>QUSF01000009.1:22610620-22752942 GCA_003676055.1 Chloebia gouldiae | reverse complement strand
GGGGATCAGGAGTCATCATTTTGGCAAATCGTACATGCCACTAACTTACAGGAAAAGTGGCTTAATAAGACGGGGTCACAGGAATTGGTGGTTCCATCCCTGTTCACCTTGTCATCACTTTTGGTCATTATCTACCCATTTTCTTCTTTCAGTTCTTTCAGGTATGAATTGAACATGTCAGGAGTCTTTTTGGCAAGCTAACACCAGAAGGCTATTTTTATCAGTGGGTATTAGGATGAAAAGACATGGGTATTCACAGGTTGCAAAAGTCAAAAGGGTTTATACTTACACCCAATATCAATGTTTCTATTAATTCTGTGTGTGCATATTATATTCTAGTGGCTGATACACTGGTTTGTGGTTTTTTTAGCATCAGCTTTGCTGTGTTATTTACAGGCTTTCTTCTTTGTCTATTGACAGGTATTTAATTAGTCAAGGAGCGCATGTAGGAGCTGTAAATAGTGAAGGAGACACTCCATTAGATATTGCTGAAGAAGAGGCAATGGAAGAGCTGCTTCAGAATGAAGTGAATAGACAAGGTAATACAGAAGGGTGGTTGTATTTATGGACACTAAATGTATTTTTGAAAACTTGGGCTAAATTGTGACTGTTAAAGTCAATTTATTTTCTTAATAGAGTTGGTCAGTATAGAATGTATAGTGTTTAAGTGTCTATCTCTTAAATCAGATTTACATAATTTAACAGTAAACTGGTAATTGTTTCAGGCTTTTCCCAGTTTTAATTTATATGCTTAAACTCGTTTAATGCCCAAAGTAATTGGTGAAAAGAAACTGGAAGACAAGATCTGTAGGGAAATAAGAGATACCTACTGATACACAGAAGTAGACAGTGGATTTGCAAAGGCTTTGATTCAGTTAATTGGTAGTGTTAACAGAAATTTGATTAGCACTTTCTACAGTTAACACACAATGAACATCAGATTACACAGTTGTGTGTATTTTTTGTCTGTATTACCGTGTCTCTATTTTAATTAGTTGTTCTCTTTTTTAACAGTACTGTCAGTCTTGCTTGAGAATTGTTTCTGGATTGCACCTCAGCCTAGATTTTTTAAGGTTGTTCTTGAAATGCTTGGCTTTATTGATGTGCGATACTAAATGACCGCAGTAGCTCTTTATGAAATTGGAATTGTTTGGGGAATTAACTCCTCCAAAATCTCTCTTTTATATGTTAGTGCTTTTTTTTTAAAGAAATATTTTATTATATGGGATTTTACATACATTTTTATAATGCAGATACTCAACATTACTAATTACAACACTAATTTTTATTCTTTTGGAAGTTTAATTAAATTATTTTGAACAACCCAGTTGTAAAATCAGCATAATGCCACAGCACTGGAAATTTCAGTGAGGTTTACATATTTCACAATTGAAGCTTACTGTAAACTGTCTACGGTACTATTTTATAAATCTGAGAAGAAGGTATGTGTTCCCACACTGTAGCTATGAGCTTCTAAGATTATTTTAAAATACTAAAGTTGGTATGGACAGCCTACTTTCCTTCCTCTTGCATTTTTATGGCAGTTGATTTTCTTCCTTGTTTCATGGAAGCAGGGAAGAAGGTATGCATTAATCCCTCCTTCTAAATTTGTGTTTGAAAACATAAGAACTAAGGGCTTTTATATGCAGAGATAAAATCAAAGGCAGTATTTAATGATTGAGGATGAGAATAGAATAGAAAGGGTATGAATCTGGATGTGAACTTACAGTGCATCTTTCTAAATCATGAGATAGTTGTCTCAGCAATAAGGTTTTAATTATGCACCTTTGGCATCCTGGCTTGCATGTAGATATTACATAAATTTGTATATTAATGTTACAATTTAAAAGGATTATTTAGTCATTATCAGAATCACTTAAAAAGTGCGTAATTGTGTGTTGTGGCTAGAGAAGTTACTAGCTCTGAAATAGGAACCTAATTGTTTCACTTAATGTGCAGTTTACAGTGAGGCATTGTGACAGTTTCATGTTTGGCTATACATATAGCTGAATATAATTATCCCTCTAGCAGTAAGATAATTTGTATTTCTTCTATATGATACACTCCTTCATATCAAATAAAGCATTGCCACGATTTTGATAATGCAAGTTAACAGTGGGGTCTGTGGAATTATCAGCCCTGCCTCAGTGTTCAGCATAATGGAAGACCAGCCTATTTATTTTGAAAATAAACAAGCCTGGGTGATAAAATAGCCTATCTCTGTGTAGATAAAATATGCAGTGTGAAAATGAAGTAGGCATTTTCCATAACATTTTTGCCTCGAAACCCTTACGTGTATTTATTCCTACATTCACTGTAGTTTCATTTTTGTGTTACAGTGTTAATGCTGTAAATTTGGCTTCCTACATATTGGCAGTTGTCAGGGTTGTTTGGTGGCAAAAAATTGCTTGGAAAGATTGGACAAGTTCATTGTGATTTAGATTTAAGTGATGATATTTGATGTTTGTTCCTGTTAGAAATCCAAGAAGAATCACTTATTATGTTTCTTTTTCTGCAGCTTTTGCAGGCCTTATGTCTTTATAGGAAATGTCAAAACAGACTACTCAGCTACTCAGAGTTCTGTTAATCATCAATTTGTGCTTATGCCCAATTTTTGGTGGCTATCATGCTGTATTTTAAGGACATGTCTTATTACAGGACAAAATGTGGAAGCTTCTAGAGACACTAAATGCACAAAAATAAATCATAGAATACAATACAGTTCAGTTCTGTATGACATTACAGCTTAATAAAAGGAAGGATCTACAATGCTTCTTCATCCTATTTTAGTATTCAGGCTCCAAGGTCTGATCTGACTAGAGAGGAGATGGTCACTGATCCAAAATAATCTTCTTGTTATTCAAGTTCTATTGTATTGAGTGTTGGCTGTTAAAGAATAAAGATTTCTAGTATTATTATCCAGTGTCTGTTTTTCTTTACTCGTTCTGATCCCCACATGCTGCACCTCTAAATTGCACCAAGGGCCAGGTGCCTTTTCATATGTCCTCTTGTATCCTGCTGAGCAAATAGCTTGACTTGACATAATGGACTGTGCAGGAATTGTGAACTAAGGGAATAGGTATCCTGTAATTGAAGCTGTACCATTGATAGTTAGGAAAATATTTTTCTACCCTAATCTTCAGTGGGGAATTATTGGCTTAATTATCTTTTAAGCTTAAAACCTACCTTTGTTTTGTAATTTGTGAGTGGGTAAATTACATGCTCAAGTAAGGTATAAAGATTTTTTTGACCCAGTTACAAACACTTCACAGTTAACAAAATCAGGTGTTTTATGGAAATTATCCAGAGTAATGCTGAACAGCTGTTCTGTTTGCATTCCATATGGTTAAACTATTTTGTGTGTTATAAAAAAACCCTTTATCAAGGGCTTGTTGTTCCTCCATATGACTAGTCTAGTATCTTTTGCATTGGTCAGTCCCATGTATATATGGGGGCCACTGCAATTCTCAGAATGATTTAGCTTCATCAAAAATACTATTTAGTTTCTCATTGTGACCTGTCGTGTTTCTACTCTGCAGTGTTTCGACACAGAGTTGTGGAAGTAATCTTTTCATTTGCTCTGGTGAAAACCAGCAGACTTGAAAGAGATGAGGCTTTAGTCTTGGCCAGCCCTGGCCTGTTTTAAGCATTGTCTCTCCTCAGGGCTTGAGTGGGGTTATGTATAATGGTTTGAAGTGACTTTTTTAGCTGTTGATCATCAGATGTCCTCTTAAAATTATTTTTAACTGCTTAAGCAGTTATTTTGAATTATAGGAAACATTCTCAGGAGGTGAGTTAGTGGGGAGAGGTAATGTGAGGTGAACCAAGGGTTTAGTGTGGTAGCTATTTATTCAGTAACTATCAGAGTGGTCACTCCTCCTGTTCCAAGGAGAAACACATGTTCCTCGTTCTTAATTATAGGTAACGTAAAAAGACTCTCCCAGATGTATTGCTTAACTCAGATTTGTTTATGTGGATAAAATGCGAACTATTACATTTGTATATAAACATTCACTTCATGAAGTAAAAAGTAGGTTGATCTTTCCTTCAGTATCTATAAAACATGCCTTTATATGGCTGAGTCGTCCTGAAACAATGATTCAGCAGTTAAATTTATGCTGAATTTTCATTAAATTCTCACTGAATGGCACACTGATTTCAGACCTGTTTGGGGCTGTTGAGTAACACTTGTTGATCAGAAAAAAGTGGAAGCATTTAGCAACGAATTATTAATAAGTTTTTAGGCTGCCAAAGGCTGTGGCTGAGGCTGAGCTGGGAGGCAGCGCATTGCCATCTATGGGCCGTCGGGAGAAAGGGTTGGAAACAGATGATGAGCATTTTCTTTTCCACTGGTCTGGACAACAAAAGGAAGGAGAGAGGCCCATACAAGGTATAATAAAGGCTGTTTACATTCCGTTTTCTGTAGTTAATAATGGGAATTGTATTTATCTTAGAGCACAGCTTTTTTTCTGTGCCACAAAGTTTAATTCCCATTTTCACGCCAGATATTAATGTGGAATGTTTTATTTAGATTGGCAAGATTATGGTACTTTATTCTGTTGAAATATGACCTGCAATTTACTGTCTTGTAAAATAATGTATTGATACAGCCATTACTCCTCTGCAACCATTATATTTTGTTTGGGCTTCAGAAATGCAATATTTTGTTATAGTAATGAAAGTCTATATTGAGTATTAGTATTAGCAATGCAAAAGCATTGCTGTTATGATGTAATAACCTGGGTCCTTAGGCCTGTCTGGAAAGTAAGCTTAGATGTGACCCATTAGAAGCTCACAAGATCAGGGTCTGGAATGAGTTTTTTCTCTATTCTTCCTTTATACCAAAGTGCCTCAGAACAAACAACTATGTAAATGACAGTTTTACACTGATAGGAATTTTTTCAGATTCTTCAGGTGGAGAAGGTTACTCATGCTGATAAGGATTCACAGTTGGACTTTGAGCATGCAAAAAGGGAATAAACATAAATGTGACTAAGAGATGATCAAACATATACTATTTATTTATATAGTAGTATTTTGCAGGCAGCACTGATGTGTAAATGACTGTATTCTAGACTATTGTCCCAGGATCTGCTGATCACTGTTGTGTCATTCTGAAAGGCGAGCAGATGCTCAGGCCCATGAAGTTAGTAGTTCAGATATCAATATGTAGGAGCTTCCTGAAGACTGAGAATATGTGACTATCAGTGTATTATTGATTCAGAGTTCCTGGTCTTCATTCTTCATATTTGTCATACATGGAAAGTTTTTCAGCTTTTTCCTCTGCTGAGTCCTTCAGCAGCCTTGTATGTCTTCCTGCATCTTGAGGAGTCAACATCCAGATTATGGTTTTTCATCAGTTTCTGATAAAATGTAATTCTATTCATTTTTTACCTAAATTGTCAAGATTAGAATCGTTTTGCTGGGCAATTAATTGAATGAGTCTTGGAGTTCGGCCAAGTCCTCAGAACACTGACTGTTTAACTTGCTTCAGTTACTTTATGGTACTTAGTGAAGTTTTGTCTTTTGATTGTCTTTAGCATAAAGTTTTACAGTATATATCTCTCAAGTACCTGCATACCAATGTGTAAGATTAGAGAAATCATACACATAAAAACATTTTGTTGATGGTTGGGCCACGATTTTCTGATAGAGGTCAACCTGGATACAGTTTGTGCTCTTGATGATCAGAGCTTCTATATTGCTTTTCCTTATGAGTTGTCACCGTTCAGCCAGAATTATGCTCATGCACAGTTCCTTTCAAGATTTCTTTCCTGCTATGTTTTTAAGTAGTACTTACAAAAATACTAGCAAATAATGTGTTTGTATTACCCATTCAGGGTCTAGAATTTATTTCCATTTGTTTAATTTGATGCATATACTTGTAGGTATTATGATGGTAGACTGTGTTTCTCCCTTTCCATCAGCATATAATTTTTTTGTGAGACATACTGCAAAAAGTTTTCAGTGTTCTGGGTGTTTTCTTAGTAGAGCTATGAAGTGCAATATCCAAAGTGTTGTCTATTTGTGTATAAGGTTTGTGATTAATACTTTAGAAAGTATAAAAGGTATAGCTCCATCTTGTCATTAGTGTTAAGAAGCAAGATTGTTTCTCTTCCCATAGAGATCTGTTTATAAAACAACTTCAGCTGTTTTTTGCTGTATATAGATACCTCAACACAAACTTATTTTTTGTGCTTAGAAAATTAAAACAGAATTTTTCTCTTTTTTTAACAGGTCACTTCAATGGTTATTAGTGTGATGGTAGACATAGAAGAGTTTTAGTAGATTGATTATTATTATTATTATTACTTATTTATATAATACTTTGTCCACCTAGCCCTTCCTTTTGTTATAAAAGGCATTATGCAAGATGTCTTACAATATTGGATGTTTCCATAACCTTGGAATTCATCTTCTAAAAATATACATATCTAACTCTGAACAATATTTAGATTTATATTTTTTTTACTGTATCATATAAATGTGGCATAAAATTTGTTATATAATTGAATTGAAGTATTTGAACTAAAATACTTCGTGTCTTCTCTTCCTTTCTCCCCCTCTCTGTCTGAATTAGGGGTTGATATAGAATCAGCTCGAAAAGAAGAAGAACGAATAATGCTAAGAGATGCAAGACAGTGGCTCAACAGTGGCCATATAAATGATGTCAGGCATGCAAAATCTGGTGGTACAGCACTTCATGTAGCTGCTGCTAAGGGCTATACAGAAGTCTTAAAGTAAGTGTGGTTTAACTTTTTTATATTTTATTGTCTTGATGTAATGCTGCTTGGATTTGGGCACTTCTAACTTTTATAGCGTGTATCTTGAAAATCGCAGTCTCTGGAACAAGCTATTCTCAAAGCTTGATGTTAAGTTTTCAAGCATTCATAATCATGATGTGGTTAGCTTTCTATTCTAAGTAATTTAAAATATGAATACAGTATATATGTTGAGCCTAAATGCTTATTGTAAAAGAAGAAAGTTGATTAAAAACTTGCCCTGTTTCTAAAGGCAGCTATGTAAACAAGCTTAGGTTTTTATAATGCCAGTTAGCATCCTGGTCGGTGCATATTTTAAGGACACCATATTTATTTCCATAAATAAAGCAGAGTTTGTAATTCAGGCTAAAAGTTTTTACACTTGAAAACCAGATAATTTAACTTTGTGTTTTTATGATGTTTTTGAGTCACGACTCTTGAAATGTTCCCTGGAAAGCTTTAGGCTTCAGATGTCCCCTAATTCACAGTTTTTCATAATGTAATATTAATGCATATCGTAACATACTTAATTTCTTTTTCATCAAAGCTCCACTTTTATTGTAGTAAAGCATAATTAGTAATACATTGCTTTAACGTGGTCGTAAATTCATTTGCCTGCTTTAGCAAAGCTAAGAGATCTTACAAACTGTTACATGAGTGAAAATGAGCACACATCTTGACTGTGAGTATTGGTGCCTTTAAGGTCTGCAGAGCAATTTATTGAGTGGGAGTTCTGTTTCAAAAAACCCTGATGCTTCAACATGACAAAGACAAATTATCTGTTGAAAAAGAAGAATTTTTGTTTTAGAGCAGAAGGTGTCTGTAAGGGAGTTGTATCTATAACTGTTTGGGTGTTTTTTAGCTCCCTCACTTATTGTGTTTTTTGTGGTCCAGTCTGTATATTTCTCCTAGGAGAGTCAAAACATATGTGCAGGCAATTTTTATGATTGCTTGAAATTGTCAAAAATATGTGCTCTGTATTGGATGCAAGATTGCAAGATCTGTAGCTCAGCATGTGTGAAAGTTGACTCATTGGAGGATTTTACTATAAGTATATTGGCTCTTTAGAAACTGAGGGAATTTTTTGAAAATATTGTTCTTAGGTGATTTTTAACAATTATGGACAGTGGTTCCGACAGCGCTTAGCTCTTTACAAAAAAATACTTGTTAGGTTAAGTGTCCTTTGTCACTGTGTTGCTCACCTGAGAACTGTGATGAATGTGAGTGGTGAATGAAGGCAGAACAGCAGGTTGTCTCTTCGAGGAGCTCTGCTCCCTCTCAGAGAACAGTTGAAGCATGTAAACACTAGATTTTTGCAAAAAGTTAACAACAGGAAGTGAAAGTTTCAAGAAGCTAATTTTAGAATGGAAGGAGGTTTTAATAGTTTACTAATAAGAACACAGTATCTAACAATTTTTTTTCATTTTACGACTCTTTTCCTTAAAAAGCCTTTTGCCTATTACTGCATGTACAGAGAGAATATATAACTGTAAAAGCAATGGTCTTTGGAGAGGAAGTGAATAGAGAAGAAAATGGAAAAGACTGTTTTTCTTGAATTTTCCTTGAAGTATGTATACACACCTGCTAAACAATGAAAAGACAGATGTTTCTGTGAGAAGTAAAATTAATCAATTGTCAGTAGCCCAACTAAAATATCTTTGAGAAAAGAGAAGAAAGATATTACCATAGAGCAGTTCTAAAATTTTTATGAAAATTTATTTATCCCTGTCAGCAGTGTCAAGATCTATTTCTTTTAATTTCTTCAGGCTTTTAATACAGGCTCACTATGATGTAAATATTAAAGATTATGATGGCTGGACACCACTTCATGCTGCTGCACACTGGGGTAAAGAAGAAGCATGTCGCATTTTAGTGGAAAACCTATGTGATATGGAGGCTGTCAACAAAGTGGTAGGATTTTTATGTAATCCTTGTCAAGATACAAAGTTCTGGTCTCTAAAGTGACTTTAGAAGCCAGGGTAAGAAAAGTGATGATAAACTGCTGTTTACTGTACGTGGAGCTTTATATAATGCATGTGTTGTCAAAACAGCATGGTTGTGTTCAGAACTAAATTCTCTGATTCTCTAAATTATTTTCCAGGCCAACTTTATGCTTAGTTCTGTATTAAATGATCCATTCAATCTTTGACATGAAAATTCATAATTGAAAGAGTTTGGTGGCATTTCAGAGGTACAGAATTAGTGACTTGATGGATCTCATTTAAGCTTTCATTTGATGTCTGAAGATAATGATGATAGCTTTAGGTAGTGTTTTAACTCTTTGTGTTGGTATATTGAAGAGTTGTCACTATATTATGCTGATTTGGGTGTGGTGGAAGAAACTCTGGACCGCCTGGACATAACCCGAATGCTTTCTAAGCTCTATTTCTTTGATTTTTATGCAATGGCTTGTGTAGCTTGCTGATCTTGCTCCCAATAGACACAAATATGTTCATGAGTTCACATAGCCATCAAAAGGATCCAAACCTTTTCATTCAGCCATGTAAGTGCTCTCATTCTTCTCTTCATAGTGTGTTTAACAGATAGATTCTGTTCTGCTTCCAATTTATGTGTTAGATTTTTTTACTGGGGTTGTGAAAATGTAGACATTATACACTAGAGAGCACTCTCATAAAAGTATGTTCAAATCCACTGGACAAGAATAAAGAAAAAGGAGGCATAGAGACAGATCAGCTAGGTGTTTTTTTTTTTGGTATATGGACTTGTCTCTGCAAGCTAGGAAAGATTGCCTGTTTTTAAGTAAAGTCTGTTTTTTGCTTTTGGAGATACGAGAATTGAAAACTCTGGATTTGGTTTCAGTTGTATGTGCTTACTCAGCCATTGTTTAGGCACCTTAGCTATCAACTGTTGCAGAGTTGAGTGTGAGGTGTAACCTTCCAACTGCAACAGTTTTCTGCAAAGTGGCTTTTTGTGGTCATAGTAGGTCTAACTACCAAGTAATAGCTACCTGAATAGAAGGCCATATTAAAAACTGTAGTTATAACGCAAATACAAATTTGTGTTAATCGTTCACGTGGCAGAAAACCTCAGGCTGTTTTGGCTAATGCTTGTTGAAAGGTGCACATGCTTTTGCTGTATGATCAGAAATAGTGGTTTAAAGGTTCATCCTTTCTACCTAGTTAAGATAGTCTTCGTAGTGTAATTAGGAAGAAGATTGCCTTTAGTTAACATTTTGAGAAACTGAAATAAGCACAGACAAACAGGAACATCTTTCATTATTTTTATAAGCTGCTGTGGTCACTTTTAAATTACAGCTCTGTTTTTATTACTGGTTATTGTACAGAAATACTTCCTAGTTTGATCTTGTCATGGTCCCCCCAGCATCTCAGTAAGCCCACCCAGCATGTTGATGAAGCTTCATTTATGCCAGTGAATATACGACTTTGCCTAGATTCCAGCCTTCAAGTATATGTCCCATGGAAATCATACCCTGAGGAGAAATAGCAATAGATCTTTTATAAAATAGAATGTAAATAGCAAAATGCAGTTTTGCTGTAAAATGTGAACACACGACTGCTTAAATTTAGTCCAACTCCCTTAAATCATTAAAACTTAAAAAATCAAGCTATATGTGATAGTCTAAGATGGGCAGGATACTGAACTGCTCAGATCCATCCATTCAGCTGTCATTGTGAACATTGTTTGGCACTAATACTGTGAGATTATATTCATCAATCTACTTTTCATTCATGGTGTTCTTTTTTTTCCTTTAAATGACAGTAAAAATTTATTGTCATGTCTTTATCACTTAAAAATGTGTTTACTCATCAGGTATAAATGTTTTTGTTTGAATTCCCCCCTCCCCACCACCACCCCAAAAAAAAGGAATATTGCAAAATTGTTTTCTGGTACTGACAGACTAACAGTTTGCAGTAGAGCTTGATTCATATTTTCCAATTTCTCTCTAAACATTCTCTTTAACCTGCATCATCATGTGATGAGAAGACATTGTAGTGTGATACATTTAAAGTCTGTTGTACAATTACGGTGTTTTACTTATTCCCCTTCTCCAGGGTCAGACAGCATTTGATGTGGCAGATGAAGATATTCTAGGATATTTAGAAGAGTTACAAAAGAAACAGAATCTGGTAGGCCTTGTGCATATATATATATACGTATGTGTGTGTATGTATGTATGTATGTATGTTGCATTTTAATATACATATGATTATTGTATCCAGCTCAGGACAGGATATAAATTAAAACCAAAGTAATAAATTCAGGGCTTCAATTCAGGTGATGCCCCAGTCATCTCCAAATGTCTTTTATGCCCTTACTTGTGGTCACCTGTGGTGACCAAAAAAAGGTTTGGAAGAAAAAGGTAATCTACAACTTGCCATGTCCAGTGGGCATTTTATGATCTTAGGTATCAACAATGAGCATCTTACTTGGAATAACAGTTTCTATGATTTTAGGGCTGTGAACATTCATCCTTTGAAAGTTTTTACGCATTCTGGTGTTTGTAATATTTAGAAATTCCCCTCCATTTGTTATTTTGTCACACTGATGTTATTCTAAGAATTAAACTGCATCATTCTCTGTTTTGAAGCTTCACAGTGAAAAACGTGAAAAGAAATCTCCCCTAATTGAATCCACAGCCAACATGGATAATAATCAGACACAGAAAACATTTAAAAAGTAAGTAAAAATAAAAAAAATTATAAAGTCTTTAAAAAGATGACTTTACAAGCTGTCACAAAGTCTTACTAAACGGGCTTCAGTAAATTTTTCGGTACTTTAATAAATACTTCTCTTTACAAACTCAGTAAGGAGACGCTGATTATGGAGCAAGAAAAGAATGCATCTAGTATAGAGTCTCTGGAGCAAGAGAAAGCAGATGAAGAAGAAGAAGGAAAGAAGGATGAATCCAGTTGTTCTAGTGAAGAGGAAGAAGATGATGACTCAGAATCTGAAGCAGAGACAGGTATGTTTTTGGAGCATTCCATTACATTAAATATTTACTTTATAAATGTACCTGTTTAATATCACATGATACAGAGTTAAGTATGTTACATTTCATTTATTCTTCTGTATTTCACTAATTTCCAGTTACTTTAAAGTAAGCTTATATATGTCTAAAGTTGAGTCATAACAGATGTATCAAATGTTTGTCTTTACTGGTTGTTACTTAGGTTAAAGCTAATAGCCAGCTTACTTGATTGGCTGCTTAACCAACAGATGCTGTTAATTAGATAGATAGAACAATATAAGCCTGAAGTAACATGTCAGAAATATTGAAAAAGTTAGAAGATCAAATTAGAGAGGAAGACTTCTTAGCAGTATTTGCTGGTGGAACTAGTACAGAGATTGGATCAGCAGAGGTGCAAACATTCTCATTTGTTCTTGTCATAATGAAGGAATTACCAGTTAATCTGGCTCAAGTATTTATAAAGTAGTAGTGCATATAATTTCAGTGTGTACTGAAAAAAAACTTTAAAATGTATTATTTTAATGTTGCCTGTTATTTCATATTCAACTTCAAGAGAAAAGTTCTTTGAAAAGTTTTGCATTGTATGCACATTACTCTCTATTTCTCTCTTCAGAAATGGAATTAGTTGGTTGTTTTTTTCTTGCACAATTATCAGAGTAGCAAGTACTGATAAAAGAGCAACATAGTGTATTTTACTTTCAAACCAGAAAATCAGTATCTGGCAATATGTGTTTAAAGATGTATGTTCAATCCTAATAAACAATATTAGAATTACAATGCAGCAGTGCATACATAGACATGGAATTCATTAGAAACAGCTCGTTAATATTTTATACATAAACTTTTAAAAATAACTGGGCTTGGTGAGCTGTTGGTTTTTATTTTAATACATTCTAATTTCTTCACCTGAAAAGATAAAGAATAAGGATGTATTTTAGAGCTAATAATCTGTCATAAGCATTTAATGTAGGTAGAAGTAAAAATAATTTGCAAAACCAAATTTCTACTACGGTTTAATTTTTTTTGTGTGTGTGTAGTTTGAAATAATCCAGCATTTCAGTATTGAGCTGAAAAAGTTTCTGGCAGACTTTTTAATTACTTTTTTGCCTTGGTGTACTTGAATCCATTATTTACTGAGCTTTGCTAAACTCAAACTACTTATAATATATAACATGTAGTAATTTCTCTGTCACTGAGCTGACTATAATGTCTGCTGAACTTTATGACTCTGGTAACTGTGTTCTCTTCATTGCCAGTAGTTTGTGCCAGGAAAATTTGACTGTGACACAAGAATTAATTTATGTAAACTGTGAGGGTTTTAATCTCAACAAGGCTTTATCATACTTTATTTGGCAAGATACACTTGAAGCTTTTCCCTGTAGAGCTACATCTCTTAAGTTTCAAGATTTTACTTTCCCTTTTTTTTACCATTATTCAGCTTAAGGTAGTGAAATATTTTTCTAGTGAAAAATATTATTGTTATAAGGAGCATTCTTGTTGTGAAATATTTTAACAGTGTTCAGTATTCTGAAATACTGGAAATGATGATTTTGAATCTTTTGGGATAATTAAAATGTTTTCCTATATTTTTGTTTCATTGGTTACATGGGAATATAGTTTAAATATAAATACACTTCTATCTGTAAGACCAAGAAAGGAAACATGAATATAAAAGTAGCATATTGCAAAGAACAGGGAAACAAGATAAAAAATAAAATTTTCATCAGTTCAGGTTTTGTAACTTACCTTTTTTACATACTCTAATTTTCTTTTAATTAGTCCATATCGGCTCAGTCCTGCATACAAGTGTATGCTCCTTCCATGCTTTCATTCCTGATAACTTTTTCTGATGCCTTGAGATGCCACCTAGGACACAGACTGGACAGGAATAAAGTAGGTATTTATTCAAAGGCCTTCAAAGGATACACCTGGGGCAGTACAAGAGCCCAGCCAAGGCTACACCCAAGATGGACGACGGGTCATGAATTTTTAGACTTTTTAACTTTTGGTCCATTTACATATTGGTGTTAATTGTCCAATTACAGCTTCAGTTTATGAAGTCCTATCTGCCTAGATTGCTCATATCAGTTCACTGGTGTTACAACTTTTGGGCCTGAAGCTGCAATGGTTTCCTTGGTTCTTAGGCTGACTAAACTTTGAGGAGAACGTGCTAACACTTTATATGAAGTTCAGAGTTATATCCTAATGCAGTACAGAACCTGGAAAAATGAAATCTAAAGCTTAGGGAATAATTTCTGTGTATTTTAAAGGTATTTCTATCAGATCTGCCTGTGCATAATCTCAAATCATACTGTCAGTCCACATTGCCTTATTCAGCTTTTTATCACTTAGAATTTCACCACCATTTTTTTTCTCTTGTGTTTATAAAGAACTTCCCATATAGTGCCGTTGATCATGTAAACTATTTATATTTATATTTGTTCCCTGTATAAGCAACATTCAAAACATCTGTTCAACTATGTCCATAACTAAAACAAGTGTGTAACACCAATACTGTGAATTACACACTGCATGAAAACCTTCTATACTTCCTAAATTAATTGCTCCTAGGCTGTATGGGTCACATAGATGGAAAGATGTGTCTATAGTAGGGCCAAAACCAGTGGGGATTGAACTCCATGTTGCTTCATAGTGCACTAATAAATAGGCGGCAACATCCAAGCCCAAAGAATGTGCAGTTCGAATATATGAGAGAGAAGCAAGGTGTAACTATGAAGCAAAAGCAGTGACAACAGTTGTTGTATCTCAACCATGACACTTTCTGTGTGTTTGTGTAAGAAGGGTTAAGGTTCATGAACCATGAACAGAGGAAGGAATTTGGACAAAGCAGAAGAGATTAGGTAGGCAGACAGTGAAATGTAGGTAAGAAAAACAAGAGACAAAGAAGGAATTAAGCAAATGGAAAATTTGTGCTCTGGAAGGCAAGTCCCTGCCTCAGCTCATTCTGGTTACCAGAATTCCTGATTGGGTTCTCTGTACAGTTAATAATTTCTTTGAACTCAAACACGCATAGTTATCAGGGAATAAAGGTTTCACTTTGAATCAGCACCTGCCTTCTGTAGTTTGAAATAACTATTTCAGAATCACAGAATCAAAGGATAGTCAGGGTAGGAAGGGAGCTCTGGAAATTGTCAAGTCCAACTTCCCCTGGTGAGGCAGGGTGACCTAGAGCAGCTTGTGCACAAAAGTATCTAGGTGGATTTTGAATGTCTCCAGAGAGGGAGATTCCACAACTTCCCTGGGCAGCCTCTTCCAGTGCTCTGCCACCCTCAATGTTCTGCCTCATGTTGAGGTGGAGCTTCTTGTATTATATTTTATGGCTATTGCTCCCTTTCTGTCACTGGACAGCGCCAAGAAGAGTCTGGCACCATCCTCGTCATCTGCCTTTGAGATATTTATATACATTAGTGAGATCAGATGAGATGCTAACATATCTCCTACTGTTAGAGTTTTTATGGCCATTAGCCAGCTGCTAAAATACAGGCTGTGTTGGGAGACTGAAATCTTTGTCTCCAGAGGTTTCCAAGATGTGACTCATCAAAACCTTAAGCAACCTGATTCATAGGCAGTATTGACCCTCCTTTGAGCAGAAGGGTGAATTAGGTGATTTCCTGAGTCACTTTGAACCTGAATGATTTGGTAGATCTGTCTCTGCATCTCTGACTGGTAACACCTGATGAATACAAAAAAAATAGTTATATGCACAACCTTTTAGAAGAAAATTGTGGATCTAGCTAAGATGTAGATTGGGAGTGAGGGAGAAAATACTGAGGAATAAATTTTAAAATGCTGTTCATAAAGTTAACTGTCAAATTTATTGGATAGAAATTCAGCTCGGTGTTGTAAAAGTGATGAAATTGTGAATGAAAAATGAAAACTAAAAACTTGTAAATATTTTGCAGATAAGACCAAAACCTTGGCAGCTAATAATGCAAATACCACAAGTACACAATCAGCATCAGGAGCTGTGATGGCGCCTTCAGTAGCTGGTGGCCAAGGGGCACCTACATCACCTGTTAAGAAGGTAAAAGAAAATACCTTTTTATTTTCTATTATCTCGTAATCTTATGATTTTCCCTTTCTTTTTTTTTTCTGTGTAAGTATATCTTTTTTGATTCTAGTGTAAGTAGTAGATTTGGTTAACCGGTGAATTGATAAAAATATGCACAGATTCTTAAAATACTTTCTGTTCTCCCCCAGAAACTGTTAATATTTTTTTAAATTTTGAATGTCTTTAATTATGCACAGGGACCTTAAATACAGAACTATGAAATAGCTGAAAGTAAAATCCTTCTGAAAAAGAAAAATTCTGTTGCACAGTGAGTGGAGTTCTTGTTTTTTTCTGAAACTAAACTTCATCTTTTGAAAATCTTTTCTATGTCAAACTCCTCCAGAATTTATAGATACTACAGTTCTAGTGTCTCTCTATGCCTGTAGTTCTGATGCATTTAATTCAAGAGAGACAGGCATGACTATATGACTTTTGGGAGTCCCTTGAAGTATTCACCTAGTGCTTTGGCACAGAAGTTGAAAATTATACCTGAAATAAGAAGTAAAAAGTTGTGTGGGTCTCATCCCTGTTTCAATATGGTTAGGACCTCATGGAAGAGCTAGATAATAGGGACACATGATTTATTCAATGCATAGCTCAAGACCACCTAGCAAAGCCATATTGCTTGCTGGAAGTTTTTACAGCTTGTAACTTTCTATACAGGAAAAGTTAATTTGGATGAACTTGAGTTTTACTTGGTATGGGGAAGATAGGTATGCCTGGGGAAAAAAATTACAGTACATAAGAGCGCACAGTCAGAAGTCAAACTTTAAGTGTATCAGAGCAAACTGGATAGTAAGCCAGTAAATCTTCATTTGTCATCCATTACAACTTTTCTGTACACATCATCATCAAAGTGTTACCCCTGTACTGATGCATTTGAAAAGCATGTTCAGGAGAAGTGGTAAGCATGATATACTGCAGCCACAGTAGAGAGAAAAGACATAGTACTAGGAGACTCCTATAAAGTATATTTTGTTCCTGGGAGCTTACTGGGGTTATACTTCCATATTCACAATAGAATCTAATAGTGATTCATCTTACAAAGTACACTTTATTGTAACAGATGCAGGTATGTGATTTAATGGTATTTTCATAAGAGAGGAAATAAGCTTGATTTTAAGCTAAATTGTAAGCTTTTATAAATCATCAGTACACTTCTGATTCTGTTATGTAGAAATTAATGGTTTATATTTTGGTCTTCGGGGTAAAAAGTGCAGGCTAAAAATAAACTGTAGTTATCTTCCTATTACTATGTGAAAAGCTTAGGTCCTTCTGTAGCTACAAAATAAATGTACTTTATATCAAAATTATGATCTTGTAACATAGAGGTACATGTGATCTAAAGGAACAGTTACAGCTCCTATTGATAAACAAAAATGCTTTAAACTCTTTTTACCAATGAAGGTAAAGCAGCACTTTGTGTGTGATCTTGCACCTGCACTTGCATCTGCCTTTTTGGGTCTGCACCATCTGATCTGCTGTAGCTGCACTTCTGCTTTTTCATCATAGATGGCCAAACCAAGGGGTGCAGATGCACTATACTAAGCTAAAGTTAGGTTTCCTTCAGTCTGCATTGCTTTCAGTAATGCTGCTCTGTGACTGCAGGTACTGAAGGTAAGGCAAGTCTGGGAGGATAGCCATGCTAGTGTGGGACGTCATTTGGGGATCTGAATGATACATGGTAAGAAGATAAGGGGTATATTAATGTGAATCTTCCAGTATTCTCAACAGTGTGAGGATTTAGGCCACGGACCTTGTAAGGTCACAGGCTTTGTTGTTCTTTTCTATGCAAGCTGTAATTCTGTCTCTGAATGAGCTAAACATCCTGTTACATTTAGTTGTAATCTGTTGCTATGGTTTTAAGTGACTTACTGTTTTTTTGGTATTTTTGTGTTATAATGAAGAGTTACCTAATACAAACCTAGGAACAAACTATATAGTGTTAAAACAACCTTTGGTTTCTATTTTCCTTCCTTTCAATCTTCATCTTTGTCTTGTCTTAATTGGCTTTAGTATGATTTCATTCCTCCTATCATGCCTGTCGTGGAGTCAGTAGATCCTGCATCATGGAGGCAGGGCTTGCGCAAAACTGGCATTGTTCTTGTGCCCAGTAAGGGTGAAAAATCTATGGTGAGGTTCTTGTGTGCAGAGGTTTATGTACAGGTTGCAAAATAACATATTTAATCAAAATGTTAATACCAGATTTGCATGTTTCTAAGTTTTTATCTCAAGTTCACAGTGTGTATTACAAAGTGTGGTTTTTTGTAAGCTAACTTTTATAAGAGTGGTATTCCTTGACTGGTCTTATGTTTCTGATTTCATTGACTAATTCAAGAGAAAAATGCATAGGTTGCTTCTCACTACAACTTCCCTACAAATTGAGTACTTACAATTATTAAAAACAGTTGTATTCTTGAATCTTGGCAAGGAACATGAATTACTACGGATAACGTAAATTAATAATGTAAATTCATTTTCATGTGTTTTATAGTTTCCAACATCTACAACCAAGGTTTCTCCCAAAGATGAAGAGAGGAAAGACGAATCTCCTGCTTCATGGAGGTTGGGTCTTAGAAAAACTGGTAGTTATGGTGCACTTGCAGAGATTACTGCTTCCAAAGAAGCTCAGAAAGAAAAGGACTCTGCAGGTGTTATGCGTTCTGCATCAAGTCCTAGACTTTCCTCTTCGCTGGACAACAAAGAAAAGGTAATAATTTTCAGGATAAAACAACATTTTGAGGAATTAATATACCTTTCTTAGTATAGCTGTTAATCATGTATTATAGAAGTAAGATTTTAGTACACATCTGTTCTTTACTAAAATTCCAAAAAGTTAAATTACAGGGCTTCTTTATAGTATCTCTCAAAGTGTAATGTATTCCTTCAGTGTCTGGTGACCTGGTACATAAGTCTGGCATTTCATTCCATTTTAGGACTTGCAAAGCTAATAGTCATTTTTATGATCTGGGGACATGAGAGATTTGATAGCATCTGCATCACTTGGAGAATTATGCTAAAAGAATCTTACAAATGAAAGAAGTCTCTTTTGTATTCATTTCCTTTTTGTAGTGATTTTTTATTTTCAAAAATTGGTTCTGTAACTAAACATGGATACACTAAAGCAAGTGTTATTCGGGTAGCTGAACAAAATAGAACTTGTGCTTCCCTTTAAAATACAAATGTTTATATGATTTAAAGATTAAGAATAATAATGTACTGTACTGTATAAAAATATCGAACCAGTTGCTTTCAAGAATCACTGTTGCAATTGTACTGCAGCAAAGCAGAAAAAAGAGAAATAAGTCATTAGCATCACTAGAATGGAAACATTAGCAGTTTCCTTTTCCTGTTGTAGTCTTTTATGATAGTTAACTAAAGTTTAAAACTCATTTGTATAGTTAGGTCATTTGTATAAACAATAAACACAGCCGGAGTTGGCATAATGATGCTTTTCCAGACAAGATAATCAATAACAGTAACAATTCATGAGAAACTAATGTCTTTCAGGAGAAAGATGGAAAAGGAACTCGACTTGCATATGTTGCACCTACAATACCAAGACGGCTGGCCAGTACCTCTGACATTGATGAAAAAGAAAACAGGTGACTATGAAAGAAAACAGGTTATATTTTTTTAAATACAAAATTTAAATAAGATTTTAGAATGACTGACAAACTTTCATGTTTTAAAACAGTGCTAATTTATAGCATTGTCTGGCTGTATACATTATGCAGAAAACCAACAAGTTTCCAGCTGCAGAAGTGCTAACCTACATTTTCATGCAAAAAGAGGTACATTATGATGGCCAAAGGTATCTGAACGTAGAATACGTATTTTCTAAGTTTTGTTTTATTTTGCCTTGTACACCTGATTGCCTTGCATATAATTTTGTGAAAGACATGTTTTATTCTTCCTGTTGTATGAACTTCAAATCTTGAGCTGACATTTTTATTAGAAATTCAGTTTTTGTAGATCAGTTTTTGGGATAGTTTTTCTAAGTAGATTTTTGCAAGGTCATTCCTTGCTGCTATAAACTGTAACAACAGCCTGGAAATTCCTTATGACTGAAGTCATGTCAGCTAGTGATACATGTCAGACCCCTTAGGAACAGCTACTGCAAGCCTAGTTACACTGGTCTTAGAGTATCATGAGTTCTAAGGGCTTGTCAGCTTTTAAACTTCTTATAACATCAAAGAATGAAAAATGCCATCAAATCAGCTATTTAAAAAGCCAAGTATATTTCCCTGATTGCACTGGATAATCTCAGGAGCAAACAGAAGAATGTCTTGTTCCTTTTTTGAGAAAAACAAAGCTAGCAATGACCACAGATAAAAAGCAACAATTGATTTAATGTCGATTTAATCCTCTTTCGCAGTTTTCTTTTGATGCTGCTTTCTTCTTATGTTTCTGATTGTGTTAGTATGAATGTAGTATCTTTCCACAGAGGCTTGAAAATGATTTTCCATAAGAGCAATTTTATTCTTTATTCAGTTACGTTTAAGTGTGTTAGCCAGGATTTAAATTTGAAGCTCCTGTTCAACTCACATCAAAATCAGCCTTCTTTAAGTGAATTTGTTAAAATAAAGTCTCCTTTACAGGGATTCATCTGCTAGTTCAATACGTGGTGGCAGTTCCTACACCAGAAGAAAATGGGAGGAAGATGTCAAGAAAAACAGTTTGAATGAAGGTCCTACATCATTAAACACAAGTTATCAAAGAAGGTGTGGGATTTTCTCTTTTTTTATCAAAACGGGCTTAAAAGTTAACAAGTACTGAATCATTTTATAAGGACAGTTTAAAACTGAATGGTGACATATTGCCATGTTCATAATAATTGCAAAGTGTGTATTGCAATGGTTGTGCTGGTTTTAAACATGCATTTGTATGCTGATGCAATGGTTGTCCTGATTTTAAACTATGTAATTAAAGTTAGATGTTTGCTTTATCCTGTGGTTTATTTCACTTTGGGGGTCATTGGACGCTTTCCAGATGAGTTCAGTAGTCAAAGATAATTATTTTAAATGTTGCAATGTTTCTGCTTGGTATATGAAAAGGGGGAAAACACTGTTTCTGTTGAATTCTGGTTATTGCATGACAGTCTTGGAGGTATTGGACTGCTATCTTTAATTGTAAATTATAGCCATACCTATGTTGAGTATCCGCATCGTAGAATACATAGAATTCACTAAAATGCAAAGTAAATTACAAAAATGAGTGAATAATTCTCAGGTGTGCTGGTTCCTAACTTGCAGAATTTTCTCAGGAGGAATCATACGCTGCACATATAATACATGATTAACTTTGCTGCATTTTGTAGTTTCAATGTAGCTATTTGAGTCAAATTCTTCATTGTAATTAGTGGGGAAATAAATAGCTAAAATGAATAGATCAAAGAAAAGGGTCAATAACTGAGCTACATATTGGTACGTGCTGCTGATGTACGTGATACATACTTAGCATTTTTTTGAGTCTTGACGTTGATGTTACCAGTAACCAGGCTGTCTCATACAGCATAATGCATATTTATTTCTTGTAAACCACTGGGTCTGCTTTATAGCTTGAAGAGCAAGGGAAAAACCTGAGTGGGATGTTATTCCTCCTGGGAATGATTAAAGATTTGTTTTTTAATGGGGCAGAGTATTTAATTGCTTTCAAATTAAAAGAGGAGTGATATTGATGACATTTTCTTTCCTGACAAGCTGTGCAGTAAGATTCTGCATTTTCTGAGGTGTTCAGTGTGGGTGAAGCAGCAGTTTAAAAATGGGACATTCAGGGCCCTGTATGAATGCTTCAGTAGATGTGATCAAGACATTCTTACATAAACGAGTGAGATTCCTTTCTATCCTGTTTGGTGAAGAAATGGTTGAGACTAAGGGACACTTCTGCTGCCCTCCAAAATCATAAATTAAATGTCCTAGCCAAGGAAACAGTGGAAAAAATTTTTCTTTTGCACCAGAAGTTTCCAAGATTCAACTGAGGCACAGAATAAATGGGCAAAAATGTAATAGTTCATTCACAGCTTGGTGATATTTTAATGAGAAAATAAAAGTAATAAATGCAGTCATTGTACCTGTCTCTCCTTCAGTGGCTCCTTTGGTAGAAGACAAGATGATTTGATAAGTTCTAATGTTCCAAGTACTGCATCAACAGTTACCTCTTCTGCTGGCCCTCAGAAAACACTGCCTGCCAGCACAAACACTACTACAACAAAGAGTACAACAGGTTCTACTTCAGCAGGCGTACAAAGCAGGTAATGGCACCAGGACATTTTGTTCCTTTTTTTGTCAGGTCTACTGTGTGCTTATGTATGTGCATGCGTTCTTGTTTAGTAGATCCTGGGGCTCTGGATTTTTTCACTTTACTGTTAAATTTGTTTTGATTTTATACAATTTGGCTCAAAAATCGTGAATGGCTTTCTACTGTAATATGAAAGCCATGTTGATATAAAAGAATAGATCAAATGTTAGAAGGGTCTGAAGAATAAGAGTTCAATTATTGTGAACTGGTAATTCTTAATTTATTCAATTTAATAGCTCATGCTGAGCTTTCATAGTAGAGACCTTTCTCCGTTTGCTTCTTAAAAAAAATCCATCCCTCAATTTATATGTTATTAGTTGTTTAGTAAAGTGCTTTCATTGTTTAGCTGTTTCCTTTTCTCTTTTTTTGTGTTGCTGCTTGTTATGCTGTAGTACCTCAAATCGTTTGTGGGCTGAGGATAGTACTGAGAAAGAAAAGGACAGTGTTCCTACAGCAGTGACCGTTCCTGTTGCACCATCTGTTGTAAATGCTGCAGCCACTACCACAGCCATGACTACAGCTACTTCTGGCACTGTGTCCTCAACATCAGAGGTCAGGGAGAGACGGAGGTGTGTAAAGGTCCTAAGAGTAATGTTGCTCTTACACAAAAATTATACCTTTTTTTTTCATTATTTAAAGGAATGTGTTGGCTACCACAGATTTGAACAGTACAGTGTGTAAAGCAATGTTGTTTTCTTGCTGTGCATTGAAACAACTGGTACCTCAATTTACTAAGAGCGTAGTACTAGTTGAGACCATTAAGGAAATTTGAACTTTGATATTGTATGTTTTTGACTGGCCTTGGGTTCTCATATGGTATATGGTATTTTCAGATTTATATTTCTTTTAACAGATTAAATGAGTCCTCTTAGAAATACCAGTAATGGAAATCTGTAAACAGAATTAAAAATAATTAAATTAGTAATTAATTACTGCAACTACATTGCTGCAGACTGAGATAGTATGCCATTGGCAGTATGCTAATAAGTCACAGCTTAGCATTTTTTCAATCATTTTATATGCCTGACATTATTGAGAAGAGAGTATTCAACCCAACACATTCTGTTTATTTCATTGCATGATTTAGGGTCTCTTCTACTTGAAACATAGTCATACAATTTTAAATTCAATGCTTTAAGAGATATTCAGTATGAAGAATGAGTAAGAAGCTGATGTAAATCTTATGTTAAGAATATGGTGGTTTTTTCTGTTTACAGTTATATGAAGGATGAGTTAAGATTGGTGCATACTTGTTTCCATAAAGAGTTGTTTCCTTCTATTTATGGAAGCAAAAATAAGATTTCAAAAGATTGTTAATTCCTGTTAGCTTTCCCTTGTTCTTCTTTTCTGGGTACTTATAAATGTTTATCCTTTAACCCTCCTGCTGCAATTCAGGTTTGTGTGTTGCTCCTGTAGTAGGTTTGAAATGTACTTTCTGTATCAGTGCCAGATATGTATATCTCAATATGTTCATGGAGGTAATGAAGCTATTCCTTACTACAGGAGAAAATTGTATTCTTTTGGTTCACTTAAGGCAGCAGCATTTAAAGATTCCTTATAGAGGCCTAATTAGGGTACTCTGTTTTTTATAGTCTTCCTTCCTACCCAAAACTGAGATGAAAAAACTTCTGTGATACATGGATTATGTTTTTATTATTCCCCACCATGATTCAGGAAGGGTCCACATGTGCTAACAATCCATTTCAATAACTACAGTAGTCAGAACCTGCATTTTCCATAGTGAAATTTGAACCAAACCCAACAAATGAAAAGCATAACCAACAAAATTACTTGAAAATAATTCAGAGTAGTTCAAATCCTAAAATTCAAATGTTATTTCAGTCTTATATGAGCTAGAAAGGCAAGGAAAATTAGAATTAGGCTTTTGCTGTCTCGTTTGCTCTCCCTGGTGTGTGTATACTAATGTGCATATACTACATATGTTTTAGATACCTGCAGTTGGCCTGAAATGCTGTGGTTTTCTCTGACTGGGCTGATTGTGTAATATACAGTGCAGATACATTCTTGATGGCATATTAGTATATCCATGAATCTTAGAAGTCAAAATTGGAAGAATTACTGGATGCATTTGAGAATGTAGTACTCTAAATATGAGCACAAGCATATCTATCTGTATATATACAGATATATATAGATTTGTGTGTGTATCTACATATGTTTCTATGCACATGAAAAAATAAATGTATATGAAATATTACATGCTGTATATTTTCTTAAGTAATGAAGTTAGTTAATCTGTGCTTATCAACTGAAATTGATATTTAGAAAGTATGTTTGCAAGACTGTTTCAAAGATAGTTGAAAAGTGGAGATATAAAGTACTTTATTGATGAAGCACATAATGGTGTGTTCTTTTGGAACAGCTGAAGAAGCTATATTCTTTATTTGATTTTCAGGATTGGTAAAATTCTAAAAAAACAAGGATGAAACAGGGAAGGAAATTACAAACTTGAATATTTAAGCTTTTGTATCATGAATAATACAGCAACATAGGTAGCTCTGTGTGCCACATGCAAGAGGTGCTAGGGAAGAGCACTTTCTACTCTTGACTGTAAGTGCCGTGTACACCTGAAAAGTTGAGACTTCTCATTTTCTCTTGGTGCAATTAAAAATATTTCAGATTTAATGGAAGGTACGCGTAGGTACAGCAGTTACTAAAAAGAAGGTTATGGGTAACAGTTTTTATCAAATTTTTAAGACCTGAAGATAACTAACACCTGCTCTGCAGTCAAGCCCTCCTAGCTAGGTGGTGGTTCAGGTCAAGTTAACTACAGCAGCCTAATAGGAACCCCTTTCCTTGTGCTGATACAGCCTAGGGTTCTTGGGAAATGGAAAGTCAGTCAAAAATGCTGCTTGCAAGAGACCTGGATAAGGAAATCAAATTTACATAGTGTAGTTTTTTAAGATGTGCCATAAGATGGAAGTTGTTTCAATATTTTTAAGTATAGCTGTTAGTTGTAGGTATTTTAATGGGGCAGAGCATAGGTTGTAATCCATAGGTCTGTGTGAATGAAGTTTTTTAACTCTTACAATTGCTTCAGAACTCTTTTTAGTATGTACTAAGGCTACTAAATACATTATTAAGTGAGCAAACTGCTCTTTCCAAACATTAATTATTTAGGTGTTAATAACTGATCACATAATCAGTAGCAAATTATTGAATCCTTATCCAGTGACTCTTAACTAATGATATATAAGGAGAGACAATCAGAAAATATTATAGAAACTGATCTAAAGAAGCTCAGAGGGGTTTTAAGCAGCCTTTTAGCAACCTTTTGATGTTGCTTTTTTTAAAATTTTTCTTTTTTTTTCTAATTTTTAGCCAACTTAAGTATTTTAAAACTGCGTGAAATTATAGCAGCTTCCCAGAGTATTCTGCCATAGAAAATCAACAAATGCATTAAAATATTTTCAGTTCTTTAATTATAGGTTTACACACATACAAATATATGCCATTTGTGCATGTATCTATGTCCTGTTGGTTTTTTACCTGTTACCTGTATTAGAGAATTTCTTAAAAAGAGTCCAGACCTTGGTACATCTACTCTAGTACCCTCTTACCTTTATTACAATTACCTGCTTATTCTGCAGGACTTCTGTGGGTTTCATGAAGATTTATTTTTAAGCTCATTTTTTAAAGGGACTTGGGTTACTCAAAGTGTGGATGATTCATGTGAAAATACCATAACCACCTCCTCAGGGATTCTTAATTTCTGGTGAAAAGGATGATATAATTAGATTTTCTGCATTAACAGTACATTTGGCTTTTTCTGAAAGCTTAAAAGTTAGTACACACACATATTTGATGTATATATGTCTAACTGGCTGAATCTCTGAGGTCTTCTACCCCTGTGTTAGTAGACCAGTGATACATCAAAAGAGCTGAAGTTAAATTTATAGAAAACGGTAAAAAGAAATCTAAATTAAGTAGGAAAACTGTGTATTTTAATTGAGTTCTAAAGCTGCTGTCTTGATGAATAAGATCAGTATGATGTGAATGAAATGTCTAAAATGTAATCTATCCTATATAGTTAAATATTTTCTTCTGACTGTCTTGGCTTTCAGTCTGCAGTGTTGGGGGGGTGGGGGTTTGACCACTTAATAAATTTGTGTAGAAATTATCATATGCCAATTTTATTTGTTATTAACTCTTTAGATCATACCTCACTCCAGTACGGGATGAAGAGTCTGAGTCCCAAAGAAAAGCTAGATCCAGGCAAGCAAGACAGTCTAGAAGATCTACACAGGTATAGTATTACTAAAGCTTCTACAGTTTTGAAAATACACCCTGAGAAACAGGCATGCCATACTGCAATTGCATCCATTTCTAATATTTTTTTTTGTGCGTGTGCTATTGTAGATAATATGATTGAGCTGATCACCATATAGATAGCTAATAATATTCATGGCATAGGAAAAAATACTTTTAATCTAATTTCTCTGGAGAAGGAAAAATACTATAAGAGAGTGCTTGCTAATTATTATTACGTGCTAATAATTTAATATCTAACTGCATATCTCTCTGTAGCATTTCTCTCTCTTAGTTTACATGCTGATATATTTGGAAGTTCTTCCCAGTTTTTATCCATATCTATCAGCAACTATCACAATCCTGTCACAGGGACCAATGTGGCAGGAACAAAATAGAGTCTCTCTAATAGTACTCAAATGCTCTTTGGGCAATGGAGTAACTGCCAGTCACTGTCTGCTGGCAAACTGAGAATAATCAGCAAATAGTCCCTGAGTAAAACAGCACAAAGAAATACTCTAGCCATTTTCCTTACCTGTTTTTAGCCGGAGTCCATAGCTACATTTTGCTTACTGATGTTGCTTTCAAATCTTTCCGGGTTTAAACCCCTCAAATACTTCTGGTTAGCTTTCCAAATGAGAGATCTGTGCTGCTTGATACTACTGCATTTTATGGGGCTTATTTTTACTTCATAGTACTAATTCAGAGCCCTGAATGATGGTCAGACTACAGGCTAACTATTGCTGAATCCTTACAGTGAAGGAGCTACCAGGAGTTACTGGATTAAACTTTATCAACACTAAAAGCAATTAAGTAACTCGTAAGATGCAAAGTTGGCTTTGAAGAGGAGATTACAAGAGTGTTTTGGGCAATGTCTCACTAAGATACATTAGCTGAAAAGTATAGTAGAGAAAAGCTGTCTTAATAAAATTGTTTGATTCTGAGCTTATTTCAAAACTAGTTTTTAGCCTAAAAATAGCAAGAGACTTTTTAGTGTTGCTGACCTAAAAATCCAATTACAAGGAATTAATTTGTAAAGGATCAAGATTTCTGAAAAGATGAGTATTACATTTCTAGGTTTCTTTCAGAAATGTTTAGTATGCTTACAATCATATTAAAAGCATCTATTGGATTCTTAAATTACTTCTATAGGATCTTCTTTGCAATCTGTATCTACTAGTTCAGCTAAAAATTGACTTACTGCAGAGTCTGTGGTAGATAACATTGCAGCAAATACTTGCCACGTACCAGAGGGATGTTTGGTTCCAAGATTCAAGAGGAAAGCTTATAGGTAGAATATATAGGTAAAATTTATTTCTTAATAGATAGATTTAATTTTCTTAAGTTGAATGTTTTCTTTCAAATATTTATGTAATGTGATCATCTACATTAACATTAATGTTATATTTAAATGATGTTTTCTGACTGCTGTTTTCACAGGGCGTAACACTGACAGATCTTCAAGAAGCTGAAAAAACTATAGGACGAAGTCGTCCCACACGAACCAGAGAACAGGAAAATGAAGAAAAAGAAAAGGAGGAGAAAGAAAAGCAAGACAAAGAAAAACAAGAGGAAAAGAAAGAATCTGAAACTAAAGATGATGATTATAGACAAAGATATTCCCGAACTGTTGAGGAGGTATTTTCATGATGAGTCTCTTTAGGTAGAGAAATTATATGAATCTTTACTCCAACAATGTTATTTTAATTTTGGTACTACTGTAAGAATAATTTATATAGTTAAATGTTTTCATATCCCATGGTTTGTATTCATTAATCTTGATAAATTAATTCTGACATTTTTCTGTTGAATAGCCGTATCATCGCTATAGACCAAGTTCAACTTCTACTTCTTCATCATCCACCTCTTCGCTCTCCACGTCCACAAGCTCTCTATCAAGTTCAAGTCAGCTAAACAGACCAAACAGCCTTATAGGTATAACTTCTGCCTATTCTCGGAGTGGAACAAAGGAAAGTGAGAGAGGTAGGAGTACTGTTTATTAAGGGTTTTTAAAATTTTTTTTTCTTTTAGTTAACAAAGAGTAGCTTACATTTCTTGAGGTATTTCAGAATGGGGTGAGATATGTAAGAACACTGGGCATATAACTTGCCCAAATCTTCTGTAAGAAATTTCAAAACTTTCATATAGAGAGGAAAAAAGATTTTCTGTATTTGGTGGTGTTTTACAGCCATGTGATTTTTTTTCCCACTGTTGGGTCACAGAAATTTCAAATATATTCCCATAAATATCCATAAATATCCACATAATGCTTTAATTTCTACTTTAACACAATAACTATGATAAAATACTATACTTCAAGGTCTGAATACTTGCATGTATTAAAACGGAATTTGGCTTGATTAAATAACTGCTAAATAACTAGGAGTTTTTTTCCAGTTTTTTTCCAGTCCTTCCACATTGTAGGACTGGAATGATGCTTTATTTCTTTAATGACCTCTCAGGGTTGCATGAGCAGCTGGAAAAGGTTTCCAGCTGCTCATACAGCCCTGAGATGTCCTTAAAGGGGATGTTTCCCATTGCAGTTCAGATGTAACCATACTTCTGCATGCTTTAACTGGTTTATGTAATCTTACACAAAATGTTCTTCTCTGATGTCACAGAGATTTTGCCCTCATTTCAAATGTGAGTTACCTGCCATTACTCTGACAGATGTTGTGCCTGATTCTTTGCCTGTCAAGTGAGGAGCCTGTTAACACACAGCGTGATCTCCTATTCTTGGACTTGCCACTGTTGACTTGAGAGAAATACTTTAATTCAAGTTATGGATCAGTAACTTCAGTAGGGTTACTGATTGAAATTGATAATTTTGTTCTACAAAGGGTCAGATAAAATGGTCCACTGATGAAATCTCCATGAACTATATAGCAGTATTGCCATGTTCCCTAGAACGGTATTTTCTGAAGAAGTTACTGGAGCTAGGCTTTATGGATATGCTTTCTAATTTTTTTCCCTTTTTTCTAAAATGAACTGAAATTTGGATTACAATGATTTCATAATGCAATGCATTACTCTAGGAAACTCACTCTAGATTGTCCTGTGGAAAAGGTTTTCATTTGGTAAATATTAGCTACCAGAGGTTCTATTTTTTTCAAGTTATGACTTTTGGAGGAGAAATACACTACCATCTGAAATCCCAGAGGTAAAACCCTATTTTATTAAATTAGGAAAGGTGTATGCTCACCATAAATGTATTTCTCCTATTTCCTATTTAATTTTTGCTTCACTCTAAATTGTTTATTTACCTCTGAAGACTAGTGATGATCGTTATTAATGATTAGTGATTCTTCTGTCTGGACTCAATTTTGTGGTTTCTTTATTTAATAAAAGAACATCAGGCTGAACAAACTGCATGATATTAAGTAAGGAACTTTGGTTTGGGCAGGTTTGTTTAATTTTTTTTTTTTTTGCACACGTTACTTGTAAATATATAGGGTAGCAAACACAATCCTGAGTTATTATATTTATTTCAAATTGCCGTTGCATTTGTTTTAAAGGAAAAGGACATCTGCAATACAGTAATAACCTAACCTAGGAGGTCCCAATTTATTCGTCCTTAGCAAAAATGGAGAGGACTGTGATGAAAAGGAGGGCTCTAAGAAGGATTTGTAAAAGCTGGTTTTTTTTTTTTAATACCACATCCTTGATGTATGCAACAAAAAAAGCTTGTTTGATGAAGAATGGTAAAGGATTACCTTCTCTTTTTTTTTTTTGTACTTTCATGCATCTGCTGACACAGATGTTTCAATTATTACATGGTGGTTTTGAAAACTGAATTGTACGTCCAAGTTGTATTGTATTACTGTTAGATTAAGACATTTTATTTAGGTGATTGAGGTGAAATTAATATTTGCAGTATTTTAGATCTATGTGTTCTGGGAAGTGTATGTTACAGCAAACCCTGTATGTGGTAAGAAGCTCTTCAGTGAATTTAGTTCAGGTAAAAACAATTTATTGTGACCATTTTAAAGACTGAGAAGAAGTATTTCAGAAAATTAGATTGTGTCATAAATCAGTGAATGAGAAAGTTGTTATTAACAGAAGGGGGCAAAAAAGAAGAAGAAAAGGAAGAAGATAAGTCACAGCCTAAGTCTATAAGGGAAAGACGGAGACCAAGAGAAAAACGACGATCTACAGGAGTGTCTTTTTGGACTCAGGATGTAAGTAAACTTCACTTGCAGCAAAATGAAATGTGTATAGTGTACTCTTAAAATAGAGAATTGTTTGGAGTAATATAATATGTAACTCATTGTTCTAGAAAAGATTATGCATTTGAATTTGAATAGTCTTTGGTTTTGGTTTGATACTTTCCAGAGCAGAATCAAAATTAAGTTTTTTCAGTTGATACTGCTAACCAGAATTCTAGAACACTGTAGTAACCATAACTTAATAGGAATTAATAATAATCTGAGGAAAATAAATAAATTATTGAACAAATGTTTTCTATTGCATACCAAAGCTGTAAAAATGAGACTCTTTATTTGGCACATTGCAAATAGCTGTGTACTTAGCAACTTAAAGAACTGCTGTCAGATTAGAAAGGTTATAGTTGACATTTCAGACTATTCCTTTTCCCTTTTCTTTGTCATGAGATCCATATGTAATGTAAAAGTCAGGTTTTCATGTGTCAAATACAAAATTATTCAATCTCCTTCTGGTACTGAAAAATGTACTTGTTTGAGAATTTTCTTCCTATATCCTTTGTATTCTCTGTGGAGTATTCTGCTTCTCTTATATTTTCATTTTCAAAGTGTAGAATGTGTTAAAATCTTACCAAGCTTTCAACAGTTTTAATTATTTTTCCTCTCCTACCTCTTTCTCCAGAGTGATGAAAATGAGCAGGATCACCAATCTGATTCAGAAGAAGGAACAAATAAGAAAGAAACTCAGGTAATTTAAGAAAGATAATTTGTTCATTAACTTTTAAGAGATACATTTTCTTGTAAAATTTTTGTTACAGTTGAATTTACATATCAACAGTGGCCATAACTGACGGTTTTGACTTACATTTTGTTTGTGTAGAATTAGGATCCAAAAAATGTAGATTCGATTTTTGACACACAGGTCGGGGACATGATGCAGCAGGTTACTGGAGTAAACATTCAGTTTCTACCCAGCAAAATCTTTATTTCACCTAAATTGTAATTTTCAGATAAATTATGGCTGATTACTTATGCACACTAATTAAAAACTTTGAAAATTAAACCCAGTGCTGTCATTATTATAATTTAAAAATAATATGAAAAGTTAATTTGAGGAAACACAGAAAGTTGAAGAGTGCAATGTATGTAATTTTTTCAGTGAACAAAATGGTTTTCTGAATATCCTAAATGAGTATTATTGGTCTTGATAAAAAGTCAGTGGAAAACTGTATAATAGGCTTGATTTGATGGGAAAAGTTCTTGAAAACAGAATGGTGTTTGACAGTGGGATGAAAAGGTATTAAAAGAGAATTACTTATATAAGCTGAGCTATAAGAAGAATGTATTTCTTTTGACCTAAACCCTCAAGTAGCACAGTACAGAATCATGTTCATTATTCAGGAATAAAACTCAATTGATATTTATTTCTTTTTTTGTAAAAGCTTCCATTACACATCTGTTAAATATTTTAGTTAAGAGTCTCATTCTGTGCCTTTTTGATTTGCTGTATTTTTTATTTCTGTGCCACATTAACATAACTGCATAGTCCTGTTTCCTCCCCTTCCAGTGGTACATGTCATTATCTCTAGGTCTGTAATTACTTCATATTCTGTTCTGTAGACATTAATTTTGGTAGAACATGCTGTGTGGTGCTTCTGATAAAATTAATAACATTATAGTGAAATAGTGCTAAATCAGCCCCAAAATCATGAATATCATTAGAATGGTGAGTGTGTTGGGCTGGAATGTTGGAGAAGTACAAATTTGACTGACCAGGAGTTCTTGGACAGGTACATTTTTTGCTATGTGCCTGGGCCCAGAGAATGGTGGTGAATGGATTTCCATCCAGCTGGCACCTGATCAGGAGTGGAATTCTCCCGGGTTCATTATTGGGGCCAGTCCTGTTCAATACTGTCATCTGTGACCTGGCTGAGGTGGTCTAGGGAACCCTCAGTCCGTTTGCAGGTAACACCAAGTTCAGCAGGAGTGTTGATCTGCTGGAGGGCAGGAAGGCTCTGCAGAGGAGTCTGGACAGGCTGGATCAGCAGGCCAAGGCCAGCTGGATGAGGTTCAATAAGGCCAAGTACTGGGTCCTACACTTGGGTCCCAACAGCCCCATGCAGTGCTACAGGCTGGGGACAGAGTGGCAGGAAACTGCCCAAGGGATAAAGTAGCTGGGGATGCTGGTGACAGTGGCTGAACATGAGCCAGCTGTGCCCAGGTGGCCAAGAAGGCCAGTGGCATCCTGGCCTGGATCAGCAATGGTGTGGCCAGCAGAACCTGGGCACGGATTGTGTCCCTGTACTTGGCACTGGTGAGGACCCACCTCGAGTCCTGTGTCCTGGGTCTGGTTCTGAGCCTGCAAGAAAGACATGGAGGTGCTGGACAATGCCCAGAGAAGGGCAACAAGGCTGGGGAAGGGTCTGGAGCACAAGTCCTCTGAGGAGTGGCTGGGGTTGTTTAGCCTGGAGAAAAGGAGGCTCAGGAGAGACCTCTCTCCAACTCCCTGAAAGGAGGCTGTAGCCAGGTGGGGATTGGTCTCTTCTCCCTGGTAACAGGGACTGGACAAAAGGAAATGGCTTCAAGCTGAACCACGGAGGTTCAGGTTGGACATCAGGAAGAATTTTCTCACTGAAAAGAGTAGCTAAGCATTGGAACAGGCTGCCCAGAGAGGCCACATGTGGAGTCACCATCACTGGAAGCATTCAAGAAACACCTGGACATAAGAGCATTACGGTTTAGTTGTCATGGTGGTGTTCAGTCAAAGGCTGGACTCAGTGATCTTAGAAGTGTTTTCCAATGCAAATTATTTTACAGTGAAACATCAGAACAGGTTGCCCATTTTTCTACAAAATCTCTTAATTCCCATCATTATTCATCTCTTGACAGAAAATAATGATGTTTTATTAGGAGTGATTAGGCTATAGCATGTACCTTTGATATCCTCTGTGCAGTAAATGCACTTCAAGGTGTCAAAGGGGAAATTGAGTGTATTGTGGAGAATGTGGCTGTTTACCTATGCACACTGAATAATAGTTTCCTTCTATAAAAGGAAACCAAGCAAGCCACGCCAGTCCCTCCAGAAAACCACCTATGGGGATGGCTTCAGCTACTGCTAGGTGAATAACATTGGGGGACATCCAGGTGATGATACGTCAGTAGAGTTTCTTGACTGAAATGTGTTCACTCAAGATTGGAATAATAATTGGAAAAAATTATGAATCTGTATTGATCACCTAGAGGGGCAAAAGTTTTGTATGACTGATGTAAATACATAGAGGACACTCCCTCGCTCTTAAGTCATCACTTTTAATTAAGTTTTGGTTCTGAACTAAAGAGTTTAATTTTTTATATTACTGTCATTCATTCATTCATTCCGGGTGAATCCACAGGGACAAAATTTACTGTCATATAAATTAAGTCTAATAAGTACTTCCTTATGTTGTTGCTGTAGTAACTTCTTTCAAATCATGCTGTGTTGAAACAGTGATCCTGTATCTTAACATATTGTTTTGAGCTGAAGTCATTATGTTCAAAACATTGTAGGTGATGTTAAAGAAGAGAAAGAAGGAACAGTGAATTTGAGGAACACTGTTCAGATGCCTTTGATAACAGGGAAGCAAAGCCAGAATGTGCTGACTGCTGCAATAACTGCTGCAGTGTTTAGGGCACTCCAGACTTTTAGCGTGTTATGTTAATGTCCTTGTAAATCATATTTTGTCAAGTGCATTCTAGCACATATTTCTTCTCTTTTCTTCTTCTTTTCTATTTTGACATAAAAAATAGAAGCTTGACACAGTTCAGATAATACATACTGCTGGATAGCATGTGCATCTGACATAACTGTTTAGTTGTATTTGTTTACAGATTGTTATATATTTTAATTAAATTATTCACTAATCCATTCTTTTTCTCTCTTTTTACCTTTCCCCACCTCAGAGTGAGAGCCTTTCAAGGTATGTGCAATTTAAACAAAATAATTAGAATTGTTACACTTTCTGTCTGCATGTTGTCACTTTAAGTTCTTTTTGTACAAATTCATCTTAAATCCAGTGGTTGGATTGAGTTTTCAAAGGCTATAATGATGCTTATGTTTTGGATGAAGTATGATTGTGGAGCTACAGTCCTGCCATGTGTGAGTGGAATACTCCATGCGGGGGAATCTGTTGTACTCCGTATTTGTAGTGCACTGAAGGCAGGCTGGAAATTTCACAGAACATAGTGGACACAGTACTATGCCCTACAGATTTTTCAGCATGGACCCAGCTTTTACAAAGAAGACGAGGTTTTTGTTGCCTCTCTTTTAGAATATCCTACTGAAAATTTTCTACGTAACCTCAAGAAAAATACAGCCTCTGAAAAGCACATTTCATTAAGATTTGTTAAAGAAGTAAATGCTGAAATATTGATAATTTAAAAAAAATAATTTATTTTTGGACCATTAGCTTTAATTATAGAATTTTATTATGTTCTGACTGGTGAAAATCTGTTCAATAAAACTGATCTAACACATGATTAGTGAAGAGTGAACAGTGTGAAATTACTCTTAACTTTATTAATACAGGATTTTATTGAGTTATTAGGATAAAAACTGCTAAAGATTTGTTTCATCAGCTGTTTCTGTTGAAGTGCTAGAAGTCACAACTAATAGTTTTGAAATCCTGGTTGCTGTAATAAAATTTAAAATTCATCTAGGCCATTCATCTAGTGTTTTTTTAAACACTTCAGTTAAACTAATACACTTCTTAAAATATCTTCTTTATAAATAAAGAAGAATTAAGCTAAGCCAGTTTTAAAGTATTTTAAGACATGTAAATATTTGCTTGCATTAAATAATTTAATTACATTTAAAATATTTCTCTGCATGCATTACTCTGCAGACTGTGAATTACTCAGCAATTTGAAAACATTTTCACCAAGAATCTTGGAAGTACTAGAGAATGTAAAAATGAAATTTGCATCAAATTAGAAGACAGTAGTCTAACAACAATACATAATTGCGTTTGGTTGTTTGGCTGCAAAGGCAAAGAAAAATCAGAACTTTTCTTTTCCAGATATGATACGGGATCGCTCAGCATGTCTGCAGGTGATCGCTACGATTCAGCGCAGGGGCGGTCAGGGTCACAGAGTTATCTTGAAGATCGAAAACCATACTGCAGTAGACTAGAAAAAGATGATAGCCCTGATTTTAAGAAGGTATCTGATTCACTACGTCTGGTGGAAAAATAGGGTTTCATTACTGCTTTTCTTAAATTGTGTGAAAGTAGTCTCACATTGCATCTGAAATACTGCTTAAAGTAACTTAGCTGAATGGAGAAGCACAGCAACCACTACAGTGGGGAAAAATATACATTATGAAACAGTTTCTGACTTTTGTACTTTTCAAGGCAAGGGAGGAATGCAGAGAAGCTGAGATACAGTCAAATAAAAAAATAATATGATAGTATTTATCATAAGAAAAGTATCATTAAAACTGATGTATGCATATGTGAAGACTTTATTATGTGTTTGCCAGCTTACATACATATAAGGTAAAAATATGTTTAGATCTTGTTTTAAAATAGAAGAGGAGTTTGTTGAAATATTTTTTGTGGTGGGGTAATCTGTGAAGTCTGAAGAAGAAAAGGTGACTTTATTATGTGCAAGGTAAGTTGCGTGCTCCCTATACAAAGCTGTTTGTTTTTAGAAATATTTAGTAACAGTTCCTTACTGTGCTTGCTAATTTTAAACATCTTTATTTTACTTCTTAGACTCTTAATGTATTTGTTAACTTTGCTGTGGTTCAGTGACATTTTTGAAGTTTTTTGGCTAATGTCACTATTATCGGATTTTTAAACTAATATTTTCTCTTAGCTTTATGAACAGATTTTAGCTGAAAATGAAAAACTGAAAGCACAGTTACATGACACCAACATGGAACTCACAGATCTTAAGCTACAGTTGGAGAAGACCACTCAGGTTTGTATAAAACAGAAAAGCATGTACTTAACCAACAATGTAAATAATAAACCAGAAGCACCCCCGGCTGTGGGCTGCTAAGCATCAGCTTTGTTTTTTATCCAAAGATGGGAATGGAGAATTTCTCTCTTTCTAAAGAGAAAAGAGTGCAGGATTCTGGTCTTCTGCTGTGAGCGAAACATGTGAGACTGCTTCCTGCCTACTTAAGTAGTAGTGGTTCTTGCCAGCATGTATCTGAATGCAGCTTTTTTGCAGGGTAGGAGTAAACACTTTCTACACTTAAGCTTATATTTAAACTGACAATTGGGGCTGCTGGCAAATTGGTGTAACCTGCCAGTTCTTCCTTGCTGGTTAGATAGCTTTATCTTGGAAATGAAGAGCAAATAATGCATTCCTGTTACCAGTAACTGCTGACAGATAACAGTGCTGCATACACTTATACAAGACACATACACTGGAGTTAGATTTGTCTAAATTTGTCTACTCTTGCTGTAGAATGTTTCATATTGTCAGATCATATTTAGCACAATTCACCTGTACTTGTCTTTCATGTGTACCCTGCAAATGTTAGTGAAGAAAGATGCCTGTTTTGTAATGCTTTTAGGTAGAAATACTGTGTTTTTTCTGTTAGCCAAAGGCTGTGTAGTGATTAAATAAGAAAGATGGTCACAGAAGTGCTTGATAAATCCAGCTTACTCTTTATTTCAGTGTTACTTCCCTGAACACACTCTAAAATGCTTTTGATTACATACTTCAGACAGAATACTAAAATATGTAATTGGTTTTTTCCTCAGTTCTGTGTTGTGTCAAAGCACATATCAATGTCTCCATCAATTTTGTGTTTCAGAGACAAGAAAGATTTGCTGACAGATCACTCTTGGAAATGGAGAAAAGGGTAAGTTTCTGCCAAAGAACTTTTAAATACTCCAGTTCAAGCTTTGTTTTAGCTAGTTTTGCAACCCCTGGTTTGCATATATTGTAGTAGGAACAGAAACTTTTCTTATAATTTGCATTTTTTAGAAGATTTGGGGATTTTAGATTTCAAAGTGGCAATGAACGCGAGATGGAAATTACTCTTAAGAATTCCCTTTAGTTTGTCTGTTCATTCATGGTAACCAGTTTCTAAACTTTGCTCCCCTCCAAGGATGTGCCACTTGTTCCATCTCATTCAAAACAGTGTTGGCATTCCAGAGGGTTAAGCAGATTCATTGTGTCTTATTTTTTAACACATTTCTAAGATTCAGAGAAGTTAATTTCCTCAGAGCTTTTCAGAGGCACCAATTATTGTAAGTAATGAGATAGCTGTTTCTGCCTCAGAGACATGGGACCTTAAACCTGCTAATGATATAAAATTATCTTTATCTGCCTCTTTCCTTGCATTGTGGCTTTTTCCAGAGGAATATGATAATCAGGTAGGGGGAGAAAGTGGAAGAATGAGTAAACAGTGCAGGAAGAGGGGCATCAGAGTCAGAGACACCCAAAATTAAATGGGAAAGAGTCATGCAGTGAATTCATATGTGAGATAGACTACAAGAATTATTTCTTAGGCTGTAATTTCATGCTAATTTAAAATCCAGCCCTGAAAAAGTTTAGTTTCACAGCAGTGTAAAGCAAACTACATTGATTTTTTGGTGGTCTTGGCTTCCTTCGTTGACTCCAAACACCATGTATTCTTTTCTTCTCCTTTGATCCTGGAGTGACACATTAGAGACAAACTGGGAAAAAAAAATCAGACTTTGACAGTAAGAAGTGATGTGGTAAACATTTATTAATCCCTGGTAAATTTTATATTCACTAGCATTTTGTATTAATTTTCCAGTATTTTAGGTTTTATTTATACAAAACAAGTTTTAGTTGCACAAAACTGTCCAGTATATAAACAGATTTTACAGGAGCACAGGTTTTACAGGAGATGTAGGAATATAAACAGATTTTACAGGAGATGTAGGAATACTCTCGGGCATTCCCTGAAGTTTCATTATCTTTATCTTAATAGTCTCTGCACTTAATTGCTGCCGTTTAGCACGTATTTCTCTTTAATTTCTTTGGCATCCTAGTGCGGGCAGTGATTTCATCAGTAGAAAGGTTTCAGCAGCAGATAATGGGCTTCTTCCTTGCTAGCATGGCCACACAAGTGGGCATTTAATTATTTAATAAATGTGGCTGCATCCATTAATGTGTGAGTCTGTAGGTAATGCACGGAGTACTGCATAAATAGACAATTTATGAATGTTATTTTTTGTTGTTTAAATCTGAGGCGTCACTTTGAATGTGACTGAAGCAGGATTCTCAGCTGCTAGTCATCAATTGCTGATCTCTAGAAATAAGCTTATTGAATTCATCATTTAAAAATAATTTAAAGATAACTTTTTAATGTGTAATGTAACAATGAAAATGCAAAAATCAAAAGTAATTCTAGAGCTTTTCTAAATATACTTCTCCAAGTATGTGACTTCACTAAAATAAAATATAAACCTAAATATTTTAATATAAATTACATAGAGAAGAGGACAGGGAAAAAGTAAAGTAGTGAGGAAAAACTGTAAGAAATAAAAGGCCAACAGAGAAAGAGCCAAAGGCATCTTTGGACTATGACATTTTCCAGCTGAAAGCTACCTTTTCAGTGAAGAAAATGAGAATATGTATTAAGCCTAGATTTGCACGGTAGTAAAATTCAAAAAATACTGGCTTTGAATTTTATTTAAATTCACCCTTCAGAAGTGGGCTTCCCTTATATGACTTGGTGATACATTGTGAATATTGTTCATTTGAAAACAAGAAAGGGATTATTTCCATTGGGATGGCGGTAGAGATCAGAGCACATGTGCAAAGTCCTAGCAATACATGGGCAAAAATAAGGGTTTCTTTAACAACCTGTCACTCTGCCAAATATGCTAATAGCCCTTTGCAGAATTTTATATGACGTGGTAATAAAACTTCAAACCAAAACTTAAACTTATGGGTTTCAGTCTGGATTAAAATTCAGAAAAATAGAGGTACCTTTAAACTTTTTTTTTTTTTCTCTCACAAATTTAGAATTCTTCATCTGGGAATTTGAATTGTGGAGAGGTGTATTTCTTTGTGTTATTGAATATACAAATATATGTAGGCATATACATCTGGTTTTACTTCTCTAAAATTGTATAACTCTGTGGGGGTCTGTTTTTCATATGTGAGTATCTGTGTACCTCAGTCTGACTGCACAGTCCTGTGGCTCCTAGTTGCTTTGATACAAATACAAATGAGCTATTGTATTTTATAAAATGAGAGATTAGCATGTATTTTTTTTTTTTTGTGAGTTACAGATGTTTTTTTATAGACCTTACAGAGTTGATGAAGTATATCATAAAATTTTAGACCTCATAGATTTCAAATACTTTCTTTGAGTCCAGGAAATAATCAAATAATACTGGCAAATCTTCTCAGTGAAACTACAGTGCATTATTTCATTGCCATCCCTCAAACTGGTTCCTAGAAGTAAACAGTTCAAGAAAAAGAGGAGCATAGCTTCAAATAATAGGAACAAAACAGTTTTACAAAGAGTATTATACCTAGACCAGTCTATCTATTTCTTTTGTATAATGCAAAATATCAAAATCAGTTAACGATTTTACTGAATTGTTGTTTATTGCTAATAGACAAGTTCAACATATTAGTTAAGCAAATACTTCAAAAGGATTAAGAATTTCTAGACACCTGAAATTTTGAGATTTGTTTGAACATTCATCTCTTGGTAATAGAAAAAATTGTTGAATATTTCTTAATATAAGAACACATCATATATGGTATTCTGTAAGACTAGTAGGTAACAAATAAAATTCTAAGTATTGTAAGACATAGTGGAATTTTTGTTAGTTACTTGCATCCTGTTAACTCACTGGTACTTATGCTCATTACAGTTATAAAAAAAAGTTAATTTGAAGGAGTTAAGTACATTGAGTAGTAACAACTGCAGTAATATATGTATTACTCTGATAAAAATTAAAGTTGTTTGCTATAATGGGAAAATGTTGGGTTATAACTGCACTGTGATTAAACTAAATTCAAATGATTTATATCTGAAAGGTGTCCGGCAAGAGTCAGTATCTACTGGGCGGTATGATCTAACCAAAGTTTTACACACCTCAGTCAATGCTGCTTGCTGTTTGCATAACACTGTTGTATGCAGATGCATATGGCCACTTTGCAATAATCTGTTGCTTTTGCCTCTCACCCTCTGGAAAAAAATTGAATGTAGAGTACTGATACCTGCAGCTGCTTTTAAATGAGATACACTGCATCGTCTGACACAGGAAAGCAAGCAATCAAGCTATAAACCCCAAAGTCTATTGCATTAGCTGCTCATCTGTCAGATGTGTTGAAAAATAGGTTTAAACAAAATAAAAACATATCTGCACTGCAGACTGCACTGTAGTATAGAAAACCCTAAGCTAACTTTCCATAAGCTGGCTTGATTATATAATCAGTGCGATCAAGTTCATATACAAAGCATAATTTCTTCTGCTTCTCAGGTAAAAAGGGAAATAAAAGGAAAATTAAACTATACGAGAAATGCAGAAAATATTCAAGAAACATTTTCTCAAGAAGCAGTTGATCTCATGTAACTACATTTCTTTGGTACTGAGCTAAGTCCTGTAATGTCAGTTTTATCAACTGTTGAAGTTCAGAGTGTGGACAGATCCCACTGAGCTGAGACAGATGTTTCAGCTACCTTTGTCTGTGAAAGCTTATGCTTTTGTGCTTGTATCTTCTAATATTCTTGTTTGTTTCTGATAATTTTCTGCATTTCTTGGATATTAAGGTCTTACAAAAGCCTAGCTCATGAAAAATAAATCCAAACAAGTTGTACTTAAAACCTTTCTAAATTAGTGAAAAGGAAGGTGTATGTTTTGTAGGACTTTATATGAATTTCTGTATCTCTTCCTCTTTGGATATTAAAATTCCATATTGACCAAATTTCTGTGTATCACTGCCATCACAAGTTTTCTGTCCACACTATGCTTTTGGTTGTATGATCTTTGAAACTTGAAGTATTTCACTGTTACCACAGTATTTACAAGCTGTAATTTTTAAAACATTGTATTGTTCAGCATTAACACACATCTTCTGATTTAGGAAAGAAGAGCGCTAGAAAGAAGGATATCTGAAATGGAAGAGGAACTGAAAGTAAGTAAATTAGTACACTATTAGTAACAAAGTGCATTATTATGTCAGTGAGACATGTAGTCTGGCAGTATTACTGGTCTCTGTAATTTCACTAGAAAATAACTAAGTTACATCTGGATGTCAGTCACTCCTGTCACAGCTTGTAGCAAAGCTGTGGTGCTGGCATAAGCAGTCATTGATGTACGATTGTGAAGAAGGTGCTGAGTTCTAGGATTCTATAACATGGCTAACAAGAAACATTCAGAGGTGGTTAGAGTGAAACATTCATTATTGAGCTAATCAAGATGGAATTGCAGTCTACAATTTTGATGTGATACTCGTTTTATTTACTAATTACTATTATTAAAATCCATTATTATTAAATAGTGGTAGCATATAATTGTATAGATATTTAAGCATTAAATATTGTTTCAATCTTTATCTCATGCTCTTTATTAATTAGATTGCATGTTACGGTATCAAAAGAAAATCTTCTGTTTGTATAGTGTGAATCAGGTTTTACATAACAAAATGCAGTAGGTAGAGTTGAGCTGTTAACAAATGAGTGACACGTACCATATTGATTTCTGCTCTTTTTCAACTATGTATAAAATGAATCTCAGAGGCAATATTCTTTTTAAAATAAATTTAATTTCTCTTTGTTTGGGTTTTTTAACCAGTCTTTATTAATGTTAAAACCTAAGTGTGAAAATTTGGGTGGGTTTATTTTCTGTTATGTCCTTTCATATAAACATTGGACATGGCCAACAAAACTCACAGAATTTAAGTAGAATGTGAAAGTACCATTATTTTGACATTTGATATTTGTCACTGATTAACAAGAAGTTTCCTTTTGAGCTCCCCCTGGAGCTCAATAAGTACTTTAATAAGTATTAAATTAATACTTTTCATTAAAATACATGCACCGAGTTCTGTTAAAGTAATTGAAGCTGACAGGCAAAAGAGCAACTGTGATGCCTCTGGCTCCCTTGGATTCAGAACAAGATAATCTGCTGTAAGGGAGCACACAAGGTCCATGATTTCTTGAGGGGTCTTCAGAAGAGAAATAAAGAAAAAACAACCTATGATAGAGAAAAATAATTGTCTGCCTAAGAGCAGAAGACAGGATGTGAGCTTCTAGGGAAAGATAGGCTTCTGATAAAAATAGAGAATACAAATATATTGCTTTTTCCAAAAGTTTTGTTTCAATAAGCAAGAAATTAAAGTTTTGAATTAAAGATTAAATATTCTTCACATAGTTTGTTGCACAGTTGTTTAAAAGTATATGTTAAATGTGTCATTATGTACGGGGTTTTGAATAGGAGACTCAGTCTGTGCAATTAGGATGTTAAGTGAAGAATTCCAGGAATAGCTCTCATTGTTAATGCATCCTGAACTGTTTTGGAAAGCTGTGACTAATCACTACTGGTACTTAGATTGCTTTTCAAGAATGTGCCACTTGTTTGATACTTTCCTTTCACAGCAGCTTATTTACTTTAAAGAGGCCTGTCTCTTCTAAGTTTTCTTTCAGTTCTTCTCATCTAATATACATTTGAGTTTTTTCTCATTTTCACTCCTATTTCTTTGATTCCTGCAGAACCTGCAACAAATAAAGCAGATTCAATCTTTGAAACACATAAATGAGCGACTGGTGACTGAGAATAGGGCCTTGACTCGAGTGCTTGCCAAGTTGTCAGGGTCCTGTAGGCAACTGCGCTCTGTGGACTTGTAATTTCTTCCTCCTCCTTTGTTTAGCCAGGCAGGTGTTGACATTCAATCTGTGCTTGGGCAGAATTTTACTATTAACACTTGTGTGTCAGAAACTGACTCGGTGCTGCTCGGTTCTGGAGGTGTGGCTAAAGATAAAGCATGGTGCCCAGTGTACAAGCTGGAGGTGTTGCAGATGTGCTGGTATGGTGTGGTATTGCCCCTGCTAGCACTGCAGCTTGGCCTTGAAGATAAATTGGCAAGGATCCAGGAGACCTTTGACATGTTAAAATCTTGGCAACAACTGAAAGGATTTGGGTTTGCATGAGGATATACTAAAGTCAGTCTCTTGTTTTGATGTTTGTGTAAATGCCCAGATAGATTTGCCTCTAGTTTTCTAACAAATTGATATTAAGAGATGCGCTTAATTTGGTTTGGTTTAAGTGCATAGAGTTTAAAAAAGTTTACTCTTAACAAAAAAAAATAGTGTTTGAGAACTGGTTTCGTTACTGTGCATTCCTGAACAGCTGCATTAGCAACCATTTTTCTTACATTTGTGTATTTCGGTATTTCAAAGGGGACCAAAGTATTGTTTTTTTCAGAAATGTATTTGAATTTCAAGTTGATTACTGTTTCCAAGTATTAAGATCCCATTTGAGTCTTGCCAATCCTTATTTTTACATAGACAATTTAAAACATGCCGTTCTAGCACAGAGTTAAGATTATTGATTTATATTGCTATATATAGAGGCATCCCAGTGTGGATGAGAGTCCTACAATGCATGAACTGTAAAATCACAGACAAAACCAAACTCTGCCTAGTGTGTCAGATTGGTTCACACCCCTTCTGATAAAAGTATTAACTGCTTTGAGTTTCATCTTGGAAAACAATGCTAGTCTGTTGTTCTTAGTGTTATTGCAGGGATGTTTCAGAAAACTATGGAAGGTTCAAAACTTACATGAGGATAAAATGTGGTTTCGTTTTACACCAAATCTATATGCCTTTTTTCCTGTTAAATATAACAAGTGTCTAGGCTGGAGTTTACAGTGAGCTTTTAAGATGTGTAGTTAAAAAAAAATAAACCAGCCTTCTGTACAGTGACTCTTGCTAAACTGCTTCCTTTTATCTACCCCCCTTCCCACTTAGAAAGGAAGGTGATGAGTGTGCATTCTGCTCAGAATCTGATCTCGGGTTTTCCCCACTAAGAGGCCTGAAATGAAAAGGTTTATCCTTTTAATTGGTTTCTTTCTGGAACTGGACTAACACTAGGATGTGGTGTTCCTGATCTAGGGCCTGCATTCTGCAATGCTCCCTTGTGTTAACCCTTACTGAGGAAGTGAAGCTCACTGACCTGACTGAAAACAAATCCCTTTATTCATAATAGTACTTGATCCAGCTCACCCCAGTATTGTTGGATCATTAAATTATCTATGCAGTAAGCAGCAGGAGCACACTGCTGCATTAGGAAGGAGAGCAGTCCCTTTAGGGCTGTCCATCTTACATCAACTTCAGCAAACAGTGTGATTTTTCAACACAGCTGAGCTAATCTAATGACTGCTGTCCACATCTGCACATCCATACTGTCTTTTTTTTGCTAGCACTGGCATTCCTTTAACCATGGTACGCCATTTGGGGTGTTAACCACAGAAAACTATTCAGTATTCCTCTCCATAGCAAGAGTTTTCAGTAGCAGGTCGTTGTGGAGCTTGAGTAGTCTGACCAGCAAAAGAGAAGCAATGGAAACACAGCAGGGAGTCTTGGCAGTATGATGGTAGGTTAACAACAGCAGTGTGAACAGGTACTTCAGCAGTTTGTGAGCTTTTTGTAATCTTTATTAATCAAGTTGTTTTGTATGTACAAACTGGTAAATCCTCCAGCAAGTACAATGATTATTACTTTACAAATCTGAGATGGCTCCACGTATGTCAGATGATTATTGAATCATTATTTGCTAAATGATAACTGCAAAGTTACTAGCTAATAATGATACAGACAGAAAAACAGTGCATTTTTATTTGAATCTTATCACAGGAAGATACTATGCTATTTTAGTGAGAAGCAAATTGGAATTCAAAGTGCAGTATGTTACTGTAATTTTACTGAATTTACTACAAAGGCATTTTTTTCCTCCCTCTTGTCATGAAAAGTGTATGGTGTCACCTCACAAGAAGTTTCAATACCCATAGAAATGCACTGCTCCAAGAGATTAAATAATAATTTGTTTAAATTATGTGGGGATTAGTATAAATGAGAAGTGTAAGTATTTTAGGTTACATGTGCTTATCCTTCCTGATGAATCTCCTGCTATTCACAGAACCATAGAATTATTTAGATTGGAAAAGACCTCTAAAATCATCAAATCCAACCAGTACCCCAGCACAACCACCCCTAAACCATGCCCTGCATGCCACATCTACGCATCTTTTAAGTGCTGTCAGGGATTGTGACTCTACCACTTCCCTGAGCAGTTTTGCAAGACAACCATCTTGGTGAAGAAATTTTTCCTGTTATGCAATATAAACCTCTCCTAGTTTAAGTCGATGCCATTTTATCTTGTCATATAATCCTTTTGTCTCTTGCAAGTCTTCCCCTGTGCTCTAGCAGACTCAAAAGAGAAAATATTTTCTTAAGACCTATTCTACCTATTAATTGAATCAGGATTAAAATCTGCCTGCAGAAATTTGGAGATACGTAATGGTACTGGCTTATGTTAAAGCTCTAATTTTGAACAGTGGATTTTGTTAAAGTAGTTCACTAGCAAATCTACCTCTCTGTGGGTCTGTCTCTATGTAACCATTATGGGCTGCAGCTCCCTCCCTACTCAGTAAGGTGAAAGAGGACTGTGACATTCCTGGATTTATTTTGAGGTTTCATTGGAATGCACACACAACACTACTCAAGGTACCTATTTAACAAAAACAGACTTCCTTGATTCTCTCTGCATGGCTAGATGAGGGTTGTTGTGGTTTCACCCAGTACCTTTGGTATGAAATCTGTAGCAGAATGGAAAGGAGGAAGAAAAGCCTTTGTTTGGTTTGCCTTAACAAATGGCTCTTCTGTTGTTTGCAGACACATGCATGTTATCTGGATATGACCCGTATCTTGGACAACAGTAGTTATTTTTTGCAGCTTAGACTTAAACAATAATGCTTGACAATTGCAAAAAGATCCCTCATGTTGGCCAATTTCAAACATATTTACATAGCTTTTGAAAGTAATCAGCATTTTACATCTCTTTTTGTTCAGAGCACAGCTCTCACTTGGACGCTTCCCTGTGACTCTAAAGAGCTCAACTTGGGTGGCTTTCCCTAGGCTCATCCATAAAACAGTTGAAATCAAGGATAGCTGAATGATTTTTGACTACTCTAATTGTAGAGACCACCTTTCTTCTTCTTATGATCTCCTGTCAACTTCCTTTCGCATAATTTGATATTTGCAGGGAAATAAACTAGAAATCTACAACTTCAGTAATTTTCAGTTCACCATCGTAATTTACTGTGAAAGAGTCTGCAGTTCAGTGAAGTGAGTGTGGACAGGAGATGTAGAAATGAAACCTCTAGTGCACAGTTAATTCACCCTGCATTTTTAAACTTCCTAGTTCTTTCTATTCTGTTCATTCCATAATACTCTGAATATAATGGGATTGAAAGTATAATTTTGCTTAAATAAAATGAAAATAATCTAGTGCCAAGAAGATAATGAGATAATGAAGAATAGGGTAACAGGTGTTACCTAGGTTGGTAGCTGAACTTCCTGCATACACTTGCACTTGAGGTTACTGAGTGACCACTGTGCAGAAATAGGCTGTTACCTCCTGTGTGAAACCCTTGCTAGAATCCATAGGTGTAATTTAGCTGTGAGTGTGATAGGTCCTTTGTTATCAGTGTGTGAATGTAGGTACAGAGAACTGCTGAGATATTTTCTGGTTTCTCTGGAAACTGAATTCTCCCAGTACCAACTTCTGTGCCCCAACTTGTCCTCCTTTCCTATCTGATCCAGTCCAACTCTCACCTTATTTGGCTTCTGCCTTGCAGCTTTTGTGCTTGTGTGTCACTTATCTCCTTTAGCAGCCGTAACTTGCCCTTCCCTAACCTGTCTGCCTGAGTGTGTAGCCTGGTTTTGCTGTGATCTGTTTCAGTGATCTGATCTTGTGTGAACCATGCTATTCAGGGACATGATCTCAAATTACAGGATGTGTGCTTCAACATGACTTTGGAAGTGGTTGGAGGATTAATGCTATGAGCTAACAAGCTGAATCACACTGTATCTGATGAGGATGAAATCATCCAAGGGCACAGTGGTTGAGATGCTTAGCCACAGCATGTTTTTTTGAGACTCTGCAAGTGCAGTATAGAAAAGCCTCTTTAAATTGTTGGTAGTTAATTTCCTCCTGCCCCCTTCCTTTCCCCTGGAATTCGAAGTATTTCATTACTTTCCTCATTCTACTATAAATGCTTTTGTCAGAGGCTGGTCATCTGCACCACTGAGTTTTAGTGCATCTAGTCCAAGCAAATGAAAACTTCTAATCTCTAACCCTTAAATGTATCATGCTAAAAGGGGAGATTTTTCTGAACTGCTGATATGAAGTGTGAGAACTGCCAGGATACATACGCTGAATAAGGATTTTGACTCAGAGTCCTTGTCTAGTCTTGCTGCTTTTACTTGGGGTGTAACAGCAAATAACCACCATGTTTCATTTTTCATAGATGCTACCAGACCTGAAGGCAGACAACCAGAGGCTAAAAGATGAAAATGGGGCCTTGATCAGAGTTATAAGCAAACTTTCCAAATAAAAGGTTTACTACAGCAGCAAGTTACAGTATTGCACATCATGAGTAACTCCAGTGGACCATGGTATGGCAGTCACTGGAAGTGTGGGAAGATCCTTCGGAGACTGTCATTTTCAGATATCCTGCCAAACACCCTCTTACCTGTGTGTTTTTTTGTATCGAGATCATTGTTTCTGTTAAAATGCAGCTGCTGAGAAGATAAAATGACTGAGAAATCTTGTTTACAGCCACAGCATAATAAGGAAAGTATTCAAGGCCAGATACGCCTCAGATATTTAACCAGTAAGCCTTAGTTGTACATAAACACCTTACATCAACAAAAGCTTTCAGCTTTCACAGACGACAGTTACTCAATAATGTTTTTGTTGTGCCACAATTCCCATTTTTTTCCTAATACTCAGTTTTTCTTAAAGATTTAAGTTTGGATTTTTTTTTCCCTTCTAATTTTTTGTGTACCAGATTTTCTTGTACAGTGTTTTCACAGCTTTACCATTTGCAGAGGCCACACACCCTTTTAAATTACATAATTTGTGTAGCTAACTAGAGTTGTATTGTCCAACCACCTGGAACAGAGATGTTTGGTGGAACATTTGCTTTCACTGTTTGTGCAATATGCATTTACTTCCTATACAAAATGCTTTAAAAGTCAGTTGAAACTAGAAATATTTTAAGAGTCCTGTTTTCTGCCTTTATTGGTCACTTTAAAAAAAAAAAAAGAAAAAAAAAGAAGTTTGTAGTGAAAGACGTTAGATCCTGTAATCGTCACATTCATTTGAGCAGGTACTGAGTGATGCTGTATATATAAATGTGTACTGGTTTGATTTTTCAGACCACCACGTGGCATGCTTGAATATATTTCCCTATTGCAAATGTCTGTTAATGCAAATTAGGCTATCCAGAATAGTGTGTTTAACAAAGTTCGTTAATTTTTATGGTATAAAGAATTTAGACATTGTACATTGTATGGAGCCCTATCTTTACAAAAGGTCTAAACTATATAAAAACTTTATTATCTTTTTGTCCCTTTTTTTTTTTCATTTGATAGTGTTCACCATAATAAAAAAAATGCATAAATATAACTGCTTCACTACATTTCACATACCTGTATTTATCTGAGTGCTGTCCAAAACTGTTGTGCTAGCCAAAGTAATGTACTAAATCATTTGAAAAGCATAACCCATTACACTCACAATAATGTTTATATGCACTGTTGTTGCCATGTGAGAAGGCATCCGATTTGATAACACCATGTCAGACCATTTTATACATTTCAGTGGCCTTTAAAAACAAAAAAGTACTTAAGTGAAGATCATTTTTGTTAGGAACAGCTTTTATATTTTCACTAAACCATTCAAAATATGACATCCTATTGGCACATAGTTTATTGCCTAAAACCACTGAACAGATCAGCCATTAATACAAATTGTACATTGTAAAGCTTGTAGTAGCTATTGTATTATTGATTATATTGTATACTATATTAAATGTGAATTTGTACCCCTTCATTTAAAAAGGTTGTGTCCTACTGCCTACTTGGGGGAGAGGGAGGGTTAGCTTTACAGGGGTGGGATATGTTTTGGTAAGGAAGACATGATGTCCTCTCTCTGTTGATTGGTTTTTTGAAGATGTAAGGTAATGCTCTTACTACCAAGCTCAGGATTTTTGATTTTAAAGGTACACGGATAGTTTGAAATATGTTATTGTAATTGATCTGTATGAGAGGTGGGTCTGAACCATAGGGACTTCCATTGTCTTATGCTAACATAAAGAATTGAATGGCTGCAACATATTGAGTTCTGTTACAAGACAGTTAGACATATTCTGGATTATATTTGGTAAAGTTTGGGTGCCTGTGAATGATTAAATACGTGTTTCTAATATTTTAGTGTTTTATATTTAGGTTATTTATTCTTTATATCTAAAAAATGAATGGCTACTGTGCTATATTGATTTTATTGGTAGTACTGAGCAGACCTTGTATCTGCATGAAACTAGTTGCAAAACCCACTATTTTGGAAAAAAAAATGTATTTTGACATATACAAATAAAATGAATACAAAATATTTTAAATGTGTGAAAGTTTTACTGATAAGACAATGAAATTTGTTATGAATTTAAACCATGTTATAAGTTTGCTATTTAAATTCTTTGGTGGGCATTTTTCATTCATTGCGTTACTTGGATGCAAGGTTCAAGTACCTTTCAAAGATTGTAATCAGATTGTGATTATTTGCACATCATTGTACATGCACATCTGTAAATGCAACGGTAAAAATGCCATATTTATGCAATCTGTAACAACTTGGACAAATGTTTATATATTTTACATAAACCTTTCTGTGTGCAGAATCTGAGAACCATTTTTTACATGATATTAACCTAATCTCACAAAGCAATTGCTAAACTTGTGTCATTGTCTTATTGTTCCTGATTGTGTTGAGGATCCATTACATCCCCAGAAAATCCATCTACAACAAAGAGAAAAATGGGTCGTGGAAGACTATTTTATTATTTGGGAGACTGTTTGTATATAAGAAGTATATTATTGCTGGATGGTGACTCTGACAAGCTTCCTTAAATGACTAATGCCTTAAATGGTAATTCAAACCAGCAACTTAGATTTTCAGGCGACTTGTCACAATGTGGAAAGGGATCTCTCTGTCCAGAATTAACATCAAATACAGAGGCATGAAAATAGCTGGTGTGGAGAGTGAAGAGGCAAATGGCCTGCCCTGAACCAGCTCCAGCCGTGAAGGGAGCCATAACCTGGGGAGGAGGAAGGAGCGCAGTACGCTCAGGTGGGAGGACAGTGCAGGAAGCATGGCTATATAAGGACTGCCTGACCTTCGTGGCTCCAAACAATAGCAGTTACCTAGAAGAAAAAACTCAGGAGCTGGAATTTCATTTCTTATCCATCTTGCCTTCCTTATAAACAATTTCCTCTGAACCTTCCTAATTCCTACAACATACTGCTTTACTGCTGTTTCCTTGCCATCTTCCCAAAAGCACAGTTATGATTCACAGTGTGTAGGTCAATGTGTTTGTTTACTCAGGACCAAGTACAAGATGTGAATCTTGGGATTCACTCATTTAGAAATACTGCCCTAGCTAAATTTGGGTTGTGCTCACATGAACATTAAACTGGTATTAATCTTACCTGTCCAGTACTCCTGGCCACTGTTCATTTGCAGGGAAAATGGGTTACCATACAAAGGTCCTCTCTTTTCTACTTCAGGAAGAGTAGTTACTTACATATGTTTTAGACAAGGAAAAATGCATGCTTTTCGGTTTCTGAAGGTACCTGCCTTAGGAGACGTGTGCTGAGGGAGAAATTTTAATTATTTCACCTCTGTCAGACACAAATGGACTCCATCTGAGAAGGCTCATACCCCTGCTAGCTGGCATAACCATAAGGTTTATAGTCAAGAGTGAAGGCCTAATGCCAAAATACAATGGTAGACAGAAAATCTACCAAAAAAAGAACAGGGGGTGAGGAAGAAGTATGCCATGATGTCAGACTAGGAAAGGGAAGACCATGTCAGAAAACTAATGGTTTGCATGGTGGCATTTGAACAAAATTGGCCCCAAGTCAGAGTTTAAGGCCAGGCCCCATCTCATCCAAACTCCTGATCAGAGAAATGTCCAGTGCAGCCAACACTGAGTTATGGCTCTCTGCTGGCTCATAACACTGTTCAAAGGTACTCATTTATTTCTGAACTGAGTATGAAATAATCGTTACATTGACTTGTACTTGATCTCGTGATCCTGGAAGTGTCTTGACTTCCCACATCTGGCTCTTTACTGGTTTTTTTATGACCATCTTGAGGTATTACTCATCTCAGTAGCACATCAGCTCCTCAAGAAAGGAACATGGACCCTTTTGTCTCTGCCCTGCTGCTTGTGGTCTTGTGACAGAAGTATAAATGGAGGCAGCCAAATCTGCCACGATGAAATGTGCACCTATGGGTCCTGGGTTGCTCCAGGCTGGGCATCCCTAAAAGGAAGAGTGGGCAAGGGCTTTTGGCAGCTGAGGCTTCAAGCCTGGGCAGTATGGAAAGTGTAAGAAACCTCATTTTTAGTTACACTTGGAGTCACTCTTCACCTTTTTAATAGTAGCTTCAGTTTTCTCTAACTTGACATGGTACAGTGTGGCCAGTAGTTAATGACAGTGCTTTAATTGTGCAACTGAGGGATTAATAATGTTTTATAGATGAAATTTAATTGGCAGTTACAGTCTAGAGGATTGTTACAGCAAAGCATGACACAAATTCACTATTTAATACACATTTTAAAAACCCAACAAAACAAACTCCACAGCCATTACACAGTTTTTGGGGGAGGGTACTTTGAAAGAGACAGAAGAAACAATTGTCACTGCATTGTAGGGGGTTGCTTTCCCACTTGCTTTAGAGGTTCTGTTGAACAATTCTGTTGCAGCTCTGCTGGTCACCTCTGTGAAATTACAGTTTTTTCCCACATAGGGATAGCCAGTCTGTCTGCTGGGGTACAGAAAAAATGCTCTTAAGTTTTTCAGAAGCAGCTCTTGCTATTCATGGTTATGTACACACTGTTACATTTAGCTGTGGTGATTCAGCTTCCTCAAGTTCTTAAATCAAAGCCACATGAGTGAAAAAATGCTGGCAACTGGAGTTGCTTGCTTTACATTTGATTGCAGGAGCCACGGTGGAGCTGGTTAGAGAGCAGTAGCAAATAATATTTTGCTCGGCCTCAATATAGATGTAAAATAAGACTAGAACTTATGCGACAGGTGACTGCAGGTTCTTGCACCAAAGACAGAATTAAAAAGCAAAACAAAACCTCCCAAACTCACAATTAATTGCTCACTTTAAAGGGAGACCTGCTGCCATACTGATGAGGTAATTGGCTATTCCTGCTTGTGTCAGCACCTCCCCATTTTGTATCACTGATTAGATAGGAAAAGTATGTAGCCTTTAGAGAAAGGAGGAACTGTTCAGTTCTTTCATCTGAAAACATCACCTGTTGGATGTCTAATGTTTCTCATCTGGCCCAGGGACAATTACAGCAGGGACAAAAGCCCCACATTCCAACTCTAATTATTTCACCCTTCTTGCTTGGGATCTACACGTCTGTTTTGCAAACCTATTCAAGCTTAGCAGGAATAGTTAGCCAAGACAGTGCGATTCATCTTCTGGTGTGGTCTTTTCCCTTTGCTTTATTTGCTGGAGAAGAAAGAAAAAAATGTAATTAAGTATGGTGGATGGTGGGAAAGAAGCTATTTATTTATTTGGTACCATCTTCCTGTGCTCCCCCCATTGCTCTGCAGAGTCCTTGGAGCAGAGACTCACTGGGCTGAATTGCGCTTTGAGCAATCCAGCGCCTGGTGCACTACCTCGGCTGGGACCCCAGCAGGGCTGGCTGCTGCACCTCCCCCTGCCTTCATCTCTCCCCAGACAGAAAATAGTCCTTGCCCTTGTTTGTGGCTGCTTATATACACGTTTTAACGATGTCTCTAATTCCAGAAAAGAGAGACCTGATCTGAGGCAATTGCTACATTGCAGCTAAAATGAAGCTACTGCTCTCTGTATGTGGTTACTTGGGCCTGTACCCCAAGTATGACACAGACAAGAGTTTTTACATCAGCTGGTACAAAATACACATCTACACAAAATTACACAATATACACATCTTGCCACACAGTCTAGTCACTGCCCAGAAAGTTTTAATGAAAAAGTTTGTTTAAAAATCCACATTTACATCAACTGCAGATAGTGGGGGTGATTCTTCATCTGTTAGCAGCTCACCTCTATTTTCAGCTGTATGAAAAGCACCAAATTAGACTAAGTTCTTTCCTCCCACTTAACCCATGGCTATTGGCCATGCATTATGTTAAGTAATTGCCCAGTCCAGTAATGCAGCCACAGCCACTCTTTGTGTTTTATGAAAATTAGAGAGCTTTCACTACAGGCTTCTATGATGCTTCTTTAGCCCCGTGCTTTAAAAAGGCACAACTCAGAAGTATAAGGGGGAAGGAGCGGAAGTGATGCTCCTGAAGCGCTAACATTACTTTACCAGTTTCTGCCTAAAAACGATGACACCGAGATCAGTTCCCAGCCCGGGGAGGAGCTCCGAGCGCGGCAGGGCCGGGAGGTGGCACCAGACGGCTTCGCTTCTGCCGGGCTCCGGGACTCCTCCGCGGCTCCCTCGGGGCTGCCCGGGGCTCCTCCCGCGGGACGGCCGCCGCTGCCCCGGCCGCTTTGGCCAGGCAGCGAGGCACGGCCAGAGCCTGAGCCCGCTCCCTGTTGCTCTGGGAGTGCAGCACGGCTTCTGCACCTGTCCTTCCCTCTTTGCCCTCGACACCCGTGCGTAGCAATGGCTCAAAGGACAGTACCTCGAGGAAACTTTGCCTCTGATGTAAACTGAGCCAGGTCTAGTATGATCGATGAAGCGTGGCAGAACAGCAATCTCAAATTCATCGACACAAGGAACGCACTAGGTTAGTCTGAAGGCGGCAAGGACTACTTTTAAATATCTTATACTGAAAGCCTGCGAAGGGATCTTGACACCTTGGGAATGGCAGAGTGCGCTTGGCTCGGCTGGAAGGATGAAATCCATTCCGTCCGGAGGCAGAACCTGTAACCCAAGGAGGGCTGGCCAGTGGGTCTGGCGGGACGGATCCGTGTGAGTGCGGGCAGGCACCCCTGCACGGTGAGCACTCCGTACTGAGTGAAGAGACAGACTGGGGACAGACACCGAGCACCACAGGACAGCTCTGCTACAAAGAGGGACAGCAAAAAAAGTAATCCTCTATATCAAAAGTTGTCAAATCAGCGGTTCATAGCAGCACTGCACTTGGCTGAAATGCCGAAACACTGGTTAACTCCTTCTTGCTCAGCCCCCTTTCAGTATCATCTGGGTGTTGCTTTGCTGTGTGACCAGAGAGCTCTGTACGCTGGGAGGTCCTCGTAGCTCTCTCTCCAGTCCCTTCTCTTATCCAGTATACCGTGGGCACTCACGTCTTTCTGATCTCCTCAGCCTTTTCTCCTCAGTTCTGCATGGATGGGGTTCTGCCCTATTTCCAAGCCACCATATAAAATTATTTTCTGTGCAAGAGAGGGCTTTGACGTCTAATTACATTCCCTCTTATCCCTGGAGACAGTCATGAAAGACCCCTGAAGTCACTTCCCCCTTGAGCACTGTCTAAATTTCCCTTTGTATGGGGAGTGGCACTCAGGATTGCTACATGCAGGCACTGAGTGCAAGAACTCCTTCACATTTTACCAACAAGTCACTACAAGCTTACCGACATGCCACAGCTGCTGGAAAGAGCAGCCTCTCCTCCATCTCCTCACCTCAGCTGTCAGTTTTCTCAGTTGCTCCCGAGTGCCACCCTGACCATCGAAGCTCCACTTTGGACATTCAGATCCCAGCACTCTCATTCAATTCTTGTTATACTTGCTGCCTATTTGCGGCCCCTCAGACCACCTCCCATCCTTCTGCTTGCTTCTTGCACATTCTACTCATTTGCCACTTCTCTCTCCTGTTTCACTCCCCTTGCAGATCTCATCACTGGTTGCATCTTCCAGAGCTCATTGCTCCCCCCTTGTCTTCAGCTGAATTTTCTGTTGTCAACAATTCCTCACTCCACAAGTGCAGCAGCCTCAACACTGTGTGCTCTCCCTCAGCCTCTGTTCCTCACCTCCCACTCCCCTTTCCTCGCACTGCCTTATCCTGCGCTTCTTAGATCCCCAATGGTTTCAAAGACTCCATTAATTTTTTTCCTGACCACTGGATCTTTTTTTTTCGCTGATAATCTAATCTTAGTCCAGCAGGAATGTCTCTACCCAGCCAATAAGTTCCCACCTACTCTTGGTTATCTGTAATGCAAGGGGGTGGTTTTACCATAAACTAAGCCCACTCCTAAAAGTCACCTGTTCCCACTCAATCCAGTTATTCCCCTCCTCAGGAATCACCACTATTTTTCATAGGCTCCATACCTCAAAACAGTTTCCAGAGTGAAAGGTCTTACACTTCTTTCTTATTTTCAACCCATCAAGGTGTTTGCAGGCATAATTCACTGTTTCCTAGTTTTCCTTCATCTCGTTTTGAGTGTCCTACAATAAAGCAAACCCATAAGGGGATGCCAGTTGGGTCCTAATGCTAGGAAATAAATAAATTGAACATTGGCTGTGGGTTTGCTGAAGTATGCAGCTTGTCTTCTCTCAAGGAACTTTTGAATGTAACACTTCTTTTTAATATGTATTTAAAGCTTGTCATTTTGAAATAGCAAATCCTGTATTATAAGCAAATCACAACATTTGTTTTTAAGCATGTCACATTTGTTTATATAAAATCATTACAACAGCACATAGATTTTGTTCCAATTTTCAGTCTCAAACTTTTATTCTAAATGTTTATAGCATGGCCATGTATAATTAAAATAAATTTTATAATATAAAATATCAACAAAATGTTAACAATAGGATGCATATTTCATTTATGTTCTTTAAACTATTCGCTTCCTTTGCAGTCTGTTTTCATACACAATCACTCTAAACTCTTCAAGTGCTTCCCCCTCCTCTGCTTACACTCACTGACACGTCACTGCCATTGATTGATTGTTGTTTGTATTTGCTTTGGATACATCCCGATGACTGCTACTAATAACCAGTACTAAATTCCTGAAATATCTGCCTGATTCCTTTTCCAAGGCAACTTCATTATGGTGACATATGAAGCACAGAAGGCCCTAGAAATATTGTGCTGCAGGAGAAAAATAATCTCCAAATGAAGGGATAGCTCAAACAAAGCACTGTAAAAAGCCATCACACTAAATTCTGCATGCATCATCTACTGCATTTCAGCAAAGGCCAAGCTTCTTAGTCAGCTCTCTGAGGAGATCCCTCAGCTTTAACTATTATTCTTTTGGGGAATAGTTTTGTGCTCACTGGACTTTCCTACTGTGTGCAACTTATCACCTGAACAAGTAGAGAATAAGAGATGAGGTATATTCAAATTTAACCAAGAAGTACACAGTGACAATTAAGAGGCCTAATTAATTTTACTGACTTTGTATTGGTTTGTCAAAAAATCAAAATAATTTTTATGAGTTAGAGTGCTGTTAATTAAAAAACAAAAAACCCAAAACCACAATACAACAGCCCTGAAGGATTATGTATTGTAACTAGTACCAACAAGACACAGACTGACAGTGAGCCAGTAACCACTGGATTTGGTTTCTAATTATTCATTTGCCTGCTTACATTTGGAGATACAGAAAGACAGGAAAAGAATTTTCTTTGGTACAGACCAAAAATCTGTTTGACAATGTTTTAAACTTATGAGCTAGCTGCATAGAGGTCACAGAAGTATCTTGAGTTGGAAGGGACCCATAGGGTCATTGTGTCCAACTCCCTGTTTCTGCAGAACTATCTAAAACTAAAGCAGCATATGGTCAGAGGGTGCTGTCTTTAAAAAGAATGAGTAGGCTCCATAGGTGCTGGAAACATCATAAAAAGGAATAAAGGTGGTGTTACTCAGATAAGGTTATCTTATAAGGTAGTTTACACCTATGGTATTATTTCTGTCACATGGAGCGTACAGTCAGCTCATTATCAGCAAGGTGATAGACAGGATCTTACATGGCACATCTAAGATGTGAAATCAGGAAATCAGAAAGAAATCAGAACTCTAGAGGACAACGTGGCAAAAAGACAGGCCCTAGAAAACACCCAAGGCTGGCTAACATCCTTTAAGCATTCTCATCACACTTCCAAAGTCATCTGCACAGATGCTGAATCCACTCCCAACCCCACTGTCATTCTTATCCTACAAGTGCCAACTGAAGACAGATGGAAATCTCTGAATTAATTTTTCATACTGTAAGATTAAATACTTAAAAAAAAATCAAGCAAACTTCTGTCAGTTTGTTCTTTGCCTTTTGACACTGCATTCTTCCATCAGACAGATGGATAAGCTTTGCTGCAAGAAACAATGCTAGTTTGTCTGTCAAACCAAATTAGTTCAAAGAAACTACTTAGCTTTTTGGTGAAATGATAGCAGAGTTCAAGGATGGTAAAACACATACAGAAATAAGACTAGAGGATGCACTCCAGTAATGCCTTCTGATAAATCCAGCTATTTCACAAAGCTCTGTTTTATTTACACATAAGATTTCAAATTTGACCCTAGCACTTTAAAAAAAAGGGTTTAAACATCCAACTCAGTAGCAGTGCAAATAGGATAAAACTGGCATTTCATTAAAAGCAGGATTGTCAGATTTGTGCAAGTTTGCAGACACAAAATGTAAGAAAGCAATCCATTTAAAGCACTGACTACAGCAACTAGAACATTAATGAGTTGTTAGAACCTTGGAGAGGAAAACCTAGCCAGAAGGTTTGCACTATTCCCCCATCTGTAGTGAGGGGGAAAAAGAGAATAATTTAATCAATTTCTGCAAGAAACGTTGAGGAAATGGAAAATCCCTGATGATAGGCTAAGCCCCTCAGAACAGTGCACATAGCTCAAAAGTAGCAGAAAGTGGCATTAAATTGAAAGGGATAGCAGTTTATCTGCATTTAGACAAAAGCACCCAAGACCATTAGCAATAAAAGGTTAAAAAAGAGGATTATATGCTTGAGGACTATTTTACTTTCAGGTGAGATTTGACAATAGAAATGTCATGGAACATAGGCAGGGAATTTATAGGAAGATTAGACAGACGTTACAGCCAGAGATTTAACATGAAAGGTTTAAAGAAAGGTTTTTGAAATTTTACAGATAAAAAGAACAGATGTTCCTACAAAAAGATGGCTGTAAGATTTCACTGAGTCACAGCAATTTTAAGCAACAGCATTTCTGGATAGATAGTGCAGAAATAAGTAGGTAGGTGGGTTAGTTAGGATACAGTGATCTGGGTGAGGGTTATCCAGAAGGTAAAATTTAAAGCAACAGAGAGGGAAAGTTCAGTGGAACAGCATCAGAGCAAGCTAAACAAGCCTAGTTTAGCAAAGCGTGAGTGATAAAGCAGGTAGAGCAAATATGTGACTGTAGAAGTTTGGACTGGGAGAAGAAAGACGAAGAATGATGAGTGAATGAACTTCAAAGAGGATCCAGTATGGGAAGCAGTAGACAGGTGCACCAAGTGGAAGAGTTTCATGGAAATTCAGATAATAGGCAGAAGCAAAGTACAGTCTGGAGCAGAAGGAAGAGCATGTGTGTTTGAGAATCAGGCAGGTGAACACAGAGACTTTGGGGAGAGATGCTGAAGAGCGTGAGATGGAGGGAATGTTTCAGTGCAGAACACGAATGTATATAACAAATGTTTGCTAAGCTCAGAGCATAATGGTAACAAGTTAACAGACATTGGGCAGGAATTTGGATGTTGTCCTTAATTTCCTCAGCCATTAATATGCTATTATATTCTCTATTTTATTTTTCAGCTCTTGAAAATTGCTACTTCAGAAAAGATTATGGCTCAGATAAATTTGAATTCAGAACGTTAATAAGGTTGGATAATTTGGCTTAATCTCTAGAAGAAATTATGAAGACCTGAAGCAGCTTGCAACCCTTTACAAAGAAGGCAGCTTTGAAGTGCCCAACCCCAACAGGCACTTCATTTCCTTGTGATTTTAAGAATGAATCATGGGTTTTACTCTAAATTAAAAAATGAAGTATTTTCTTCCATGGCACAGGAGACCAATATCATCCTACCCAATCCTGGTGGTAATTTTACCTCTAGGGAAGAATCTCATTCCAGAATATATAAAAACCAATATTTTATGGCTTAAGGACCCCTACATTATGTCAGCTTAAAACGTAGCTAATAAAATGAATTGTATTTCTAGGACTTAAGAATATCTTGAAGATTTTTTTTCCTTTGTAAGAAAAGAGAAAAGTGTTGTTCTACAAACGTTTGTAAGCTATTAAGCTGTTCTCCCTTGTGGCAGAAGAAAACATGCAGTGTGATACTTAAACTATTTGGGACTTTATCCCTGAAAGCTCTCCAGCACAGACAACCTTATTGAGATGCAAACATCTGACAGTCAGCATTTCTGTATTGGGCACTTAAGCCCAACCTCACTCACCACAACATAACTTCTGTTAATTTATAACAGACTATAAAACAAACAAAGCCTTTTTGGCACACAAAACAAAACAAAAAACCACCAAAAAACCCCAAACACCCCCCCTCCTCCCCCAACCTCCTCACAATGTTTTTTACAGTAGAGAGAAAAAAAACCCAGCAGTGGTAGATGCAGCTAAAGCCTGGACATGCCAGCTCCTACACATGAGAAAGGTGGGCACATGGGACATGAAGCAGGGCAGGCACATCTAAGCCTTGCTAGCTGCTACAGATTGCCACAGAGAGAGGGGCTCAAGGGGCAGCTGGCATGACCTGGGTAACAGAGAACTGAGGGTGTCCCAAGAACTAAAGTACATTGTTGCGTTGCTCAATATACATAACACGCTGTAAGTAACAACCTTCCAATATGACTGTTTTGCTAATATTTGGCCAGCTGTGCTGCTCATGGTGTGTAATAATGAGGGTGAAATACTCTATTGTCACAATTACATGATTCTCTCAAGAAAAGCTCTTCATTGTATAAATGATCGGAGAGACAAGAACTTGTATCAGAAATCCTTTTTCTAGATTATGTTTTCTAGAAATACAATTGAGTACTTGTCTAATTTAAAAACTCTACAGATAAGAGTGCAGGTAAGAATTTTTTCTTCAAGAGAGTGCTTAGTCAAAACTTCTATTAGGACCAACTTTACTTATTTTGTACTGAACTATATTTTTGCCATCTATTTTCCTAACTACTTACAGCTTTCCAACCCAACACTGAATAACTAGCTAGTTTTGTTTGGGGATTTTCCCTTGGCCTGAAAGATAAGAGGTTTTGTCTGCAGTAATGAAACTGCAACTTAACTTCCACCTATAATATTTTAATGCCCCTTCAAAACCAACCACCACACCAGAAACACTCCTAAATCCAAACCAGAGCAGAAATCAGATATGAGGTCAGTGAAAAGTCCAAGTAAATGAATGATCACCAGAAGGGCAGAGAAGGTTGGCAAGGTGAAACTGTGCCCACTGCTGTGAAAGAGAATGAGGTAGCGGCTTATTTAAGGCACAAGTGGCTACATGGACTAATCCTGTTATTTACATTGTGCAGAGAGCCTAGCAGCAGATACTTGGAGCTCCATTTTGCTGGGTATCTTTTATCCCTATCACCTATATACTTATTTTTCTGTAAAAAGAAACCAAAAATCCTTGCAAAGTTTATATTCTGAAGTACTGCTGAATTTTATTAACGAGGTGGACAAATTCAGGACTGAATCTGAAAAGAGGAGAAAAGGTGATCATGTGCTCTCAGCTAGGTAAATCCAGGCTATATGGATTTCCTCTGACTGACATAGTTTGTATCTTGTCCTGAGTCAGCTGGAAAGGTGGCACTGATACACTCTGTTTCCTCAACATACCACTCATAAAGCACGATTAAGCAAGCCACAAGTCTATTGAAAGCTGTGATTTTCAAAAGTACCACAATCAATTTCCATGGTGCTACAAAGACATAGTGAGTTCGAGAAACTAAAAAAAGCTGAGTTTTCGGTGCAGGTTTATCCATATTATCACCTACATAAGCTCTTCAACAGATAGCACATGCTCCCACCACGGTCCTTGCATGATCGTTCTCTAACATTTAACCCAGTCAGGTTTCCCCACTGAGGGCTGTTATTATTTATAAACGAGACATCTGTCAAGTCTTTGCTGCATGACTGGCGGAAACCCCTTGAATCCTGGCTTCATGTAACGCCAGGAAAACACAGGATCTTTCCCAACCTTCCGCCGCCGGGAGTGAACTTCCACCAGGCTAGCAGCAGCCTGCCCGGCACCGGCGCGGCCCAGAGGAAGCTGCGGCAGCCACTGACCTCGGGCTCTTTCCCACCGTGCCCCGACCCCGCCGCACAGCGCAGCGGCGGCACCGCGCTTCGAGGCCGAGCCGGCGCTCCCGTCCCAGCGCGGCGCGTCCGCGGTGACAGCGGAGCCGCGGGCTGGCGGCGCCGGGCTCCGCTCGCGGCTCTCGGCGCTGACAGCGCCCGGCGGAGCCGCCCCGCCCCAGGGCCGAGCCCGGCACCTGCCCCGCGGGAGGCGGCCGCACGTCGGGGCCCTTCAGCCGAGCCTTTGCGGCAGGTGCGGGGCGGGTTCGGCGGAGCCCCCGCGGAGGGGTGTGACACCAGACCGCCTTCTCCGGCCCCTCCCGGCGGGGCTGCTGCCCGCCGCCCGTTAAAGCCGCCGGGGAAGCGGAGTGCGGCGGAGGCCGGCGTCGCCCCGGCCCGGGCATCCCCACTCCGTTCCTGCCGCTCGTCGGGAGCGCCGAGGTCCGTGTCCGCCCCGCGCCGGCGCTGCCCGGGGCAGGTGCCAGCGCACCGCCGCGGGCCGGCAGCCGCGGCGCTCGGGTCGCGGCGCGCACCGGCCCGGGCGGGACCTCCCCGCCCTCACCCCATTGTCGGGGCCATCTCGGCAGTTTCCGCCCTGGCTTCGGCTGTGTCCGCGCCGCGATGGGGAAAGGGGAGGGAGCTCGGGAAGGCTCGGGGCCGCACCGCTCCTTCCGGCACGGCGGGAGGCGGTGCCGCTCACCTGGTGCCGCCGGCGCCGTGCAGCGCCCGAGCCGCGGCCCCGCCGGGCGGGAGGTGAGCGCCGGCCGCGCTCGTCCCGCCCTGCTGCGCGCGGGAACGCGGCTCCCCGGGCAGGCAAGCGGGCGGCGGGGGGATGGCACCGGCTGCGGGGGACGGTACCCCACGGCCCGGGGCGAGGGACGGCGCTGCGCGGCCGTCGTGGCCGCAGCGGGCGGGCGGAGGAGGAGGCGGGTTCTGCCGGGCGGCCCCGCGCCGAGGGGTGAGGGGAGCCCCGGGGAGCGAGGGGCGCCGCGCCGGGCCGGGCGCCGCGGTCCGAGCCGTGGGAGCCGAGCGTACGGGGGCGGCCGGTGATGGAGACCCGTCCCCTAGGGTCGGGAGCTTCCCGGGGAGTTCGCGAGGCGGCGGGACGGGGACGGGCAGTGCGGCGGGACGGCTCACGTCCCCCCTTTGTTTCTCTCCAGGGTGTTTGTGCTACTCCGAGCCTCTCTCCCCGCCCCCGACTCTCCCGCCCCCGTCTCTCCCGCCCGACCCGCCGGGACCTCTCCTCTCCGGGCGGCAGCAGAGCCGCCTCGGGGCGGGCGGCGGCAGCGGTGCTGGTGGGGCGCTCTCGCCGTCCAGCCCGCCGGGAACATGGCGACTGGCGGCTACCGCAGCGCCGGGGGTAGCACCACGGACTTTCTGGAGGAATGGAAAGCCAAGCGCGAGAAGATGCGGGCGAAGCAGGCACCGCCGGCCCCGGGCGCACCGGGCGGGGGGGAGCCCCGAGCTGCGGGGGGCGGCCCCTCCGCCGAGCTCAACAACAGCAGCAGCAACCTGCCCCCCGAGCGCGCGGCGCCCCCCGCCGGCGGGGCGCTGAACTGCGTCAGCCTCGCCAGCGCCGCCCTGGGCCGCGGCGCCCCCGCCAAGGAGCCGCCGCCGCCTCTCGCCGGGAGCCGCGGGGCCGAGCCCGCCGCCGCACCGGGCTCCCCCGAGGGCGAGGAGAAGCTGGCCGCCAAGGGAAAGAGCTCCGGTCCCAGCGCCAGGAAGGGGAAGGGGCAGATCGAGAAGAGGAAGCTGAGGGAGAAGAGGAGGTCGACAGGTGTGGTGAACATCCCGGCCGCCGAGGTGAGCGGGGTCGGGGGGAGGCGCGGGCGCGGCGCAGCCCCGCTGCTGCCGGCGAGCGCTGTGCGCCCGTGCCGGGCTGCCCGCGATGGGCCGCGCGCGGCTCGGGGCGCGGCGGCGTCCCGAGCGACGGACAGAGGAGGTGTCATTTATCCTAAATAAATCAGACCTGTCGTAACTTGCGGCTTTTTTTTTCCTTTTAGTAGCTTCTTGCCGACAGAGAGCAAGTTCAAACCTTTTGGAGGATCAAACTGAGACACGTGCCTGTTAAAGTATGGTCGAAAGAATAGTAATGAGAGAAAATTGATTTATCAGGTTGGAATAGATGTTCAGGTGTAAATATGATTCCGTTTGGAACCCAGAAGAATTTCCTGCTCTGGAAAAAATGTAGTGGTTTGAAGAGCATTTTTTTGAGGCAGAGGAAGATATTTTTATCAGCCAACACAACTGTCCTCTGCGGTTTGCTACTAGTATAAAAATCTGGCATTGATTTGTAACACTCCTAGAGGAATTCATAAGAATGATAACTAAGCTTTTAGCTTGTTTTGCAGTTAATAAGAAAGGCCACAGGAAACTGAACAGAGTTGGATTTCTGTCTATAGTTTTGCACTAGTAATGGTGATCACCATATTTTTATGGAAAAAAATGGTACTTCTTCTGGTTAATATTATGGATTATTAAAGTAGGTCTAGAAAATTAAAGGTCTTTGTTTCTGAAGCAGCAGGAAAAGGTGAAATCGTGTTCTTCACACCTGAAGTTACCCTTTTTGGTGACATCCTAGGCACTTTCACACCCTTTTATGAGGTGGTCTTGGAAGGTTGAGAAATGAGTTTTAGGAACAGTAGAAATCTTTTTAACTGTGGTTTTTGTGATCAAGTACTTGCATACTCTTTAGTTTGAGGTGAAGAGTTTTGGCATAGGTCTTCAGTATCATTGTTTTGTAAAGTGCTGAATAAAAGTGAGTTCTTTCAGTTTTTTTCTTCAGGGTGTGCAAGCCTCATAGACTGTACCTTGTTTGTTTTATACGGACTCCCTCTTAAATACCTGACCCTTGTGCCTTTTTTAGGAACCTTAAAATGTTGCGTCTTTACTTCTCTAAGTGAACTAATCCTAGCCCAGTCAGTAATGGTTTTGCACATTGCAGTTATTGTTGTATGACATAGGATTTTAGGGGTTTCTGTTGTATACCCTGTCTCTAGTTGTACTCTCGTTGGTTGGTTGGTTTTGAGCAGTGGGTTTCTTTTTGCTCTTTGAGACTAATGTCCCGGTTCTTTGAAATAGTTTTTTGAACTATTGTTCCTGTGGTAGTTTTTGGATGGTGTGATTTGGGGTTTCGTGAGTTAGGTTGTGGTTGGGGTTTCTGTTTGTTTGTTTTGTTAAGTATTAGTCAAAATGTGTCTTGCTTTCCAGGAAAACACATTCGTTGCTCTGCAGCCATCAGAATCCTGTTTGAATTTGCTGCATTTTTAAGGGTATTTTTATGTATTAAGGGTAACATATTTAGGCCTTGAGAAATGAGTTCTCACCTGCTCCCTAAACTTTACTGAGTATTGCCACGTGTTGGCGCTTCTTGGAAACTTCTTGTACCTTTACACTAATTGCTTCTATAAGTAGCAATTAAGCATTTCACCACATTTTTGGGGTCAAATTTTAATAACTGTAGGTGGCTGTTGTACAAGGTGTTACTGGGGAAGCTTGCTTCTAGAAAGTGTTGCATTTTTTACCAGTGTATATACTTATGCAGAGCTGTCTCTTTTCAGTATTTCGCCTTTCTTAAATGTTTTTATTCGTTGCCACATGCATTCCTGAGAATTGTTTAGCTACATCATTCCTGGTAGCGAGCAGCTTCAAAAACAGTCTCCAGTGTCAAATGTGAGTACCTACTTACAGGTTAATGCTTTGCAGACTATTTACTTGTCATGTCTTTCATACAGTTCTGTAGTCATGAGAAAATGTTTTAAAGTATTGATTCAAGCTGGTCAGCTGAAGTTCTCAGACAAAAGAAGGCTGTGATGTAGATGATGGCTTGTTGGAGTAATCTGCAACACTCCCGTTTCTTGCTGGCATAGCTTTACTGTGCAATCAATACCGAGTGACTTGGTAGTACACCCTGAATTTTACCACTTGTAGCTCTTCATGGTGTATGTTTTAAAATTACTTCTCAGGAGAACTTACTTGCTTGGTGTTTCATTGTCTTATTTTTTAAGAAAATAATTTTTGTAAGAACGAAGTAGACATTTTGTGCTAAATATCTCCCCTTTATGATCATCATGCCACTGTGGTGGAGACTAATAAGATCCTCTGAAATGAAAATAGGTACCTGTTGAAAAAAATTTACTCCTAAATGCTTTTCTGCCCAAAACTGAATACAAAAAGAGTTTTTGCCCCAAAGAAGTAGGATTTCGTTTCCTTTGTGATGCAGCTGGAGAATTTATTGATAGGAAAGATGGCAGAATAAGAAAATTTTGTGTTGTCTAAGTTATCTTGAAACAGGCATGAAGAATATTAGCAAATTACTTATTCATGATTAATTTCTCTCATGTTCAATGGGAAGGTAATAGGGCCAGTTCTTAAAGAGTTCTGTGTCTTAAGTGTATTTTGTGTGGATGTTGGTGGAGGACAGAAACCACAGTGGAAGCTGTGAAAGGTGACAGGTAGGAAGTTGACAATGCTTTGTATTTAGAAACCACCATGATAAAAATAAAGGCTGTTTTTTACCTTCTCAGCACTAGTACTTATCTAAGTAATGGTGACTTTTGAAATAAAATGTTTTTGCTTTCAGCACTTGTAAAGTAGTTTCTCGAAAGTTGGATTTTGTCTAAATATTAAGTGCTGTGGGATTTGGGTTTTGTTGATTCATAACTATTCTTCAGCTTGTAAAAGGTAACTGAATTATATGCAATTACCATTACTATGTATGTTATCTTCCTTAAATATTAAATTATATAGCCATTTTTAATTATGTTTGGAATGTGTTTCTCAGTTTCTCAGTTTGCAGGTACTCACTTGATGCAGGTGTTGAATGTACTTGCAGCATTTTTCTCATTTGCAGTATTGCTAATGCCTACTTAAGAAACACAGAGATCCCATTATTTACTGACAGTGCTGTGTGAGGATCCATATATAGGATGAGAGTTATGTTTTGTATTGTTATAATAATTATGTCTAGCTCCAAGCAAGCCATGCTGTGCTGGTGAAACTGCAGCTTTACTTCTGTAACTTTATGTTTGAGGATTATGCTGGTATAGCTGTGTGAGTAAGGTTTTTTTTTTTTTTCTGAACTTCAAAATGGAGAATAACAAATATTTTTGGTTACTTTTTTTTTTTAAAAAAGGTGTATATATAACAAAATCTTGGTTCATTTAGGAAGGACAGTTTTATAGTTGGGTTTTATGTAACGTGTGCAGTATAGATAAAGTTTACATTTTTACTTAACCAGATGTAAGTGATCTAAGTTGGGCAGTGTTCTTTTGTTAATAACACAGTGATGAATGATTTTAAAAGGTGTAAGGAACACTGATTTGTGTATTTTGTACCTGAGGCTGCCAGACCCGAGACACCACAGTCTCCTGACATGTTCCTTGGAAATACTGCAGTGAAAGGTGGAAGTGATTCAGATACGGACTCTGCAAAGGACGTTCAGCCAGTCTGTTTTCATCTCTTGTAAAGATACAACTTTTTGCATCCCCACTGATGGATCCCTGTCAGGAGTTTGCCTTTGTGTTTAGAAGGCAGTGCATATGTGGTGCTTGGTAGGTGTCGTACTGAACAACAGCCTTGGAAGTAAGCAGAGCAGTGAGTGCTTTCTGTGGGGAAAGACTTCCTGCTACCAGAGAAGTTCACTGTGCTCGTTTGATACTAACAGAAAGTTGCTGTGCTCCAGTTGGAAAAACATCAAGAAAATTTAAGGGCTAAATGTGTCAGGCATAGCAATTACTCTGTGTGTTGTAAAGGAATTGAAATCCTTCTCTGAATAACTGGAAACTAGAGCTCTTTTGATTACAAGTTTGCTTTCAGCATTATCTTTCTTGGTCATTCCCTACCTGAGGATTAAAGTATCTTCATGTTATATCTTGAGATTAATGAAGGTAGTGTCTTTCCATTGTCTAATGTTAGCTGTGTTTTAAAACAGTTTTGTTTCTTTTTGTGTGTGTTGAGGAAAAAAGAGCCTCAATAAGTGGTTTTCAAAGTACTAGAAAAAAGCCCTGCATCTGACTGATACACTTACCATTCATGCAGATGTGGTAGTGTTATAGTGGAAGTCTGAAATTATTTGACCTGGACAACCATTTGTGGTAGGTTAGACCATTCTCTTGCTGGCTTTGTCTAGTGAACACATCTTACTAGGATTCCATTTATGGTTCTTCCTTCAGATGTGGCAGGGTGAATAGAAATATTTTCAAGTTCTGATAGAATTGTATAGATTGTTTATATCCAGTTTGTTTTGCTTTTAATGCCTTTGTGAATTCTGATTTTGAATAAATCTCCTGACTTAAGTCTGGAAAACTTTCAATCCCAGAATCCATGTAGCAGCTTCTAAATCGCTGTGTGTGTACCTTCCAAGCCTGGTGTACCTATTCCATTGCTTATCACTGGCAAACCTGGGAGAAAACCAGGTTTGCTGTGATAAGCAATGGAACTGCATGGCAAAATCTGATGGACTGTGTGCTCATTAGGTCCCTCAGTTGTCCCCACGAGGTGTTGGTTACAATGCACTGCACTTGAAACATTCCTACTCTAATGCACACAGCAAGAGGAACAAGGAAGAGGAACTTCCTTAATCCCAGAGATGTGACATCATTGGTATAAGTGAAACCTGGTGGGATGAGTCCTGTGACTGCTGTGTTACAATTACAGGCTCTTCAGGAGAGATCAGGCAGGGAAGATGAGGTGAAGGATGGCATAGGTAATAGAGGGACTGGAGTGTATGGATCTTGGAGTTGGCAATGGCACAGTTGAGAGTCAGTGAGTAAGGATTAAGGGACAAACTTCATTGTGGAAGTCTTCTACAGTCAACCCCGCCAGGATGATAGCACTGATGAATTACTCTTTGAAGATCTAAGGGATATCTGTAAATCAGCCACTCTTGTTCTTATGGGAGACCTCAACTTGCCAGATGTTAACTGGGAACACCAGGTCCAGAAGATTTCTGGCAGAGATAGTTAATAGTTTCTTCGCTTCAGTCTTCAACACTGGTGGTGGCCTCTTGGGAGTCCCAGTGCCCTGAGCTGGAGGACCATGACTGTGAGAATGATAAACTCCCAGTGAACCCCAGTCTCATGGAAGATTTGCTTTTCCAGCTGATTCCCTCAAAATCTGAGACCTGATAGAGTTCATCCAAGGGTACTCAAAGAGCTGGCTGATGTCATCACAAGACTCTCAAAGATTCTTGAATGATGTCCTAGTCGATTGGAACTTGACAAATGCCCCAATTTTGCAGAAGGCCAGAAGGATGCCCCTGGTAGCCACAGGTCTCTCAGTCTCACTTCAGTTCCTGGTAAAATTATGGAGAGGATTATGTTGGGAGTTACTGTGAAATACCTGAAGGACAATGCAGCTATGGGTTACAGCCAGCACAGGTTCATGAGGGGCAGGTCCTGCTTGTCAAACTTAATTTCCTTTTTTGACAAGGTGACTCTTCAGTTGATCAGTGGATGCCAGTTGTGATATTTTTGGATTTCAGTAAAGCTTTTGATAATGTCTGTCACTATCTTGTATGTATACTATGTCCGTATCCTTCTGGATAAAATGTCCAACACACAGCTGGATAAACACGTCACATGGTGGATGAGCAAAGGGTTGTGGTGAATGGAGTTACATTAGGCTGGTGACCTGTCACGAGTGGGGCTCTGCAGGACTCCCATCCTTGGCCCTGTGCTCTTCAACATCTTCATGACCTGGACACAGGACTGGAAGGAATGTTAAGTAAGTTTGGTGATGTCCCTAAGTTGTGAGGAGCTGTTGATGGCCATGAAGGCAGGGAGACTGACAAATAAAAGGGCTGGGCAATACCAACCCTATGAAGTTTAACAATCACAAGTGCTGAATTTTGTACCTGGGATGGGGCAACCCTGGATGTATGGACAAATTAGGGAATGTAATGCTGGAGAGCTGGCCTGTGGAAAAGGACCTGGGGGTCCTGGTTGAGAGCAAGTTGGAAAGGCCACTGTTGATTAGTTCTGTACAAGTTTGTACTGAGTTCTTAAAACTGTATCTGTAAACTTATGTATGGTTTTTACATATCTGTAAACTCATGTACGGTTTTCTCTGCAACTTTTTTCCCCCATGGCTAGAGTTGTGTATTTAAAGAGTTTTAGTTGGAAGTCTTTAAGTGGATGACTTTTTTTTTTTTTTGTGCTATACAGGGTCATGGGAAATTAAAATAAAAACCACAACCCTGATGTTTTATTTCAGGATTTTACTGTATTTGATCTGTTTGCATGTTGCTATGAAGAACTGAATGGAACATTTAGGTCTCTGTTACTCCAGGCCTGAAAATCTTATATTCACCTCTGTTGTATAGTCTTACTATATAATAATCACATCATCTTAGATGTAGCTATGTTTGGTACAAAATATAAGAACATCATACTAAGTTAAGTTTAAAAAAAGAAATTAACCAAAAAACCCCTCTGAGAAAATGAGTAATGCTGTGACATCTGCAATTTTTACCTATCTTAATTCTCAATTGTTACTCACCTTCAGACAAAAATAGGAAAAAATAGTGCTAGGTATGGGCTTCACAGAGTGTTTTATGTAGTATTTCATTGATTTTCTTGATCTGAAACCTAAGTAAGTGACTGATGTCTTGAATCTCTTTAAGTCAGAAGCTTTTTAGTAGGTGAGAGACTTGTGGAAGCATAGTCCAGTGCAGTGCTGGGTGTTTTCTTTGTGTAGGTATTAAATCTAAGTGTAATTAAGGTTGAAAGGATCCTCAGGAGGTCTTTAATTCAACCTTGTTGCATCCAGTCAGATCTTGAAAATCTTCAAGGATGAAGTCTTCACAGCTTCTTTGGGCAATGCTACCAGGACACGACTGTCCTTGAGATGAAAATGTTTCCCTTTCTTTTGGTCTGTCCTTTAAATTTACATCCATTGTCTCTTGCACCCACTGTCATCCATGCACAGCTGCAAAGAGCCTAGGTCTATACTTAGTGTCTGCCTGGGACACTTGGAAAAAAGATGGTTTTGGTTTTTTGGAAGAGCAACAATCTAGACAGGCTTTAATGGGCAGAAATAGGTGATGTAACAAGATTTGAGGTACAAAGGCAGGATGGTTGGGCAAAATGCATGCAGCACTCAGATGTGGAAAAAGTGTTGTGAAATAACAGCTGACTGTATGGGTGGTGTCTAAGCCACATACATCTGTGAGATGTATGAGAGACCATAGTGGTAGGCAGAAGCCAAGGAAGCAGTAATGGGGAATTCCCCTCTTTCACTGTTCCCCCTCCCAGCACTCTCTGACCCTGCTACTTATTTTTGTGAATTACAGGAACTTGTTCGTGTCCTGCTTGTCCACTGTAGTTATCGGTACATATTTATAATTTATATTTATGAACTGTTTCCCATGCAATATTCAGTTGTAGGAATGTAGGAAAGTTGTAGAAACATAGGCTTTTATCTGAAACCTGCACTCATCTGGATTGGTCTCTTCCCACTCTATGCTGTTTGTAAAGCTCTTCAGCTTAATTTTTCCTCTCTGTGCACCAATAAAATAAGACTAATTGTAGTGTGTCTGACTAAAGAACCACCTTGCTCTGTGTCCTGCTCCTACCAGGTCCATAATCAGGCACATAGGAAAAAGTCTGCAGAAATGTTGTCTGGTGTTTCCTGTGAGATTGTTTTCTAGCCACTTGGCAGTTTTCATCTCAAAGACTTGCAACACTTTATAAAATTTGCTAAACAGACAGAAATTAGCATTAATTTATGTGCAAAATACTTTTTCAGTCTCCTCTTCAACTTGTGTAAACTGTTAGCAAACAAAACATTAGCTGAGGTCCACATTTCCAAGAATTCTCCTATATGATGAGATAACTCTCTATGATTATTTCCTTCTCTTCCCTGCAGAAACTCAGTGTGGTATCTGTAAGCCTCATGTCATGAACTCTGTTCACCAGTTACTGTATATATTCCTCAAGATTGTTGAGCTTCTGAAATACGACCTTTATTGCAGAGTTTAGGAGCTAATTAATATTCTGGTACTCTGACAGATTATTAAACAAAGTGAACATCAAAAAAGTCTTCAACCAACAATATAGGGTGAGCAGCCATTTCAAAAGAGTTCTAGGAACTCAGTCTGCTTTTAGAACAAATTTAATCTGGATACTTCTTCCAAGATACAATGAGCAGAGTAATCAGTGATACAAAGTATAATTTCAATTTCTTCCATAAATATGCATTTTCTTGCTGCAGGTTAAACTAGGAATTATTATTGATCAATTAATCAGTGGTTTGAACTAGCCACAACTATGCCAGTGCCTTATTAGCCTTAGTTGTTTGAAGTTTGGCAGCAGTTGTGCTTGTAGTCTGTGTTGCAGACTGTTACAGATTGAGATGGAGTGTGTGTGTTTTTTATTTGTGGTGATGAGGCTTATTAACAGTTATAGACTAAATGTAATCTGAAATAGGACCACGGCTTCATGTTTTCAACAAGTCTGATATCAAGTCTGATATCAAGAGTCATATTGATCTCTGGTCAGAAAACAGTACTTAGCAGTACCTTATTCATGCCTCTGTTAACTGAGCAACTCTCCTCATTTTGTCTTGCATACAAGACTGTATTTATAGTCTTTTGCATTTCTTTGTAGTCTTTCTTCAACTTTCTTGAAGAAAAACCAGGCAAGGTGGCATAAGTGTTAACGGTTTTAAATCTGCAGTGACTATATGGCTGGATTTTCCCTTCATTTTCCACAACATCTCCAGAATTAGTATGGGATAGGTAAAACTTGTATTGGAAAAAAGATGTGAACACATGACAAAGAGAAAGTAGAGCAGCAGGATTTGAGTGTCAGAAGGGGGGGGGGAAGTATGTTCCAGTCAAGTTGTGTATTCCATGTTTTTTAATTACAGGTTCTGAAATGGAAGGTATATTACAGCCATTCTTAAAACACAGGTGTCTAAAATTTTTGTTCATATAAATATGTATAAATCTAAGCTTAAATATGAAAATTACAATTTTAAATGCACCTCTTTATTTCCCTATTTAGTTGAATTGGTAGCATTTGTGCAACCAGTAGTTCAGGGTAGAGAACTAAATCTGAAAAAAAAAAGCTAAAAAGTCTTTTTTCCTGTTTGATTGTTTGCCACAGTTATTGGTCCTGCACAGCAGGACTCCAGTGGAAGCTTGGAGGGACTGTATGAACTAAGATCTGTGGCTGCACTAGTATTTGGTCAGTATCAAAAGCTGATTAACAAAAAGGAAGTAAGACCTGTAAAATATTTTTCCACAGTTTTAAGTGGATTTTTTTCCATTATCATCTACTTTTATTCACCTTACAGAATTAATATTTTTCTGTCGTTTGTGCAAGGATGGTTCTTCTACTTGGACACTGTTTATTAGGAAGCTGCACTAATTAATCATGAATGAATCATCTAAAATATGACTGGGTATGTACTGCCGTAAAGGGGTTTCCATCAGGGATTACAGATGCTGCCTTATATCTGGAACTTAGCCTGGACCATATTTTTCTAGCTGTCTTTGTGTGCATGAACCATTTGTAGGCCTGCACTCCGTGACCTTCATAGATGATGGGATGTAAGAAGTGAGCTCAGAGGGAGTAGTGCTGGCTTGGGGAAGCAAGTGCACGGAATGGGATGTGCAAGTGTGTGCTGGGTGAGATGGGAAGCTGTCTGCCCAGACAGAGAAACTTGGAGAAGCCAAGTGGTAGGTCACAGATGTTTGTGCCTATGGATAGCCACCAGATTCCAAATCTCTGCATCTAGGCTTGAACCAAACTAAGTGCAGTTGGTTTCATTTGAAAGATCTTGGCTTTGAATCAGCTACAGGTCCAAGGAAGGACATGCTTTTCTGTGATAGGCAGCCCTTCCAAAGAGGACTATAACTAATGTCTTCTGTCTGCTCCTTTTTTTTTTTAATATATAGAGAAAGCTTATTTGAAAAGAAGGCTTTTACAGTTTATTTGGCTTGTAGTTATGGAAATACATTATTTGAAATCTTTTACTTTTGAGAAAGTTACGAATTTTCTAGTCAGTGTTTTCATTTGTTAGCAGCTCTTGGTACAAATTGATTTGAAAGGCACAATTGTAACTGAAAATGAAAATTTCTTGAGAATAAAATAAAAGTATATCACTTTATTTTCTCACTTTTTTACTTCTAAGAACTTGACTAAAATTTAGGTGGCATACCTCGTGTCTGTAAGAGAACATACCCTTTATCGGTTGTAGCCACAGGTTTCATTTAACAAGAATAGTCTCAGAATGGCATGTTCAGTCATGCCTTAACTGTATGACAAACAAAATGCCTGAAGCACACAGAGATAACAGCAAATGGGGACTGTATTCTAGTGAAGAGACACCGGCTCATTAAACAATCATGTTCATCCCTGGTATTCCAGTCCTTTCTTTTCTTTCTTCCCTCAAAATTCTGGCGCTGCCAGTATCTGGCAATAGTATGCCCCAGCAATTAAGAGGTGAAAGGATATAAATCCTATATGCCTGACAAGTTCATTTAAGGTAAAAGCATGCTACACCAATACCACATTTCCTATTGATCACTGAGAGTATTTAATTTGTAGCAAACCTGTTTTCCAAACTACAGCAATGAAAAACCCCATTTAAAGTGAACCTATTTGAAGTGTAGCTAGCAATCTTCATGTGTATATAATGAAGGAAAGTAGGAGGGTATAAAAGGAAAGTATAAAAGCTAGAATAATTTTTAAGCTGTAGTTTTAAAACTTCATCTTAAAGACAAAAAAACACAAAAAAGGGGTAAAGGTACTGGTATTTGAGCCTTTGTTTGGCTTCATTTAGAGCAAGCAGGTAGATTTTCTATTTTGCAAAGTACCTGGTTGCTTTATTTTTTTTATTTGCTTTGTAGACTGATCCTCCATTTATCTTACTAATTTGTTTCTGACTAATATTTTAATAACCTGTTAGGTACTATGTCCACTTCTGTAATCAATGTATGATTTATTGTTGTTCATTCAATTTAATTAAATAAGGCTGACTGTTTTTGTTAGTTGTGAGAGCTATTTAATTCTTAATGTCACCAAAACTCCTGTGTGTATGCTTCTAGGGAATTTTTTCTTATCTATTTCTTCATGCCTTCATTCTCAGTACAAGTTTGTAATGTTTATGCAAAGGTCTGTGCTTGCAGGAAAATTTTAATTAAATTATCTTTTAAATGGATTGTTGTTTTTAAAGATTGTGTGCTGGGAACTTTAAAATAAAACATCCTTTCAGACTGTGAATGCATTTTGCATGCCTTGGACTTTTTTTGTGTCTCCAGGTATGTCTGAGGTAGAGCAAAGGTCAAATGTTAACCATCTCCTCAAGTTACGTTTCAGATTAAGAAGACATGAATGTCAGGAATTTGCAGGATTGAGTTTAGTGAGGCCAGTAATGTCAAAGTATTAGTTGAAAAAGTGAGGAGGGGAGAAGGGAATGTGGCAAGAGGGAGGGGGGTATTTTACAGATACTTAAATACACTTCACCCGGGGCAATGTGTTACATGGGATCTCAGAAATGGTGGTGTTGGGATGAAAAAGTGTGTCATGTGTATTTTACTTTTAAATTAAAAAATAGCTTTAATAGCTGTGGAATGATTTGGCTCTGAAAAAAAATTAGCATTTGCTGCTGCTTGGATTTTTTTGTTCTTAGTTTTTGTCAAATGTTTTAACACCTTTGAAAGTCTGTGGAAATGTGATCATAGCAGTTTAAGTTTTTGGATTTTTTTCTTTTTTTAATTGGGAAGCTTTGCAAGAGTGTTCTTATTTTCTGCTTAAATGCATTTGCTGCTTATAATTTAAATGAGTTCATAGATGAGTGCTTTTTACTTTCAAGATCAATCCTCTTCAAAAGATGGAGCTGTCCTTGAAAGGTGGATTTGTAAAAAGGCATTTATCTGCAGAAGGCTCTTTTTATTGTTCAGAACATAATCCTTTACTCTAAATATTTAATCTAGTAGTCAGGGTGTTTTACACACAGTTGGATTGAATTCCTTGATTTTTAGGGAATCTTGAACTTGAAGATGATGGTTGACTCAGTTCTTGTTGAAATATTAGCAGATACCTGCTGTTGTAATCAACTGACCCAGGAAGAAGAACTTGTCAGGAATTCAGTCCATACAGTCATATTACATTTAAACTTGCTACTGTATTGGAGCAGTTTACTTGTTGTTGATATGTCATGATGTGACAGCACCAAAACCTGGACAAAAGAGAACAAGAGAACAATTTCCACTCAACTGTTTTAAAGTATTTGGAACAAGAACCGTGAAGCTATGTGAAGATTTGTGAATTTTTGTTTTAAGCTTTAGTGCCTTTTGTTACAAGATACTTAAATGGGCCTGTAATGAGGCAGAAGGAATTGTTTTGGCTGCTTACCCATTTCAGATATTTGGCAGCTGCCTGTTCAGTCCCCATAAAAAGTCCTTTGATTGTCTTCTCTTGACAGTAAATAGCAAGAGGAAAAGGTGTGAAGCTTACACACTGCAAATCTCTGTGCTCTATATGTTGGTAGAGTGCTGTAGCAGGCATGGGCACATCACTTTCAGATGGTAATGTCTGGTAGGAAGACTATGTGTAGTTTGTTTTGAGAAATGAATAAAATTAAAATACACTCAAGGGTGTGTGTTTTTTTTCTATTTGAGCTTAATTTGAAGACAGCCTTAATTTCCAAGTCAAACTTTACTGATTTTATTTTACGCTGCTACAAATTGGTCAGAAAATTTCATTATTTTTGTCTTTGGTTCTTAATTTTGCTCAAATACAAATTTCCAGCATGGCCTTTGTCAATACAGTCATTGCTTACTGTAGTTATTGGCTGGAAGTTTATTTGTTTTCATCAAATAGCCCTTTCTTATCAAAGAGGGAGGGTTGGGGAATCCTCTTGAGAAGGTACTGTATAATGCAGTCAAAAGCTACACCTGTGTATCCCTTAAGTTCTCACTAGATCATACAGCGATACACAAGGAACAGGATTTGCAGAATCTCTGTGACTATGTTGGTTTTCCAACATTTGTCTCTCTGTTGGTTTTCCTCTGCAGTTTTTAATCCATGAGTCCCATTTCTTCTTGTCCTTGCGTCTGAGAAAGTTGCTGCTCTCAGTAATAATAAAGCTACAAACTCCATAATGAGAGGCCAAAAATAGAAGTGATCCAACTAATATGCAGCAGAAGGAAATGCATTGTAAGTGAATGCACCGAGAGAAAGGAGCAGAAAAAAATTAATGGAAGGGAGAGAGATTTCTGATCTTGGCAATTTTGATTTGATTTCAGTGAACTATAAGATCACACATCCATTGGAAGCTGATCTTTATTGGAGTTGGTGCATTTGGAACACCTTTGCTCAATATCTAGTCTTTATCATACAGTGTGTGATATGACTTGTGACTTTACTGTGTATCTGTTTACGTAGCCAATAGAGTAAGAGTTGGAACTGTGAAGCAGTAAAGGTAAGGATAAGGTAAAGATTTGGATAAGGCAGCTCACTTTTTGGGTGTGGGTAACTTTAGCAAATGTTAGAGGAAGAGGTATAGTTCTATCCAGAAAAATGTGTGTGTTTTAAGCAGTCCATCTTTCTTCATTCCTATAGTGAGTAATAGGAAATCAATTGGCTATTTCAAAACCAAAAGTTTGGCTTTTAAAAGATTTTCCTTTGCATATTTTAGGAGAACTTTTCAAATGCATCTGATTACTTAATTGTGTGAACTTTTTTTTTCCAAATTGTTTGCTTCTGCACATTTTTAGATGTATCTTTGGACTTGCCTGAATGCTTCTTTAGGCAGAGCTTTGAATTACAGAATATTTTGCCTGAATCATCTCAAAAAGGCAGTATTGAGTTCATTGTTACCGAAGTGTAAGAAAAATAAATGCCAAGTGGTCCCTGAGATTTCCACTTTGGGGGGAAGTGGGTGACAGGACATGAAAGCTAAATCAAGCAGCCCTGTGGCTCTGTAAATGCATAGAAGTGTTGATTGGAGGAGGCCTTTGGAAGTCTCAGAGCAGTACTTGGAGGAGCCCTGCATCAGGTCAGCCTTGATTTTGTCTTACTGAGGCTTGAAAACCCTTAAGGATGCTCTCTCCAACTATCTCTCTAAGTAACCTGACCCAGTGCTGTGCTGCTGCTCTCTTACTGAAATATTGTTCCTATTATCCAGTTGATGCATTTTGTACCCTCTGCTTTATCATCTGCTGCTTCTGAGAACAGCCTGCCTCCCATCATCTTTGTAACTAACCTTCTGATAGTTCGAGGTTGCTATTAAATTGCTCTTTGACTTCCTCTTTAGCAGGCTGAACAAGCCCTTCTTCATGTGCTCCTCCTCTAAAAACCATCTCTAGTTTCTTTTCCTGCTGTTTACTTAATTACCTATTTTCAGAAATTACTCCGTACTTTATAATCATGTTTAAATTAGAGTAAAGGGAGTATAAAGCATTGCTTATTATTTTTGTTGGTTTTCTTAGTCCTTGTTGTGAGCTGAAGCATATCTGAGAAAAGTGTCTTTATCCTTTCTCCTTGCTGGAGTTTGATGAACACTAACACATATGAGAGAGAGTGTGGGTTGTTTCTTTTTTATTAAGAAATAAGAAACAAAGAAAGAATTAACCTATTTCTCAAGGTAACTTCCTCAGAAGCTAGTAAAAGTTTACATTTTTTCTCAGATCCTTTTCTTTCCAGATGTTTCAGGGGCCTAGGGACCTTAATTCAACAGTTCTTTCAAAAAATGAAATGAATAAGAATCCACAAATGATATGTCCAATGCAGTAATTTTAAGTAGGAAACATTTTTTAAGTTGTTCCTCATTCTTTAAACCGAAGCATTTTAGTTGCAACCAGAAGTATTTTTAGTAACAAAAATACTCAGTGCTGATTTGGATAGATATGTATTTTCGTATTTATAGTATTTTAAAGAATTCTGGTATTGCTTGCAAGAGCCATCTAGGAGACTCATAATCTTGGTGAATTATGGAATGCAGATAAAAATGTATCTGTTATCCACTTACAGATTATTTAAATTAGAATGTGAAAACAGCATTAAATGTTTATTCTGACTAGTAGAAAATATAGTAACTTTTCAAATTGATCCCAATATCTTAATCATCTGATAGTACTTGTTTTTATAAAAGCTGTGTCGCCTTTGTGCTGATAAAAAAAGTAGTTACTCCACTATCATAAAAAGATTATATGTTATTTTTAAAAGTTTTAAGATATGTTTAGTGATAGAATGCCGTGCATAGTGGTTTTGGGTGGTTTTTTTTTGCAGGATGGCTTTGAAAGAATGAATGCTACTACTGTTTGGGAATAACTTAGCTTAGTGTTTTCAAGAATGGTATTTTATTTCCTTGGCGTCCATTTAGAAAGTCAAATTCTGAATTGTGTGTCCAATTAAATCTATTGGGCTTTTGAAACTTCCCTTAATGGGCAATATGAATCCTCAAATATGTACTTTTTGGTGATGAGGTTCTTCTTTGTTCCTAGGTTGAAAATGAGTTTCATCCTTTGATTTTGATTTGACTCTTTTGTCATGCTGTAATTAAACTTGTATGTGGGCAATGCAAAAATAAACTCTCTTCTTGCTTTGTTAATCAGAATTGTGTGAAAACAGCTGGTTTATGAATCAAGTGCTTGATTGAGTTGTGGAGCCTAAATCTGAGCAAGTCTGAGGAAAGCTCAAAATAACGTTTTCATTTTAATACTGGCTTGTATTATGCTTTTATTTGTCTATAAAATGGTCCAGGGAACAAGAGCTGCTTAAAAACCTTTTCTTTTGACAGTTTTTCAAGGGAAATTTTCAAGGGACATATTCAAGTTGGCTCTGTCTTCTGGTAGTGGATAACTTTGACCTCCATAATCTAAAATTTACAGATGGGATAAAGCTCAATAATAATCATAATGTTAGAGTGATCATAAAGTCCATTTGATTTTATTGTCTCCTCAAGTAAGGCTAAATAGCATGCTCTTCCCCCTTAATGCTCTTTCTTTCTTCATGACTTATATGTAAGATATGTAGTTTAATTTCTTAAGTATTTTGCTATTAAACTAGAGGTCGTGTGAGAATCCCCAGGAATCGGCAGTTTCCCAAGAATGTGACTCCTGAAAGATGGTTTGTTGTAACATACTGCTTCTGCAGCCATGATGTGCTGCATGTCAGAGTAAATTAGAGCACAGCTTATTCATTCTCCTGCTACATCACAGGGCTTGGGATTTCGAATACCCGTTACTCCTTATTCTTCAGAGTTCATTAATAGTTTTGGACCATAAGTAAAGTTCTAGGTCACTGGCCCTTTCCCCGTTAGTGTTAATGGAGCCCTTTTTAAGTCTACTGGAATGTGAAGAATGAAGTTTTACTTCCCTTTTTGGGAACTCGTAATTTTTGCCAGTTGTATGATTACTTCAAGTTTCTGCATTGCTTTAAGGAATAAAAGAGTATCACTAATTTATTTACTATGAATAATTAGAATTTGCAACACAAAGAAAAGACATTTAAGCCTTAGCCTTTGAGGAAGCTAATTATCATGTATATGAAGATTCCCTAGAAGATGGGAACTGAATGCTGAGAAGCCTTGTTTTAATGAGACTGGTTTAAATTTCCTTTTTTATGTTAAGGCCTGTCTTTATTCTGATGCCCCACTCATAAGCTGAACAGAAAAGTGAGATTTGGGTGGACAACTAAGAACTTATTTTAAGCAGGCATATCTCAAATCATATTAAAAAAAATAGGAGTTGAGTTTCAAATTGAGATGTACAGTTTGGGTCTTTAATGTAAAATTGTCTTTTCAAATGTCAGTCCAAAAGTAGCAGCTTCAAATATTGTAGAATTTTGCAAAGTTACATTCCTTAGTAATGTTAAGAAGTACAAACATGTTTAACTTGGTGTAGAAACTATATTGCAATCAGTATTTTTTGCTTCCCCAAAACCCCCTCACATTATCTTATTAAAACAGACTTTGCATGTTGATGGTTGTGGTTTTTCAAGGAAAAAGATCAGGAGGAGTGAGAATGTTCTCTTTTGTGTGGGTGTGTGTGACTGTATCCAAGTTACTATCCGTAACCCAGGTTTTGTTCTGCAGCAAACTAATTTAAATCCTCCTAGGAATGCACAATATCCTTGCCAAAGGGTTTCACCAAGCAATTGAATGCTGTGTTTCAAAATAGGCATTCTTTACAAATACTTCTACTAAAATTTTTGTCTTTAGGAATAGACTGTAGCAGTGCATGTGCTTTGTGGCAAATAGAGGTAAATGTTTAGTCTGTGCTCTTGAATAATTAAAGTCCAGCATGGGCAGCTTTGCCAGGAGTGTTGCTCACTGGAGGATGAGCATATGAAGAAAACCACAAATTAAAACACTGTTGGTGTGTAATAAATAAAACAAACCATTGGATTAATTAAAAAGAAAAACAAAAAATTACAATTACTGTCTCTTTTTAAAGAGTTTATAAGTAAGTTATGTATCAAAGCCAGCAGAGTCAGATAAATCCTCAGTGTTTCCAACACTTGGCTCCACACACAGATGAACTTCTCAACCAGCAGTTTTCAGATTTTTCCTCTGGAAGTGTCCAGCAGCATGTCTTACTGAGAGCTGTGGCCACTGCAGATTGGGTTGACCTGTCCTGCTCTCAGTAAAACCTGCATTTATCTGCCAGGGAAGATCCTCAAGGGACCAAGTGCTTTAGACTTGGGGTTGTGGTCAGTCATCAGCTGTGATGGTGCTAGTACTGGGTTCTGTGCCTCTTATGTGCCTATCTCACTTAAGGCAGAGTTACTAACAGTGCTGTTAAGCCCATTACAGTGGGAAATAAGGGGGTTGTTTCAAACAGTAGGTTTGGATGCTTTAAATGAATGTTTTCAGTTCCAAGGTCTGGCAGCATGGCCATGGCCAAGTGCTACATTTCATTTGGAGGACCCATCTGACTTAAATGTGCAATTCTTTTCCTCAAACAATTATTCAGTCAGAATGCAAGTCACATTGTGTCCTTCTGTTAGATTGGTATTATTATGCTACATTGATTAGCGCTTACCATTAGGAGTACATATTGAAGAAATACTTCTGTTTTCTGCCCAATGGAAACCAGTGTAAGTATTCACATTAAGGCTTTTCTAGGGAGTTGGTTCATCTCCAGTAAGGATAAACATTTGAAAATTATCATGTCCAGATAACTTGCTCTCAGAGGAATTGTCCAGAGTTGTCTCTGGTCTGGTAATACTGAATTCTAAGAAAGCTTGGAATACCGGAGAAGTTTTTAGAGAATTTGAGTATAAAATTATAATTACAAAAGCAATTCTAGGTTCATTAAACTAGATCAGCTAGATAAGAATCAGTTCCAAGTAAATTAGTGGGAGATCTATTTTACTTAACTTTCTTGACTAATGAACAGGCAGTGTAATTTAGCAAATCTCTTTTTCCTAGTATTTTAGTTGAGACCATCACAGATGTCTGTTGTAGTTCTCTTGTAAATAGCTTGTGTTAGCAGGAAGGCAGAGGTTGAAAGAAAGGTGGTAATTTTGATTAAGTTAACAGGGAATGTAGATGTGAGCTAGTTTCTTCAGTAGGTGATATATTGATACATTAATAGTAATTGAATAGTGATATATTAATAGTAATTGAAGTTAATACTCTGGTACAGTCAGTTGGATAAGAAGGGAAAAGTGTAGTTTAGGAACTGACACTCTTTGCTTAAAAAAAAGAGCCTGTAATCTAAGTGACATAAGAGCAGTTGTCCTCATTCAGGGGAAATGCTCCCATCCCAACATCCTTTCTTGGCAGGGGTAAGTGGGAATGTGTTTGAAAGCAAAGCAGGTGTGGAACAACTTTTTTTTCTTTTTCTTTTTTTTTTTCTTTTTTTTTTCTTTTTTTTTTTTTCATTACCTTCTCAGATTTGAACTGTATTCTGCTTGGGGGAATTCCTGATGTGTGTCTTTGTCTTCTGATGAAGAGGCAGGCTGCTGCAATCCTGTACGTGTGAGAGTAGAATTAATCTGCTGCTTATGCTTGTTTCTCCCAGTTTGCTGTGCAATTGCAGGTGGTTTCTGTGGGATGTATGCATGAAGGCTGGTGAGGATAAATGTGTTCTTGGTGCAGTTTGTTGTCCTTACTTGTTATTTCTGTTGCCACTGCAACTCTTCCTCCAAAGAGTTTGCTGTTAAAATCCCTTAGAAAATAAGGCTGCAGGGAACCCTGAAGAACTGTCTAGTTTGTCATCTTGTCCTAACAGCATTCTTACACCTGTGTTATTCCTGATATTTATCTTCCATTGTTGTGTACTTTAAAATCTCCAGTGATAAAGATGACTTTTCTAGGCAAACTGCTCTATGCCCCTTTTTTGGATGTGGCTTTTTGTATGTTGTTTGGTTTTTTTTTTTTTTTCTGTAATGTACTTGTTCTTGCAACAGTCTTACTAGGCTGAATAAAATGCATAAGTGAATCAGTCTTCATCCTATTTGCAAGGCATGTTTTTGTTTTCACTAACCCAGTTGGTTGTTTACAGTGTGAGCTGAGATTTTGGGAGAAAACCTTTCTCACAGCATTTTGTGTCAGTAGTGAATGACTGTGAAAGCCTTTGTGGGTGCTTGGTATGAGAATGCACAGATGTACCTGTCTCTTGCTTCCCTCTCCACAATTTAGAAACAATCTTCAAACACAGACCATAAATAGCAAAGGAACTACAGAAGAGACTCAGAGCCTTTCATTATCCTAATTCAATTTAATAAGATACTACATTTTGTAGAAATAAAGATAGCCAGAAAAATCCTAGACCCCACTTATATTCCAGGCATAAGCTACTGCAGCTAAATTATCAATACCTTCTTTTTATCTTTACAAGCTATGCCGTAAGTACAGTTTAAAAAAAAGGCATAGAAGTGTGTATGTGTACAAAGATCCACTTACGAAAAGGATCTCCCTGTTAAAAAAATGTGGAAAATTTTTCTTAAAGCAGAAATAAGAGAATACTAAAATCCTAGCAGTGTAGGGCATAGTGCAGTACTGGTGTTTATGATCCTTTGTGGTCTTGTTTTTAATGGATTTTTCTTCTAAAATGACTTGCATATGTTAGCAGGAGAAGTTGCTAATGTGAGGTATGCTATGTATACATGGTATACATATTTTAATGGTTTTTTGTATATTGTGCCAAGAGAGGGGTAATTCATTACAAATTTCACATGGAGTTAGGTCAGGTCCTTGCGCTGTCAGTTGTGCTTGTGCACCTGTCGTAATAATAGGGCAAGTGGCAGTTCTGAAGATTAACATTTTTGGGATTAATTGAATTAATTTACAGTGGGATCAGTTCCTGTACAGGTAAATGTGCCAAGACAGCAGGATGGCAAAAGATGAGGCTGGGCTATTTGACCAGACTGTAGGTACTGATGGGCTTTGTACCTAAGGGATGTTAACGCTGTGCTGTGCTGGGGCATGGTGGTGAAACACATCCAGCAGTGGTAGGATGGATGCATTCTGCAGCCCTGTAGCAGTCCTCCTTTTTCATCTTAGAGTAATAGCAGCTGTGCAGGTTACAAGGGGGAAAGTGTTCTCTACCACATACAACCTGCAGTTTCAAGAAGTCACCTAGGCCTTGTGTTGTAGCTCTGAAATCTGAATCAGTAGTTTGTTTCCCTCTAAAAACTGATGGTGTTTAGTATTATCAGGGACACTATTTATATCCTAGAATAGTTAATAATGTTAAATGTTAGTGTGTGCTTTTAGATGAATTTCTGTTGAACCCCTGTTTCTCTGGTTTGAATTTATGAGTTTTTAATTTTGTGAGATTTTATCCTTTTCCATGTCCAGACTGCTTTACATCCTTGCTTTTACCTGACTTGCCTGTGGTGGCCGTGGCACCCATTTGATCCTGTAGTTAGGTAGAGCAAGGTGTACAAAATACTATTCCCTTTTCATAGAGGTACCTTCCTACTAGGAAGTTACCCTGACATGATTTGCCAGTGTCAGCAGAGGGGATGCAGAGGATTGGTAAATGCCCTTGTGCAGGAGCAGGAAAGAGGGAGTTGGATTATAGCTAAATGGACACTTGCTGATTCTAGCTATTGTGGAACCTCAGCCCTTGCCCATTATGTTGTTAAATTTCTTAGGAATCTTGGGGGAGGGAGTTTTGTTTTCTTGGCTGGACAAAGCAGTTGCAGGGGGACATGAAAATAAAAAAAATAGGCAGTAGAAGTAAAATCAAAGCAATGCAGAGTTATTTCAGTGTTGAAATAAAGTTTGGCTCAACTTTAGGGTTAAGGTTCAGTTCTGATTGTATCTGGAGTAGTTTCCTTTTAAATTGTCTAGTGCCCTCACACAGTTAGTCATAGATATGCAAAGAAACTTTGTGTTTCCACATTATTTTAATATTGTTTGTGAGACTTTAGGATTCCTTGCTCTTCCAGATCCACAGCTAAGAGTCATGTGGCAGGGAAGGGAAAGAGTTTTAAATACTTACTGAACAGAAAACTATATATAAAGCCTTCTGCTAATTTTTGTTTTGTTTAGTGCAGGTGTTAAAAGGTTAATAGCTACACTATCACATCTATTGTATCAAGAGATTCTTTTCTAACGTAAAGCAATGTGAATTTCCATTTAAGGAAGAATGTCTGCAGGAGCCAGTGGTATTTACTAACTGCGCCTGTAAAAACATTCCTTTTCACCCTCAGATGCTCACTCAGCCTTCTGTTTTCCAAGCGACGTTATTACAGGCTTTAGCTTGTAGTCTGAGAAATGTTTTAATAACGTGAACAGCAGAATCTTCATTCCTGACTCCTCCTCAGATATTTCTTTACTTGCTTTCTTTCCCCTGGTTTGGATTGGACCAAAAGTTAAGCAGTAGCTAGGGGGGGATTTATTTTGTTGTTTTTGCATGTGTGTGTCCTCCTGTTAGCAATGTGAAGATCCCTACTGGAATGTCAGTTTATATTTGAAAGGGTTTTTTTGTCATTAAGATTCTTTAAATCAAGGGGAAAAAGTCTGATTTTAACTATAATTTAGCTGTGATATGAGACAAATTGAATGGAATCCCATTTCCAGTGTTATCAACTCATGTGAATTCCTCTCCTTTGGTCAGAGTGACAGGGTGTTGGGCTGGACACAGCAATAGCTCAGGGCTGCTCCATGGTAACGGAATGAATGCTTCTACCCTGTGCTACCTACAGGCTGCATGTAATTGTTTACCTTTCTTTCACTGAGGAATGGTAAAGCTTGAATTACCTTGTGTTTACCACAGTTTGGTCTACAGAAAACAACACATGTGAACAATTACCATGGCAAACATGATGCATGTTAATTTTGCATCAGTCTTAACCTTAATCTCACGCTTTCATTACACTCAGTAGAAGTGGGGGAAGAGGTGTAGCTGTTCTGTGCCTCTGCAAAGGAGAGCCTTGGGTCTGGAACACAGAAGAGGTCCATGTCACCTTGTAGCAAAGTTTCCCAGTCATCAGAAATGGGCAGATTTCTGAGAATTTCAGAAAAGAGGACTTTACCCAATATTCCTATTTTGAAACTGAGAAATGTATGGTACAGTTGCTGTTAAAAATCAAGATAATAAATGCTTTATAAGCTGCGATCTTAATGATTTGCTTGAGCTTGCTTGAGTCTGGTCTCAGGCTCTTTGATTGAAGTGTTTTCTGTGTCTAGATGGGGTGACATACAAATAACTGCTGAAGACCTGGCCAAGGCTTACACTATATTGTACACAAGTAACTCTATAGCTAAAAAACCCCATAACTTTATCAGTCACTCAACAATTAAAATAACAGTAATGAAAAATTGCCTTTTTTTGTAGAAATGCTGTGCTTGTGAATGTAAGCTTTTATTTATCCATCATTTTCCCTGCTTTATTTATTCACGCTTTGTTCTGGTTTGATGTCCTGTAGAAATAGCATTGCTCTCTTATGGAATGAGTTACAGGAGTGTAAGGTTCCAGTGAGTGAAGTTGTTTTGAACCAACTGTGTGATGTGACTCATTCCTCCCATTATGATCCTATACTATGATATCCTCACAGCTGAATGGATTTGGTTTTTTGTCTATGCATGTTGTTCTCTGTTCTGAGGTCATCATATGCAAATGCTGCTTTTGTACTAAGTTACTTGAACTTCTGGTACTGTTTAGTGTGCACATGAACTAATCTTTAGTGGCAAATTCTTGTCTATTTGCATGTTCCCACCCTGAGGTCCTAGTTTTTCTTACCTACTGGAAGTGGAGAGTGCCCAGCTCTATCTTAGACCTGCTAATCAAAATATGAAAATTTTGGATGCATGTTGCAGGGAAAAATAGGCAGCCCACTCTTGACAGTGACAGAAAGACCACAAAAAACAAGTACCTTGTGTAGTTTTGCTTCTCAGACCAGTTGAAACAGATGTGTCCTTTGCTTGCTTATTTTTGCTGCTGTAATATCTGTTTACTTGAGTAGCTCCCTCTCACCAGGCATCAGCTACATGTTCTTTCTGTGAGCTTTTCCCACAGCTCTTTCTGTCTCCCACGCTTTCTCCTTCTCACTCCCAAGTCACTGCCATAGTTCCCTTAGTTCCTCACAGAGCTTTTGAATGGGAAGAGTCAAACACCTGCTGAGCTGGCTCAGGGCTGTATACAGTGCTGACTGCTTAGGTGGAAGGGTAGCTGCCTGTTTTGTCTAGTCCTTGAATTACTGGGGCAACTAATCTGCATATTTCACTTGTAGCAAACTTCAGTTAGCCCCCTCACACTTGTGCAACTTTCATGCCTTAAAGAATCTATTACTAAGTATTAATTACTGTCTGGAACACAACATGCACACACACACCAGCACTAGTGACTTCAGAAAGATACGGGTACAAAAGAGCTGGGATTTCTGAGAGCAGTTTCCATAAGAAGCAAGGATACAAGTGGAGGTAGCAGAAGAATCTTAGGCTGTTAGCATGTGAGATTGCACTATGAGAACCTGAACTGGATTTCCATCAAGGTCTTTGGACATTGATATATTTATTTAAAAAGTGTTGGCAATGCTCCCAAGGAAGAGGACTTCCCTACAAGTACAGAGCTAAAGAGTGATTTTGAAAGTCTAGGTTGGGAAACAGCTTCACAGAATTGTCACTAGGATTAACTTGTAGGTATAAGGTGTTCTTCCAGGAGGTAGTTAAAATATTGACTTGTTAAAATAGTTAAAATATTAAACTTTTTTATCGTACTTGGTTATATCTATCCTATGGAGGCTTCAGTACCACAGATATACTTTATCTGCCTGCACAGTTTTGATCAGTCCTATCTATTCCTGACAACAGTGCTGAGTCCATCAAAAGGGCTTGTTTATTGCCTTGGAAATCGAATTCTAACTTTTTTTTTCATCCAGATAAGTGCCTATCCTATTTGAACTGCTTTTTCAGTACTACTTTTCCCTTTCTGCTCCATGGCTGAATGTAGAGTCCATCTCTGGTTAGTACATTTACTTGTGTTAGGACTGAAGCACCTGGAAGAGCAGAAAATCTGATTGATACTTTTATAAGTTTTTCTGTAGTGTGAGAAGATCTCACTACTAAATGAAAAGTGTAGTGCAACTCTCAAAAAAGTATTGTGCCAAAGTTTTCTTTTTCCCTTTGCGATTGGTTCTGAGTCTGTTGTCCTGGCTTGCCTGTGCTCAGTTGGTTTTCATCAGCCTTTTTGCCTTTGTTTAGTTTGACCAATCCCACACCCACTGTATGTAAACATTGAATGAGATTCAGTGAGTAGAATAAGAAAAATGACAACTAGCCCATTAGGCAAGAGAGCAGAATCCTATGAAGGTACAACATTAAAAAAAATTAAATGCAACTTTATATTCAGACAGTATAAATGGCTACAAACTGTATGCTTTAGGGGATGGGGTAGTTAGAAACACAGTTCCACTGATTAAACTGTTTGGTCTCCTTTTAGAACATTCTTCAAGTACTGTTCTCATCTTTATTTCTCTTCAGAAGCACCATAGATGTACTGGGGGAGAGAACGTTCTTCTGTGTTATATGGTCCCATTAAAAGGAATAATTATGTTTTGAAAGTAGCATGCTAATCTTCTCCAAGGTTTTTTTTTTCTCTCCCCTTTTCTGTGGCTCTAAAGAGAAGGGTGCTCAATATGCATGGTCTTTTGCTACATTACAATAAATCTTTCTCTCTTTTGGAGCATTGCTTCTGTTCGGTAAGTTTTGTCAGAAATACATGGCAGTGAAAGTCAAAGTGGTGGTTACAGACATTTTTACTCCATTGTCTGTTGCCTGAGTGGCTTTTGTTCAGCCACTATTTACATACCCTCTAATACCAGCATCTCCTAAAATCTTACCTTATACAGGATCAAGTTTAATAGAAAAAGTAGTGTAGGTGAACATCAAGCATGAATGATCTCTTGTTTTCTATGCATCCATGAAGAGTTCTCTTTTCTGCTCTTGTTGTTTCCTGACATCTGTGGCATGATGCAAACTGATACATATTTCTTTGTGAACAGTGCAGATATTTTAACAGATCTCTCTTTTTTAACCCCTGGCTGAACCAGGCAAACCTTGATTTACTGAATTTCTTCTGCTCAACCACTGGTTGGCCATCTTTGTTTCAGAAAGGATGCATCATTTCAGAATGTTAATTAGGAAGTTAATGCGAGTAGTTTGGTGACTGACTCCAGTTCTCTGTGTGTGTGATTTTTAGGACCATATCTGTAACTTTTAGATTGATATGTTCAACACTACTAGTGATTTCTGAGTAGACGATGTAGTTTTTATTAAATCTAAACCAGATATCCACCATCAGCAGAGGAGGGAAAAGATATGTTACTATCAAAATAGAAATAATGAGCAGTGTGCAAATTTTGAATGAGGAGCAGGATGTTTATTTTCACTCTTGGCACACAGATGTGCTACATAAGGACCCTATACTTCTGAAAGTTAGATCATACCAACAGCATTAGGAGGCTTTGGCTACTTTTTTCTGATACTCTTTATTTGATGTTGATTCACATTTTCTTTTTAAGAGCATGGGATTGGGATTTCTGGAGGAGTCATAATTCTGTTCGTATAATAATTTCCCTGTGGAACAGGTGTAAGCAATTGAATGTCATTGCATAAGGATCCTCAGTCATTGTTGCTGCTTGATAATTATGTTCCTAGGTGTTGATCAGTCAGAAGGGCTCTAAAATGCTAACCATGACTTCAGCATTAGATAGTTTAGTGCTTAATTCTGATGTTTGCCAATCCATAATTTTCATTTTGTCTCTCTCTTTTCTAGAAAGATTTCAGTAATGCTAGATAGCTTGTCTTTTGCAAGACAAGTTTTCTTGTATCCCTGGAATTTTACTCTGCGACTTTCTTATCATGTACTAAGTAGTTAAATTAGGCATAACCACCAATCATTCTTGACAAGCCTTGTGATAAAGGATTTTTTGGCGATTAGTTTAAGTTAAACATTTGACTTTTGAACTCATTCTTGTGGTATGTTTGAAAACACTGGTGACCAAGCAGTGTATTTTGATGAATAACAAACTGCAAACATTGCTGCTTTTTGTTATTATAATGAGGGATAATTGACATTCTGGTGTTGATGCAGTTGATGTTTTACATAAAGCTTTAAAAGAATTCAAAACACTGTGTTATTTTGCTCTTAATACAGACAAATATGCTGGGTTTCTTACCCGAAACATTTCTAAGAGGATTTTGAGACTTTAAATTGTATTTGCTCTGGAATATAATTGAATGTACAAAGTAGGTACTTATAAATTCTTCTTATGGGTGAGAAAAGGATAGAGTTAAAAAAATGTAAATGTGACTTATAATCAGGAATGCTGCGAATTTTGTACAGCAAGATGTGCATTTCACTGATCTCTATGTGATGCTAGTCTTTTAGCATTTCTTTGTTGGCAGCATGGTCAAGGATGAGCGAATCCTATGCCTGCAGTCAGCTGTGCTCTGGCCCACCTGCTGGGCACTGACCCATTCTTGTGTAGGGTCTCTTTTGATCTCAGATACCAAAGATTCCTGCCTTTACTACTCTTCTATGTTAAAAATCCATGCTTGTGATTATACTAATGGTTGATATTGGACTGCTCCAGTTACAGATGTAGACTTTTAGAAGTGCACAAAAGTCATGCAGATAAGGTGTTGGAGTTCAGTATCCTTTTCTGGACTCTCTTAATGTGAGAATTGAAGTCTTGGAGAAATAAAATCTTTAGCTGGGTAATTGATAAAACTGCTTGTAGGTTTTAGGCAGTTCCTAGGAATAACATTATCTGTCTTCACCTCTATAGGAATGGTTTTCAACTTGTAAAGAAAAGCACTTCAGCAACTGAAATGTGATGAAAGGCTTGCAGGAAGATGCAATTTTTCCAATTATACTGTCATTCTGATAAAAAGATTTTATTGCTCTAAGCGTGTTTTACTTAAATATTTTGTGTGCTGTCTGGACAGTGTAATAAAAGTGTGTTACAAATATGATTAAAATGAGTATTTCAGAGGGGAAATGTTACATAATCTTAAATCATAGAGGTTTGGGATTTTTGCTTGGTTTTGATGGGAACCACTGACAGAAGCACTTGATATTATGCAAAGAGATAGGAAGATGGTATTTAGTTGATAAAGTCGTGCATGGTAAAGCAAGGAAGCATTTGGTTCTCAGTGTTGCAGTAAGAAGAGTGATTATAGAGAAATCATGTGTAAGATAGTTGTCTTTTATTTGCAGTCAGTTTTCCAAGTTCTTCCTTGGTCAGCCAAGGGAAAGATATTGTTGAATGCCAAAATGTATGTTGCAGTAATTAATTGCCTGTATAAGTTTTTTTCAGAGTTAAAAGCAATTCTTATATCTTGTCTTGTATTTCTACTGTTGAAGCTTTTAGAAAATATTTACATTTAATAGAAACCTTTGTAGTTTTACAATGCCTTGAGGTGATGTTGTGATAGTGCACTTTGAACTTTTTCTCAGCATGGGAAATATTCTTATGGTAAAATAGATTTTTTTAAAATTGCCTTTTTAAATTGTTTTGTTTCAGGGAAATGGGAAGACGCCTCTATTTGTTTCCTCTCTTGCATTGCTACCAGGGTTAAGCTAAGAAAGCCCATTGAGATAACTGATGCTTGTGATGTAGAGTTTCTGTTTATTGCCCAGTATGAAGCTGAACACGAGGTTTTACTGAGAGTACATATGTGCTTGCACATCTTGCTGTACTGCTTAAATATGGTATTATCTCAAGTGCTCATCATTTTCAAAAAGCTGATGTAGCACAACCCTTCGTGGAGTTCTGCGAACTAAATAGTTTGAATGGGCTTGTATCTGGTCTGGGCAAAATCAATTGAGCTTACTAAAACTGCTGAAATGAACCTGACTGACCTTTCATGAAATGAGCTCAGTTATGTGCTCTAAGGCAGAAGCAGGTTGGTGCAGGAAGGGAACGGGGACATTTTGACTCTGTGATTTCTTGTGGCGAGAGCAGCTTGTGCATCCTCATAAACTGATGTGCACAGGATAGGAATATTGCTTCTTTCCAAGGAAAAGAGAGCCCTTCTCCAACTTCTGCTTGTTCTTAACAATGCACAAATATTTATAGGAGGCAAACCAGTGAATAATTAGAAATGTTCTTCATACAGTATCTCCTTAAACTGGAGGTGGCGGTGGAATGTGGAGATATCTTTGTGGCAGTTTCTTTCCTCAGTCTGATTCTTTTGAAAGCATCTTACTCTGCTTGTGTTTTCCATACTAGAGGTTTACAAAAAAATGTTTATACTACAGCTTCAAATATCTACTGAAATCCTAGAAAACCTAAAACATTTCTGTGGATTTCTTATATTAAGATCAGATGTGGGAATGTCACATTGAATATCTGCTATACAAAACTCAGATGATTTTAATGGAAAATAAGTCTGAAATGGTATGTGCCTAGTGGCAAAATAAAAAAGCAGAGGAAAGGGAATGGACAGAGAGAATTATTTAATGGATCAGAATTACACCTCAGTGGTTCCAAGCCCATTTCTCTGCTGTGCTGACAGAGAAAGTAATTGCTGTACTTATGTCTTATTCAATGATGTGAAACTAGGTTTTACAGTGAAGTGCAGTATTTGAGAGAGCCTGCAACATGAACAACACAGTAACCCAGCTAATTGAAATGTTTTGTGAGCTGAGGCAGTTTCAGCTGCAGGGCAGTTTGAGAAAACCCAGTTTTTAAAGTGTCTAACAACACTTTAAACATTTTTAATTTTTGCAATAATAATGTATCAGCCCCACCCATAAACTGAAATGTGGTTTTATTGCTTTCTATAACTCTAAAAATTAGCTAAGAACATAAATGCCAATAATGCTAGCAATTAATAACTGAAGATGAAGTGCATAAGCAGGATATTTTCAATAAGAAAACTTATTTCATCAGGAGTCAAAACAAGTGGATTTCATTTTTAAGGCAAATGGTTATTGAAGCAAAACTTAATAACTTACTAAAAGGCAGTAAAAGGTTTAAATTATGTACTTGTTAGTGTGTTGGTTTGTGCTCAGCCTGCATTTTGTAAACATTGTGTGAATTGGTGTGTCTGCATCTTTGGAAGGGAACATAACCTTTGTGTTTGGGAAACCACAGCCTCTGACAGTGATTATGAATCTGCTTTAGGGCAGGAAGGCATTGGCAGCCCTGGCCAAATGTGCCATGCCAGCCATGGATGGTGACTGTCAACCTGTGCCCATGACTCTTCCACCTCATCTCTTACAAGTAATAAAAAACTTGGTGCTTCAGTGGTTCTAACCACTCAGACTTCTGCTGGCTTCAGCTGGTGGGGCACTGCTGCAGTGAAGGGAACTGGAGTGGGGAGCACGTCCCCATAGCCTTTAAAACAGAAGTTACATGCTCTGAATTACATTTACATAAACTGTTTAACCAGCTGTTCCATGCTTGGAGGAGGCCTTTAACCTTGGAAGTATGGATTATTTGGGGTGGTTGAATACCTTTCAGTGGTACTGATTTGCAGACTTTGGTGATCTTGGACCTTCCTGAGAAGAAAGGGTGGGAATGGACATTGCTGGCAAATTCTAACTGAAAATGTTTAGTTTAAAATTATGTGGCTAGAACTTTCCTACTAGATTTTGTTCCTGTTCAAAATTGCTGAAAGTATAGTTAGTAGCAGGTGATCTTATATTAAAAGAGAGAAGAAGATTCTTCATGACAGATGTAATTGTATTCAGAGAAAAGTATTTCTATGGAGCATTCATTGCCTTTGGAAATCTTATGAGAAGCATGTATTGGAAGGAGAGAATTTGTGGAGAGAGGTACACGTACCTACTTAGTCACTACTAAGACCTTTTTCCTACAATATTGATATTTGAGCTTAATTTTTCTCCTTAAAGAAGGTTTCCCCTTGCAAATGCAAAGTTTCCATTTTCTGTCATGATAACTTGGAGACTGGAAGACCAATCTGAAAATATTTCTGTTTTTCTAACACAGTATCGTTCTTCATCTGTGTGACACTGGCTAAAATTTACATGATAACTTGTGTGTGCCTCATACTTTCTGAACAAGCCTGGCTTTGTAAGAGGCAAAGATGACTTTATTTCTTGTTGTAGTAGGGCCTTATTATTTCTTTTTGTGTCACTTCGTAATGGATTAATATGATAATGGGATAAATTCAGACCTAAGTTGCCAAAACTTTTAAGTTTATAAAAGGTAGAGGATGTTGATTTAAAGATTATTTCCTAGAATGTACCATGGCAGTGTTTTTTAAATGCTTCGTTATAAGTGTACCCTAAAGAATTACGTTAAATATTTGTAATTATTTTATTAGAAATGACTCACTGAAAGCGTTTTTGCATGTGTAATGATTTAGCCATAGTAACCTTCTAAGTATGCCTTTCTTAGTGATAGGAGAAGGTCTGCATGAGTTACATTGAAAAGTTGGTTAGAAGTAGACCAGTGAAATTGCATTAGTGTTGCTGTCATGAGCAATGCTGTGGAGAGTTTAAATGGCTTTTATTCAGGTTCACTTGTGGAAACATATCCCTTTCTGGTTTGCCAATTTTCTAGCACGTGTATCACCATAGTGTTTGCTTTGGAGGAGCTGGACTTAGTTTTTGATATACTAGTGCTATTTTCAGCTAGCAAATAACACTGGTTTCATTTTTAAAGATAACTGTATTCCAGCATTCTCATGATATACTTTTGACTAGTTTTGTGTCCTTTGTGCAGACTGATGATGGAGGTTGTCAGTATCTGAGCCTCAGAATACTGACTTTGTTTTTTCTGCATTAGAAATTTCAGCTTAAATAGTTTGATATTCATCTTTGTCCTCTGCTAATCCTGTTCTCTGTTTCTCAAGGTACTGTACATTAATCTAGAAGCTTTTTCTGATGTCTTAAACTGGTTATTTCCCTGTGTTTCTGTAACAAGGTTTCACACATCTCTTGTTCTGTTGTAGAGTGCTGGCAAACAGCTTGAGATGTCATGGTTGGATTTTTTTTTTTAGCTTTATTTGCTCTAAGTTGGTCTTCTCACATAGCTGACTTAGCCCAAAGCTGGTTGAGACCTTGCATTTCTGGCCTGAACATGCCTTTGAGCTTTGAACAGAGGCAGTAATACTGATTATTTTTTTTTTTATTTACTTGCCTACTTACTTTTAGTGTCTTGGCCTGACAGCAGTCAGTGCTTTAGAAATGTAATCCTCTCAAAGCAAGTATTTCAGCAAATCTAGTATGAAACGTTTGTTTTGAAGAGTCAAAATGTTATATATATGTGCAAACTGTGAGTAATGACTGTCCAAGTAAATTAAAAATTATGGATTTTCAATGGAAAATTTTCAAATTAAAAATTAAAACCAAGAGGTTTTAATGAGACTGACACTTCAACCTCAGCAGGTGCCGCTATGTCAAAAAAGATCAGCTATTGCATGAAGAGTACAATTAATTTTTTTTTTCTTTTCTAGATTTCTTGAAAACCTCATATGTGTAAAAGTAATACAATTGCATATAGCAAACAGGGTTGTAGAATCATTCCAATGGAAGGACCTTCAGGTATAATCTAAGCTCCTGCTCACAGCAGTAGTAGCACTGAACTTGCACAGTGTTGTCTAAACCTTTGTCAAACTGGATTTTCTTTTAGTTATTTCTTACTTTTGTGATGAAGAAAAAAATGTTAATTGGAAAGAAGAGCATTTAAACATCTGAATAAACTTTGCTGAAATATGAAATTAAAATTGAAGATATTCACTAGTGAATTTTGTGAAATATGGGAAGCATGTGAAGCAACATACAAAGACTATAACTGATAACCAAATACTTTTTGTTTTAGAGCCTTGATGAGTATGAAGATGATGAAGCAGGGCAGAAGGAACGAAAGAAAGAGGATGCGATTACTCAGCAGAATACGATACAAAATGAGAGTTCCAGTGCAGATACCTCTTGCTCATATTTACTCCAGGTGAGATCTTAACATTGTTCCTTTTGGCATTTTACTCAGATTTAAAACTTGTACTACTTTCTTCTTTGTATACCTTAACAGTAGATTATACCCTGTGTGAATAAAACCCTAAAGCTCAGGAGTTGACACATTGCTGAAAACAGAGTATGAGGTTCCATTCCACAAACTTAACACTACTGAGACAAAGATTCTGACAACAGAATCTTCTGTTTCTGTAGAGATCTTGAAGCTAATTGTTTTGATGTTCATAATGGAACTTACTATTTAGTGAGGGGAAGAGAAACTGGGAGATTCAAGTGAAAAATACTGACAGGTTTAGAATATTCAATTTATTAGAGGTAGACTTCTAAATCAGGACACATTTTCCTAATTTATTTTGTTAATTGACTTCTAATTACTGATTCTGGGATTGAAACCAACATGCAGACTCCTAGGGTAAGCAGCCCTTGCCTCTGTGAAACCTTTTTTCCCTTTTTATTGCTTTCCAATCCCCTGACCACACTCATTCCTGCAGTCTGCTCCCCTTGACATATTGCCAGTTATGCCCAGTACACCCCTCCTTCATGCTAAATGTGGCAAATGTTCTGTCTCTTTCCTGAGTGCTCTAACTCTCTTTAACCAGTCTTGTTTCTCCTTCTGTTACCTAACAGCATGTACAAACCCTTCTGTACAAACTGTGGCCATCCAGCTCTGCCTGTTGACTCCAACACAGGCAATAGCACATGCAGCAGAGGCAACAAACATGCAAACAAACCAAGCACGTGGTGCTCATGGGCAGTTTTATAGCCTTCCACAATTAGAGATGGCATGGCTGGATTGGTGGATCTGGATGTACTTCCCTTCTAAAATTTTGCCCAGTCTTTCATCTGCTCATGGATGCCTTTAACATTAAGAGCCTGGGGCAGAGACTTCTACAGTTTAATTACCTGGAATGTAAAGATCAGTCTCCTTTTGTTAAAGTTGAGTCTGTCATTTGCCATGTTTCCATGTGATTTCAGCAAGGTGTACCAGTGGAAGACATGGGGAACAACTGCTTCCTCTTTGTGTGACTGCAGAGAGTGCTGCAGAGAGAGGAAGGCTCCCCTCAGCTGCCTGAATTCTATTCTAGGTTGAAGAATTCTATTTTACTTGGTTGTTCCTTATACAGGAGTTATTCAATAACATTCTCTACTTTCCAGTTCAAATCTTGTTTTGTTTGGTACCTAAAACCAGAACCCATAAAACATTCAGTACAACATTCAGTCATAGGGTGGTTTAGTGGTGGCATTTGTTTTGTTCTGTTTCTTTCCTAGTAATTCCTGATACCTGTTTGTCTCCTGAGCACTGAATTTACTGTTTATGTTGTGTATGCCTAATCTAACTTAACATTTTTCGAGTTATCTGTGAGTGAGAATAACAAGCTCAGAGGTCAATGCCTGTGTAAATTTAGAAACATGTTCACCTTTTGTTTCACTTATGTACACTGTACTTATGTACATTAAATTTAATCTCCTGTTCCACCTCCCAGTCACTCCCAATAAAAGAGTCCTGCGTATTTTAACAGTTGATCTGTATCTTTTCTGTTCTGTATAGCATCTGTGGACTTCTGCACAAACACATTGAAAAGCACAGGTGCCTGCACAGGTTCCTGTGACACTATTCTGGTTGTTCTGTCCACTGTGAAAGCTGACCATTGGGTCCACCATTATTTCCTGCCTTTTCACCAGTGATTTATTCACAGGACATTTTCTTTTATTCTAAGAGGAGATTACTTTCTTGAGTAGGCTTTGGGGAGTGCCTTTGATATGGAGTATGCTGTCAATCAAAGTTCTCTCCTGGACATATTTTTATAACTTAAAAAAAAAGCTGTATTAGATTTGCGAAGTGCAACTCTTCTACAAATGCCCTAGTGACTCTTCCACATGGTATCATATTTACTTACTTATTCCTTAGTTGTTCTTATTAGCAACACTTTATCCTGTATAAATATCAAGTTTAGTCCTCTATAGTTCTGTGTTTAAGAAGCTTCTTGAGGATTATGTTTGTTACCCTGTGTGGTACTAGGGCAGTTTTAAATGAGAAGTTCCATTTAATCTGAAGTAGTTCAGCTATTGAATTTTTTAATAATATCGATAGTTTCTTCAAAGCTTAAGGAATAAATAGATGCCTCGTTCTGGTAGGTAACATTTTAAAATTTCTTTTATTAATTTTTTTTTCACATTCTAACACTCTTTCTGTTGTAAATAGACAATTCTCCAGAGGGAGTGCTCTGATATGACACTCTTACCATTCTTTTCCATGGTGAACATCAACAAAATTATTTCTTCAAAGCAAATGTCTGCTCTGAGTATGCCTCAGATAAATGGATTTGTTGTCTTTGCAGATTCATCAGGAGCCGTCATGCTGAAAAGTTTTTATGCTTTTTTCCAAGTTGTTTGTAAGACTGTTTCTTAAAGTGTTCACTCTGTCTTCACTTCTTCAGCAGATATTCCAAAAGTCTTAATTTTTAGTTTCTCCTAGTGGTATTATATAATGCTTTAGCTATATTCCCATGCCCTCTTTTTTTAATCCATATTTTCTATTCTTCTTGACCAGAAATCTCAGTTTTTATTTACCAAACTTTCTGTATTGATGTGAGAATTATTTCTTTCTTGATAGAGCACAGCAGGAGTGTTGGGTCACCAATAATACAGAAGAAAGTCCCAGGTCTTGGATCTGGCAAAGGCCCAGGGTGGCACATGTACAGAACACATGGAACCTTAAAAAGTTATAGCTGCTAAGGCTTAATCAGTTTACTACTGGCTCTGTCAATTTGCTTTTTATTAGAAGACTTAGAACTTGCCCATTTTGAACAGAATTTGACAGCAGTGTTATTTCAGCTTTGATGACTTAATTGCCTTTTGATTCTACTCTGTCCAAGACTAATACTCTTTAAAAGTAGAGCTTATGTTGTAGATGTAAGAACTAATTTTAAGTTGCCATTGACCAATATATATATTTTACATCCACGTACTGAGCAGAATAAATACATTTCTTATACATTTCTGTAGTTATAGCTATTTCCCCTCATTTGTCCATTCTTATTATCATTTAATGAAATTTGTAAATACATAATGATTGTGAATATGGTGAATAAAATGGCATTGACTTAATATTTGATGAGGAAATATGTTGCTGAATAAGGTTTTATTTCCAGTCCTTAATCTGACTTTTCGTTCCCTTTTAATATTGTCAGAGGTTGTGGTTCTCATTTTCTTAGGCAATATGTGCATTTTTTGAAAACTGTATGAATTTAATGTTCTTGATCCAAAACACAAACACAGCAGGTACGTATTTAAGAATAGATCTAAAAATGCAACAGATTTGAGTATTTTCCTTGAAGCAGAGCTATTTGACTGAAATAATCTTCTGAATTATTTTATATTGGCAATATAGAAAATAGTAGGTCTGGCAGTGTTACAAGCACAGAAAAACTGTTGCAATCAAAGAATTTGTTATTTAAATTTAGCAAAAGGTAGTGTGGATAGCCACACCTCACCAGGTGAATTAACATTAAATCTGCTCCCAGACACAAGTGTTATATCTGATTCTGACTTTCTTGCTTGATTTTCCTCCTGTTCTTAGTAGGACTAAAATCCTATTCAGTTGTTCTGATCTTGTGAGTTATGGTACTGTGGGGCTACTCCAGTGATGCGTATGAGGATGCACACTGAGGGTGGTAAGTCATATATAATTGAGCCTAGAACTCTTACAAATGAGATAAAAAATCTGTAATTCTAAGGACAAACGTGGTTAAAACAATTACTTTAAAAGTTACTGAAGTTTCTGCTTCAACTAGAAATCTTCGGTGTCTGCTAATTATAGCAAGCTAGCTCTTGTTTAGCAGAGATGGCAAAATTGAAAATACTGCAAAGCTGTTTGATAGTGATGTCTTTCTTGTAGGTGGATAGAAATGATATGTTCAAAGTAGCGAGTATGTCTTAATTGAAAATGGTGTTCGTATTTATGTGCTCTACAGAAAGCTTGCATCAAAAAACCTACAAGATTTGGCTGGAAAAACACTATTTGTTTAATTAGGATTTATTTTTAGGTCTTTTAGAAAACTCTCCAAGTTCCAGAATGTGGAAAAGATGTTACTATTAGCTAATACTCAAAAAACCCCTGCCAAAAAACACCACATGCAAGGCCTTTGTATCAAAGGATTCAGGTTTGCCGATACCATGGTCATATGCCTCTTGGAATTCAGTTGTTTGTGCATTTGGCCTCCTAAAAGATGTCCCAAATATGTGCCCTTCTTCATGTAACACTGTGGCAGTAGGGTTAACATAACCTGTCTGTCATTACAAAAGTGATATTTGAGCATGGTAGTTGTTGTGATGTGTATGTCACCTTAAGGTGTTCTTGGAAAATGGGAGTGCCAATGGGGAAGGCTGGGAAGATTAATTCAAAGCTAATATAAAGCCTTACACTGAGAGACAGATGTATAGGTTCTCCATCCATGAAAACCTTCAAATTACAACTAGTTGTTTTTTGGTAGTTGTGCTATAATAATACAGAAGTATCATTCTCAATACCTTGGAAAGGGTTTGAAATCCTTTGTTTTATGTTATCTTTTGTTCCTTTCTGCTTGCATTTTATTTCAAATATTGTAGTGCCTGTGAATGCTAGTTGTGCTGTGCAGTGAATGAGTACACTGCAAAAAAATGAAAAGCTGTGAATAATTGACATTTAAGATACAAGATTTGAGTAAATACATACTGTCAAAAGCATCAAGAGACAAAAAGGTGTTAGAGAACTTCAAAATTACTTTTGTCATTGGCATGAGGATGAGGGTTATTAAGTTCTAGATGTGTGTTTTTCTCCTCACTGAGGACAAAAAGGGTCTTGCTGAATGAGCTGAATCCTTTCCTCTCCCTGGAAAACTTGACCCAAACATGTCAGGATGTTTGCTACTAACATAGGATTTTTGCTACTAACATAGCAGGATTTTTGCTACTAACATAACATGAAAAAAGGAATCAATTATAGTGAGAGACACTGATTTTTTTTGTGCCTGTGATCATGGAAAGAGGAAATTCTGAGTCACTTAGATACTGAACTTCAGCCTTTGTGAAACTAATACTCTGAATCCTTCAACTAAAAAGTATTTATTTATAAATACTAGAATGATTTGGAGTGTCTTACTGTAGAAAGGGAATGCTGATTTTTATTATTGTTACACAAAATTTGTCTAGTGTATTTCTTAATTCCATAAGAAGAAATTGAAGATCATAACTATCCCATTACCAGTATCTTTTGCATCTGTCTGATTGCCAAAAACAGGTTTCTACTAGAAACCTGTTTTGGTTTTGTAGTGCTGATATAAAGCTGGGAGGAGAATTTTGCCTCTCAAGCATTATGAGGCCTGGGACCCCAGTATGAGATGACTCACTCTTTTTTTAAGCTGTGACAACTGTTTTGCTGTACCTTATTGCATATTCTATATTGCTGAAAAGCCCAGGGCCTCATTCAAGACCCTTGCACCTCAGTTGGAAATAGCAGTAATTTTGTTCCAGCCATTAATTTACTTTGTGTATGCAATTTTAATGCACATTTCTTGCTCTCCCTGTATTGGTCTTAGCATGTACATGAACAAGAAATTCAAGAAATCAAGATGTTGAATCTTACAAAATTATTTTATACAAGATACAGCTTTGTGATATACATTTCAGGCAGTTAAACAGCCACACTGAATTGCAGTCACAAACACAGAATGGATTTACTAGACCAAAATATATCACTTTATCTGTAGCACTTAACTTTGTTAGACTGCAAGTATTATATTCTTGCAGTAAGTACAAATTATGTGCATTAGTGGACAGACTGAAGTTTGATCCTAGTACTGAATTCCTGTGGAGCTGTTAATCCAAGACAACGGAAGGCAAAGCTGCCCTGGTTTTCAGCTCAGAGCACTGACTTACATACACAGTAGTGTTGCCATGTCTTGAGTTCCTCTTGCTCCTCTCTGTAGCAGCAATACAGGTTTTTGTTCTCTGCAAGAGGTTAGCTTATAATAGTTGCTTGGATAATTGTTCAATTTAGCGCAGAAATTACCCAGCACCTTTGAAAGAATCGTTGTTGATTGGAGGTGAGGATAGGATGAAATGTCTACATAATTAACATTAATGGTACAACTATGAAATTGTGTTGCAGTAGGTTGGGTTGAATTGTAGGAACCAGTATGAATAGCTTAGATGGCTGGTGAAGTAATTTAAATTAAACTTGATTTATTGATACGATGACCCTTTAGTTCTGCCTTGTGCATGTAGTTGTAAGTCATTCAAAAGCCTTTGAAAATTGAAGGAAAACCACATCTGATCTTTTCTTAACCTTTTATTCTAAAAAAGTTTAACATTTCACCAAAACATTGCAGGCACTTTCTAAAAGGAACATGGTCCAAAGATATTTCTACAAAAGTGTAGTTCTGTTTGCTTAAATATGATTATTTTCTTTAAATGTGGCCTAACACATTGAAATTTTTGGAAGCAAGGATATATATCAGTGTTTAATGTTTAAATGTCTAATAGAGGCACCTTATAAGTTTTGCTGAAACAATAAATAAAGATAAGGAATAAAATTCCTTCTTAGCTTTGTGGCAGACTGTGAGAAATGCAGGGATCTGAATTTGTTACATGTATCTCCTTTCAGAAGGACAGTTGAAAACCTGCTTGACACAAGCTTCTCCAGAGTTTTGTACTTTAATCTTGTGCTGAGAATATACTGCCAAATACACCAGTCAAATCAAGCTACACATCTTGCCTATTTTGCCTTTTCTGGCATTTCATTTTGCAGTGTAATGTCATACAACATCATTTTACAATTACTCTCATTAACCAAAGTATGTTGTAATAATATTCATGCCTATTCATACATAACCATGGATTTTCAGAGGTGTCTGGCATCTAGGTTTCATGTCATTTCTGCAAAGAAGAACTGTGTGTATGCATTCAACAGTAGTAATTCATCTTTTGTGAGTATTTTGCTGTGATGTTGCTTGATGTTAATATCCATCCATAGAGAAAATGTGGTTGTGCAACACTAGGCATGCCTAAATATATTAAACATGGGTTTTTTTCAGCACTACATTTTTTTAGATATTAGGCCAGTAATTATTTTGCATAATAACATGATTATAATATTGTTATTGTTTTTAAAAGTAGGGAAGTGAATGTGATTAAAGTACAGAAATATGTTAATTATAGTGACGTATGGTTGAGTTTGGAAGTCATAAGTAATTCTGACAAATGAGGTTATCTGACTCTAATATTTGACAGTTAACTACCAGATAGTATTGATCTTGGCTTTTCTATTTGCAGGTGGGATGTGATGCACTCCACAGAGATGATATGAAAGCTGTCATCTACAAAGCACTTAAGCAATAGTAGTGACTGCATTAGAAAACTCATGAGGAAATTGGACTATATGTCTAAAAGCGTTTGCATAAAAATTAGTTAAAAAGTATTCCAATTCAGTGTTAAATATTTTAAGACCACTACCTTTTAAAATACATTTGCACCGTAAATCGGTTTTGTGTGTGTGCAGTGCTTTTAAAGTGACATTGGTTGGAGGGAATTTGCTGCCCTGTGCAGGTCATGATGTGAACCAGGTGCTTCAGTTACTATCTGCTATGGCTTCCACGGCTTGGGAGACCCAGATGATTTTTCTGATCAGTGTAAGGAAAACAGGAACACAGGAATTTCATGTTTTTGTGGTCACACATGATCAGGCAATCAGTCAGGTAATTTCTAGCAAAATGGGCCTATATTCAGAGCAAATTGAGTATGCTAATACCTTAGTAATTAAGGCACGTGTCCAATTCCTGCAGAGCTAGCAAATGTGAAATATTGAACATTACTCACTGAGTACTGTTCTTTGTGTTCCACTTAAGAGATGTTGTGGAAAAATACATCATGATGTCAGGAAGGGCAGTATCATGAGTTTGAATGAAAGTTGCTTGGGTCTAGGACGTTCTGACCTGTTCTGAATTGGTTGACTTTGCAGTCTTGATTTGCTTTAATTGCTTTTCTCTGTATGTATTATTGCAGGTTGGAAAAACCCTACTTTATATAGTAAGTTTTTAATTAATCTTCAAGGTAACGTCTGAGTTTGAGCAGTAATGTTGCTTGGTGTTTTTGTCTGGTATAACTGGAGGCTTTAACTATACTCAAGGGTTTGTTTCAATAAAAATGAGATTACTAGTTTTTAGTTACATTGTGTGATTTGTGTTTTTAGTAGCACAGCAAATTTTAAAACAGTGGAGTCTGAATTTCTCATTGGAATGGGCTATGTCAGAAGATGTTGTAGCAACATAGGTTTCTCTGCAAAATCTTCCTCCTCTCCTGCCATGTGAGCAAATTTAGTGTATGATATGTGTCTGTTGGTAGAGTGCTGCTGATCCATGCATGTTCAGTGGGTTTTGCTTTGCCAAAGGATCTGCACATGCAAATTAGATTCATCTGTACTGCATGTGCACTGTCCAATACTGCTGCTTTTGGAAAGTGCTTTCAAGTGAAATTGTGGTCCTTTTGCCTCTAAGAAATCAGGGAGCTGAGAGGTAGCAGTTACTGATGTGAGACCAAAGGGAAAGAGGATGGCTTTAAATTGCCTATGAGCCAGATAAAGTTGCTTGGCTAAGCAACATGTAGCCTTGAGGATGCAGCTTGGGCATCCCGACTTTGAGTTGCCTGTCTTCTGCTCTTGAACGGAAATACTGATAATGACTACCAAGATTTGTCATCCTAACAACTGACCAAGAAGAGAGATCTTTTCAGTTTTTGTGGAAGGCATTATTTATGTTCAGTGCTTGATCACTGTCAGCATAAATTTGACTACCTTTGATGGCAAAATTTGCTTTTCTTAGAAAGAAATACAGAATTATTAACATTTTTAACATCTGTGCTCAGTAAAGTTTAGTTTAGTGGATAAGTAGCTTAAGTTTAAAATTTTGTCTGATGAATGGATTTCATTCCCAGTAAATAGAATTTAATGTACCCATGAAGTTTTCTGAAATTGGATATTTAATTTTGTGGTCCTGTGTGCGTGTGCACACACAACTGTTTGTCGCAGGACCTGCATGATAACTAAAGCTGAATTAAGCCTGTGTCTGTAAAGGCAAGGCATTGTGAAGGCTTCCTGTTCTTACTTTAGAGTCACAGTTGTGCCTAGGAATCTGCAGGGTTTTCTGCAAAGCCTGATCTTCAGATCTACTTTCTAGATTCTTATGAAGAGCAAAGTGTGTAGGTTATGATTTCTTCCTTCTAGTTTTGCTTAAGTTTGGTTGTGGTCCTTCCATTAAGATTTCTTTGTTTACTTTTATTTTAATTTTTTTTTTGTCTTCAGATGTTGCTGCTATGTACTCAGCCTGTATGAAAAGATGCTTGTTTTGTTGTTGCCCTGTTTATTTCTTTCACTATGGAGTTCATGTAGCTGTGCTCCAGAATTGCACCAGCACTAGCTCCTGTTGCACTGGTCTGGAGCCTTTCTTGGAACCTTTATACAGATGTAAGGAATAGGAAGCAGTTTCTCGAATTCCAAACTAATGTTTTGAGCAGGCTAAAGGGGCCTCATATAAAGGAATTTATTTTTTTTCCCCACATGTTTTCTGTTTTGGACTAGCTTTTTAAGTCAGCTGGGTTAGTGGGTATCCCCTCCCAGTCTTTTTTTTTTTTTTTTTTTTTTTTTTTTTTTTTTTGGAAACAAGTGATCCTGAAAGTATAATGATAAATTGTAGCTGAGGTTTCTTTGGCAAAAAGAGTCATTGAGCACATACAAATGTATTGAAAAAGAGGGTCTTCCTGATGTAATCTATTGTACAAATAGATTACACAGCCTGATATGAAAAACTTTTGTAAGGTATGGAAATACTCCTGATTCCTGCACTTTCCTGTGCTTCTACTCTAGAGAGAGAATTTTAATTAATACTGCTTTCATGCCAGGAGCAAATCTGAAGCCTAGGTAATAGTTACGAGTATCTGCTGGCTGTGTAAAGAGAGGGAGGAGGTTCTTTTCTGCAAGAACTAGCATGGATCATAGACCAAGAGGATCCCTGCTGCAAGGTGGAGAGGGGAGATGGCTTGCTTAGTATTGTTGAAAGATGAGCTGAAATGTATAATCTGTAAAATACACATAGCAATAGTTGTCAGACATTTTGTAGCATGTATCATACATTGATGTTATTAATAGTTAGAAAATACCATAGCAGTAGTTACTCAGATGTGCTGGTGTGTTTGGAAGGTGTATATTCCAGTTCCATGGTGGTAGGAGGATGGCTGGGGCAGGATAGTGTACATCCTTGCAGTCTAGTATAATTAATGTGATGGCTCAGGAGGGAGGAGGAATCTAATTCACAGTTGTTTGGTGGAGACAGTCTATGTTTATACTGTTAAAAATTACAAGAACTGGGTGTGAGCTCAACTGCTGCACTGCTGATAGAGCCTGTGGCTTAATTATTAGCAAAATTTTCTGGCATGGTTTTAGCTCATGCTACCTAATGCTCTCTTATGTCATACCTGAGGACTGTTTAAGGAATCATGTACCAGGAACCAGTCCTCTTAAAATAATACGAACATCACAGCACCAGTTTTGGCTGCCTGTGTAGTACTACAAGGACATTACTAGCCTTTGCTAGCTCAGAAACAACTGCATACCTTTAATCAACAAACTGGGGTATGCAACACAGACCTATGTTTCCTGCTCTGAAAACATTGCTTTGAGTTGTAGTTCAGCCCTTATGTGATTTCAAATACTTTTGTCTAAGGGGAGGCTACAGATTCTTATTTCTTAGGGATACCACATTGTCTTTGTGGTCATTTTTTCTGCTCTGCCTTTCCTGAGTCACCTGAAATCTAGTTAGATTTTTTCAGCCTGATCTAATCAGCTCCTTCACAGCTTTTGTTCTGAGTGCCTTACTGCTTGTCCTGAACTCTTTTTGTTTCTCTTCAGTGGTGAGTATTGTTTGAATATAGAAATAGGGAATAACGAATTTAAAAAAAGCTCTGTTAATTTGTTTAAATGTGTATTTCTGGTTTCCTTATTTCTGGGAGCGGTTTTCTTCTGGAAGATGCTTGACATACCTGGGAGTTATTTTGTTACTTGCAGGTATTTCTTTGATTATTTTCTCTCACCTTATGCCCTTAATAGATTTCTTCATAGATATGAATTGAGGATATTTATCTTTCTGTTAGAACTCTGATTGATTCCCTAGGCGTTCTTGCTGTGTTTCTCCATGGCCCCCTGGCTCTGTGTAAACAGGCAGATAAAGTCATAGCTCCCTTGGCTTTGCAGGAGTAATATCTATCACTTGAAGCCAGGCATTTTAGTACATCTGCTAGTTCTTGTTTGAAGATCTATTATTACATATTAAGTAAAGACATTAGATGAGGCTGTAAAAAATAAGGTCCACAAAGTTGTGTTGTACTTCTTTGAAAAACCTCTCTAGATGTTTTCAAAGGGGTAACACAATTGAGAGGAACTGTCAGTTCCCTCATGGGCAGAGAGGCCCTGTAGATAAACCATGACAAATTAGAGAATTGGGAAATCACCAACTGTATGAAATGTAACAAGGGTAGGTGCCAAATCCTTCACCTGGAATGGTGCAGTTCTGGTTGTGTGCATAGACTGGGGAGCAGCAAAGAGACCTGGAGGTCCTGGTCGATGACAAGTTGAACATGAGCCAGCAGTGCCCTGGCAGCCAGGAGGGCCAGCCCTGTCCTGGGGGGCATCAGGCACAGCATCACCAACCAGTCAAAGGAGGGGATTGCTCTGCTCTGTTCTGTACTGGGGCAGCCTTACCTTGAGTCCTGTGTGCAGTTTTGGGTGACACAATGTGTAAAAGACATTTAAAAAAAAAGGTATTAGAGAGCATTGAGAAGATAGCCACAAGGATGATGAAGGGTATGGAGTGGGAGCCATATGAGGAGCAGCTGAAGTCACTTGATCTCTTCAGCCTGGAGAAGTGGAGACTGAAGGGAGACCTTGTTGTGGTCTTCATCCTCACAGGGGGAGAAGGAGGAACAGGTACTGATCTCTTCACTTCTGTGAACAGTGACAGGACCTGAGGAAATGGCATAAAGCTGAGTCAGGAGAGGTTTAGGTTGTGTATCAGGGAAAAACTCTTCAGCTGGAGGGTGGTTGGGGACTGGAGCAGGCTCCCCAGGGCAGTGATCACAGACCAAACCTGACAGAGTTCAAGAAGTGTTTGGACAACACTCTCAGTCACACGGTGTGATCCTTCGGGTATTCTGTTTAGGACAGGAGTTGGACTTGATGATTCTGATGGGTCCTTTCCGACTCATATTCTTTGATTCTGTGATTCAGGAATGGAAGGTAAATGCGAAGGTATCTCTTTACTTCTGAGGGAAAGTTGCTTTTGGGAAATTTTGGTGGGAGGAGAAGAAAGGTATTTCATCTCTTTTTGCTGTTTTTCACATCTGCAGTCATTCCTGGATTGTATTAAGGTCAGATTGCCTTTCAGTTGTTTAGCATTTAGATGTTATCCCACTTAAGAGCTGAATGAAACCTTGTCTGTATTGCAGAAGATACATAACTGCCATTTCGACACAAATCTCAGTGTGGTGTTGTACTGCATGTGAGAAGTAGCTGTAATCAAGATGTGATTTAAGGTACAGGAGTTAACTTGATTTTTTGGATGGAGACAGAATCTACTTGGATATGTAAAAAGGCAAGAAACCCCAGCAGTAGACCTCCTTCTTCCATGTAGGGAAGTTGTATTTACTCACATCTTGAAGAATGTGCAAGAAACTTCTTAGGAAGCCCATATTTGAATTACATATGAAAAGAAAATTGCTTTGATAACCTAATTTCAGTCAAAATTTAACCTTGCATGTTGTAGCAATGTCATTATATAGTAATAATTTGCACTAGTGTATAGTTCTATTTTAAAACAGTGTGCATATTCTTCATGTAAGTGTATATACTAGTGAGCCCTAACAACCTGATTTTATTGATGGGATTTGCTTTAATTGTTTGCAAAACTTTTAAGCTGTGTTTCAAGGAATTCCAGTGAACCTTTTACATAGTCCAGCAGATTCCAGAATCTGTACTTGTTTAAAAACAATGTTTGTTAGGGCATTTTAACTAGCAAATTTGTAATAGTAGGGTTGGTTTAACATCTGGAAAACTTTGTCAGACACTTGTAAACACAGACAATTCTATTTATTTAAAGCCCGATGACTGGCTTGTTTATGTAATTTCTCTATTGGCCAGATGAAATACCAAGATGACCCAGGAGCAAAGAGGAGAGTTAGCCAAGTTCCTTGCATTCTAGTTTGACAGGGATTTAATTGGCAGTAAATGGTTTCATCAATTGAAAGGGTCTCAGCTGCCTTTTCTGTCCTTACATATTCTCTTGTGCAGCAGCAGGTGCATGTCTGTGTGTTAGTCTGTGCAGTGAATCAAATGAAGGAGCTCATGTGGAATGGGAGAAATGTTTTCTTTTAACTTGGTGTTTTCACGTAGATCACACCCTGTCCTGCATTAATACCATCCACACAATCACTTTTGTAGACGAAACAAAAAGGGAACATGACCAATTTTCTGGAGCAGTGTTGATGTATGTCACTCTGCAGAGTGTTCACTAATAATTCGGTTAATTAGTGAAGTATATACAGTTAAAAGGTAATGCAAGCTGCCTGGTATCGTGCAAAAAGTAAAAGTAATTTTAAGGCTGTGTTTGGAATACTGCATTGAAGTGAGTGTTTGATTTCAGCCTTGGACAAAGAACTGATGTTGGTAGATGTCTTTTGGCAGCAGTACTTTTTCACCAGTATGAAAGAAACCATTAGCATTGTTATGAATTACTTCTTTACTTACTGTTTTTCCATTCAAGATTTCCACAGACTATAAAAAGAATTTCTCTTTTAGAGGGATACATTCAAATGAATGGGTCTCTTTGTTGCTTGTGACAAATCATTCACTTTTATAGTAATTATTAGATATTTTAAATATGAGGTAAAAATCAAAGTTAAAAAATATTAAGGAATATAAGCCAGATTTGTAAATAAGTATTTATGTGGAAGAATAGTCATCTGCTTTTAGGTTAACTCTCTGTCAGGAGAGGCATGTCCCTCCTTTTCTCCTTCCCTTTCTTCATCTTCTGCCAACCTTCAGTTCTCCAAAAGTGGAGGAGACAAGATCTTAAATTATAGATGCTTGCCTCATATTAGGATCTTCTGAATAGTTTGAAATCTTAGATTATTTTTTTATTTATAGGCACATAATGCTATTTACAGTGTGACTGCTATGTTCATGTTGCCAGAGACCTTTGAACGCACATAAAATAAATTTCATAAGATGAGAACAGAGGTAAATAATGCATTTTCCTAGTGCTTTCATCATCACTTTAAAAAATGATTGGTTTGCATTTACGTTAGAGATTTCAAAGTAATAAAAATAATAATTTACCAAATCTGCAATATTAATTCTGTGTTCAGAGGAATTTTTTTTGTGAATCAGATATGCAGTTTTTAAACTTTTTGTTCACAGTTAGTTTTAACTACAAAAACAAAAACCACTAATACTTACTGTAGGAACATCTGTTAAAAAGGACTTGTTAATTGAGTCAAGGTTTTTTTATTTGTTTGTTTTAACAGCTGTCATTTGTAGCAAATGAGAGCATTTGCTATGCACTTTGCCTCTGAGCATTTGTTTGCTTTCCCAGCTTTTTCTGAAGAGCTGGCTTTTCTGAATAGTAGTGCCAAACTTTTAAAAGTGTCCTGTTGAGTTAAATGTACAAGTCTATGGAATTGCTTTACAGCTTATAATTGCATTTATTATGAGTTAAATGTACAAGTCTATGTAATTGCTTTACAGCTTATAATTGGCATTTAGTATATGAAAATGTTTTAGCAAATATGAGGGTATACAGTGCATTCATTGCATCCTTTTAGTGTCTAGAGTACAAAACAAGCATCTCTTACCTTAAGATTTCTTTGTACAAAGCTATGTGCACTTCACCAGACTACAGTCCCAGGTGCAATTTCTCCCTTTCTCATGAATTCTGCCTTCCACTGCAAACAGAGGCTTGTGTTCACAAAGAAGCATTTTCCTGAATAAAAGAAGCTGTTAAAAAAATAAGAACTGAGGAAGATTAGAGCCCAGAGTTCCTACTTTATTGTATCTGCAGGCACTTAGGCAAAATTTAGACCCAATGTAACTCTCTATCCAAGCCTAAAAAGGCATTTTAACTGCTTGCCCATAGCAAATGGGCAGCTGGAATGTGTCTAAGACCATCACCATCAGTAGCTGTGCCTGATGTTACTGATGTGGCTTTTCAGCTCTCAGATACAGGGAATATGTATCCTAATGTATTAGATGAAACAATTTGAATCTCTTCAGGTACCTCAGAGTCAAATCACTTCTTCAGTTACTGCTGACTGTCTTAAAGCTAAAACTCTTTAAGGCTTGAAGGGATCTTGGGAAGTCTCCAGTCCGAGTCTTGCAGACAAAGCAGGATACGTGTAACAAATTGCTCAGGAGTGCAGCCAGTGGGGTTTTTAGTATCACTATGGATAGAAATATGTCTTCATCATCTTTACCCTATCAGGAGTTTGTACACATTGGCAAGATACCTCCTGAGCATCCTATTCTCCTGGCTGAACGTTTCCAGCACTTTCAGCTTCTTATGTGTCAGATGCTCCAGACCTTTAATCATACGTCCAGCTTTGCTGGGGTCTCTCCAGTATATTGTTCTCATACTGAGAAGTACAGAACTGCACCCAGCATGCCAGCTGTGGTCTCACCAGGGCTGAGCAGAGGAGAATTAGAGAATATGCTTAGTTGGAGGGTACCCATGAGTCCAGCTCCTGTCCCTGACCAGGACACCCCAGGAGTCACACCATGAGAGTATAGTCCAAATGCTTCTTGAGGTTTATCAGGTGTGTGCAGCCATCCTGAGATGTGAAGAACTTTTTCCTTATATCCAAACTAAGCCTTCACTGACACAACTTCTGGCATTCCCTCGGGTCCTGCACTGGTCACCACAGAGAAGAGATCAGAGCCTGACTGTCCTTGTCTCTTCATGAGGAAGTTGTAACTGCAATGAGGTGTTCCCTCAGTCTTGTCCAGGCTGAACAAGTCAAGTGACCTCAGCAACTCTTTGTGTGAGTTCTCCTCTAGTTCCTTCACTGTCTTTGTAGCTCTCCTCAGGATGCTGTTCTTCAGCTTGCTGGCAGTGTATCCTGAAGATGCCATGGGCCTTTGCTGTAAGGGAGCAGAGATGGCTTATGTTTGAGTTGATGTCCACCAGGACACCCAGGTTCTTTTCTGCACAGCAGCTTTCCACAGCATGTTACTCTTGCTTGGGATTATTCATCCCCAGACTCAGGTGCAGGACTTGGCATTTTCTTTTTTTTGGACTTCATGGGGTCTATGTAAGCCCAGTTTCCATCCTGTCTGTGTCCCTCTAGATGGCAACACAGCCACCTGATGTATTGTTAACCTCTCATGCAAGTTGTTTGTAGTGTGCTGCAAAGGTGGCTAGTGTCCAGCTGGATTTTATACTGCTGCACGTAACCCTTTGGACCTGGTAGTTGCTGCATCTCATGGTCAGCTTATCATATACATATGTTGTGCGGGAAGGTGTTGAAAGCTTTGCTAACATCTAGGTAAGCATCATCTGCTTTGCCTTCATTCACCAAGTCCTCTCATCATAGAAGGCTGTCAGGCATGGTGTTCCCTTCATATATCCATGCTGATCTGTTTCCTACTCAGGGACTGAGCTAAGGACTGTCCTGTCGTTCCCTGGATGATCCTTCTTGAAGAAAGGAAGACATTTACTGCATTTTAGTCCTTAGAAACCTTTTCCTGCCTCCATGACCTTTAAAAGATAACCTACCCTTAAGTAAACTTTAAAAATAGCATTGGTAACATTTAAAATTGTTTCTCTGCCCTTTTAAAGGTAAAATTAGGTTTCTGTTTCACAGCTGTGAATCACTAATTTTCAGATGCTGTCATCAATGATAAAAATAGTTATCAGTGTTAAACCAACAATTTTGCCAAATTTGTGGGTTTCTTTAAATAGTTCCCATGAATCTGTTGAATTTTGTTCTTCTGCTTATCTTAAGGATAAGGTGTAGCACATATTGCAGAAATGGAAAATGATTCATAAAATAGAATGTACTTTCAGATGAAGTTTTTTTCTATAATACAAATATTTTTTAAAATTCTATTTTCTATAGTAAAATACTCTTTCTGTCCTAATTTTTAGTTTGTTTAATTAAAAAGTCACTAGTGTGCTGATTAGTGAAGTCAGTGTAATGTTTTGTAGAATTTTCAGAGTGGATGGAATTTCTCTTACATCTTGTTTTGAGAGCTCATTTACTTTTTTCCCTGCAGTAAGTGTTGTAAGTAGACAGCATTTCATACTTTGCCTTTTTTTTTTTCTTATAAAGGCAATTGTCCTTTAACTGCTTAAATATTCTTTCTTGACTATTTACTTGTTATTTGCTGGGGGGTGTTTTGCCTATGACTAAGAAGATAATTGGTTCATGTTCTTACAACACCCTAAAAATATTTATGGACTTACTCTGTCAAATCTGAGCTCTTGTTTACCAGTTGAAACATGTTTTAATTTTTCTACTTGACAGCTTCAGTTTTTGTTCACATCTGGAAAGACAGTGGTGCTGAGGAATTGAAACAGTTTTGCTCTGCTGCTGTTGGACAAGTTGATGAGCAGCTATCAAAGTGAACATGTGTTTCCATACTAGTTAGTAGTGGAGGTGTACTGGTGGCAAGGTGGGAGCTGTTGTGCATGCAGGGGGATGGAATAAGTGCATCCAGTTTTATGATTGGAGGTAATCAGAGGCAGACACTTAAGGCTTCTGGGGTGATGTTCAGAAGCAGTAACATGGTAACAATAGTCCAGGTATTGTCTATACCTGACAACAAAATAATGCAAAACTGACTTTTACAGTGGCATGGGACTGCTCTCACTGCTGACTTGGTCTTCTGTGGAGTGATAAGGTATTTTGGCAGTATAGCTACAAGAAAAATATTAATTAGTTTTTCCTTTTTGTTTCTTTTAGGATTCCTCCAGGATGGTTTCAAGCAGGTATAAAAGGTATGAGATCTTTGTACACAACAATTTTGTTTACATTTTTGCCAGAAATAATGCTGTTTAAATGGCTATTTGTAGTAGAAGCCATCATACTGCTACTGTAGATACATAGCCTGATACCAGGCAAAGGACCTGAAAGATGCAGCAAGCTTATCCAAAGCCCTCTGTTATGTTACAACTTTAAAACAAATTCCACCAGTTTTTACTGGATCTTACTAGGGCAGAATAGTTTCCCAATCAAATGTCAAAGTCAACTAAACATTGCCTAGGAGCCAGTATTTTCACAGGTTCATTTATGAACCACTGTATTCCTAAGTTGACTAAAGCAAGATAATTTTGTTGCTCTCCACAGTAATAGTGAAAGGTGGCTTTGTCATACTTCTGTCTCAGTTGTAGAGATGTTTCTCATATATAGCATGTCCTTTTGTTACTTGTTTGTCTTTGAATCAAGTATTACCCTGGTCATTACTCCAGCTTTTAAATCAGAGAAATATTTCAGAAGTTCTTGATGCACCCAACCAGTGTGTGAAATTTTTGTCCATGTAGAATTAGCACTGACACAACTATCACAGCTATTAGGAAATGTTATTGTAATGCAGGGTCTAAAATACATAATCTGAAACAAGACAATTGTGTAAGAATGTTTTTATTTGGTACATGAATGCATTCCCTTTTAGGTATCCTTTACTTGGGTAAAATATGTAGGTGGTTAATTCATCAGTATGTGTCTGTGTATATATATATAGCTGTAGAGAAAGTGCCAAGAGCATCTAGAATTATCTAGTCTTCACTGCTGTATTTTCTACTCTTCAAAATGGTTCACCAGTAGACTCATAGAATGGTTTGAAGATCACCTAGTCCAGTCTAGTTCACTTTCCAGTGAACTAGATTACTTAGAGCCCCATCCAGCTTGGCCTTGAACACTTGGAGGGAGGGAACACCCATAGCTTCTCTGGGCAGCCTGTTCCAGAGTCTCACCTCCCACGCTGTAAAAAAGAATAACCTATCCTGTTATGCTTTAGCTTTCTTAGCATGGTGTCTTTTATATTTTATGTTCCCAGGTTCTCATAAACTCAGCTGAGTGATGCTTTTTATAGGGTTTTTTTTGTAAATCCCTTTGTCATTGCAGAATGGGTGGGCTTATTGTCACAAGCTTAATAACTATGTAATTTCATCATTCATTTCTTATTAATCAAGCACATTTTAGTTCAGTCTTTATTTCCTCTTCAGTCGTGGTGCAGAATTTTATTGCTGTTTGTATCTGCAAATACTTAGTGGTGTGTGTCATACTTTTGTGGCTTTTCATAAACCTTATCTCTGCTTGCATGCTGTATATACTTGCTTGGTTGTGCGTGGGGTGGTAACAAATAGAAGTTTGCACAACCACGTTCGTAACTTATTTGAAAATAATCTAATTCTACTGATTAGCATTGCAAAAGGAGGAAACACCAAAGCTAGAAAATGCTAAATTAGACTTGGTTATGCAGTCTTCCCTCAGTGAGCTTTAGTTATATGTGGGATGTAGAGCCTTTGTTAACTTCCTCTGTCAGGGCTGGCATCACATGCAGGAGGACTCTGACTTGCTGTGAGCTGCTGTTCAATATTTTATGGATGTTGCCATCTGTCTTATTTATCGCATAATCTTGAACTTCATGTTGAAAGTGAAATATTATTTACCACTGTCAACACAGTGCCCAATGCTCACAAATACTCAGTGGGTTTTATTCTCGAATACAATGCCCACTGTGGATTTGAGTTAATATTATCTATTAATTTTCTGCTGTATTTGAAAATTTCTACCTCCCTGAACTAATTTTTTTGGTGAGGGTACGTAATTTTTGACTCCCAGTGGTTTTGCTTTCTGGTTTGAATGCTAAAGGAGTCAGAGCCAGAATTGTTCTGGGCTTGTTTGCTTCTTCCAACATCTTCAGCAAGTGAAGGTCTTACAGAAAGCAGCCTCCTCTACAGTAATTCTTATTCAGATCTCTCAGATCTCACTGAAGTCCCAAATACATTAGGAGTCCCTTGGAGTCAGTTGGTTAGAGCATGGTGCTAGTAACACCAAGGCTGTGGAGTCAATCCCCGAATGGGCCATTCATTTAAGAGTTGGACTCCATACTCCTTGTGTGTCTCTTCCAACTCAAAATGTTCTGTGAATCTCTGAAGTGGAAAATGCTATTCTGAGATTGCACCTAGAATTGGAATGTTAATGCCTAAGGCTGAATTGTGATAGTAGGCTGCTTTAAGACTCAAATACATTCAGTTTAATTTGCTTCTAACAGTCTTGGGTGTACTCCCTTACGTTTTCAAAGCAAACAGAGTGAAGCATGTTTCACATAGGGACAAGCACTTTGAGATCCTATTTGAAACTTACTTGCAACAGTAAGTGGCCAGTACTTTGTGGGAGATAGATGGTCAGCAGACTTACAGACATATGATAGCAAAAAAGAAGGTATATTTTCCTGAAATGTTTGATTCTGTAATAGATTTTCTTTCCACTGAAAGACCGAGTTATTTGCCAGAAAATATTCAGGTTGCTTTCTTCCATTTTTACCATTGCTTCTTCTCTTTTGCCTTCTCACTCTTCCCCAATTACTCCTTATCAAACGTGACATCTTGTTCATCTCAGCATTTTTCTTCACTTCACTGGTTTCCATTTCTTAGTGCAGCTAGACACCCTTTCCTTTCTCTTCTCCATTTCTCTTACATCCTTATATTTAATCATTGAGGTCCTAGTCTTCTCTTTATTATTTGTCTGATTTTGTGTGTGTAGTTTTTTTATTGTTGGTTTTTTTTTCTTCCTGTTTTGTCTCTATTATCTTTTCTGACTTCTAGTCCTGGATTACTGATATTATTCTGGACTTCCAGTACCTTTCCTTTCCATTTCCATTTAACTGTTTCCATATTTTATGTTGTGATCTTAGAGATTCTTCTACAGCTTCAACTTAAACTGTGATTCTGCCTCTACACTAAGATACCCATCCTCCCTGTATCAGTATCTGACAAGAGAAAAGAGATGAAAAAGCCGAGAAGATCAGTTATGTGTGTTCTTACAGAATCACTGTTCTCTTGGAGTGTTCTGGGACTCAAGGAATTGTACAGATTTTACACTATGAATTGCACTGGCTATTTTTCCCTATATGGATGCAACAATCCGTGACTAAACATTTATATGACATTGCTGGGAAACCTGTTTCACTGAGTGTCCATTGACTGGAAAACCTGTTTACAAATGAACTCTGATGGCTTCTCTGTGTTACTTGTGTGCTTAGTGACTTGGACAAACTGAGTCTGTCTCTTTGTGCTGTAAAGTAAATAAAAGTTTGTGATGAGTATCTTAGTCTATACTTGTAGTCTGTCTTCAGAATTTACTTCAGAAATTTTCACACCCCCCCAGAAGTTTGTGGAGGGGTTCCTTTGTAGTTGCATTATTAAGTGCATAAAATATTTTCAAGAGAAAGTGATGGTTTTGTTGTGGTCTGGAGTGGTACTGTGAGATCTGTTAAAAGCACGACCAGAGTCTGCAAGGTCATGCTGACATGAAGGCCACAGGACTTACAGGAGAGTATTTGGGAGCAGTAGTCAGTCATTTGTCCTAACTGTAAGCCTCATGTGTTTTAAATGTGTAGGTATACTTAAGTTGCAATAGCCCATATCAACTTCCCATTCTTCCTTTTTCCTCTCAGGTTTTTCAATGCAGTATGGCTCACCTTGGCCATTTCAAACTACTGTTATGAAACTGGGTTTGCCATTTTTTGCACTGCTTTGTGGATATATATTTGAAGTACCAAACATATTGCCATTAGTAAGAATGATTTTCCGATTTAGGTCTGATGGTATCAGCACAGTTGATGTTACCAATGATTTCTCAAACACAAGAAGGACAAAGTGCATTTTCTTAATTGAAATATGTGAGTCTAATCTACGTGTAAACATGAATTATGTTTCTCTTGTAAACTAAAAGGCTTGTTTGCAGGTAGCAGTAAAGCAAGATATTTATGCGGAAATAGGAATAGTTTTGTAAACACAGATGGTTTGTTCTGTCAGCTTACTTTAAAGACTGTCTACTAGTTTTTGAACCAATTTAGTTTCTTTTTTTAAAAAATGTAAATAAACCTTGCAGATTAGGATTTAAAGATTTTTATGTGGTTCTTGAATCAGATCAATTGGATCAGTTTACAAAAAGAGCTAGATTAAAATCTCTTCATGGTTCAGAAGTGTATTCCCCTTATAAGTTTATTTACTATTGGAAATGATTACAGTATGGTATGGTTGTATGGCTTCCAGTCAAAATGTCAGAGAGGATTTTTGCCCCCTCTTTTAGGATAGTACAGCACATCAACATGGAACCCTAGAGGTAGAGACTATTTAGCACTAATTGTAAAAGACTCCATCATACTTGAGTTTATCATTCATGTAAGAGTTGAAAAATGAATGAGAAAGTAGAGACCATAAAAAAAGAAGGTGCTTCAGAGCATTCATTGGAGGGGCTCTGAAGGAAATATTTGAACACTGCTGAAATTGCCTTGCTCAGTTTTTTTAGATAATTATAAAACTTAAACTATAACAGTTTACTTTCCATCATACTAACCTTGTTCTCAGTAATTAAAAAAAACCACAGCTGCAAAATGCTGTTTCATAATGCTGTGCCCAGACTTGCCTGTGTTTAGGAGTTTCACGGTGAGGGCTGGCTTTGGAAGCAGTTTCTCATCTAGCTTGTTACCTTAGGGGACCACTGCTTTGCAGCTATGAGCATTTTGTTTTAGAAAGGGGTCACTTAAGAAGTTTTTCTTGATTTTTGTAGCCCTTCTTGAGACGCTGCTGATGTTATGAGAAGACATGAACACGTAGGGTTTATTTCTGCAAAATGTTTTGATGGTCTAAGTTCTGGCTGGAGTTCCTCACTGCCCCTTGTGCCAGTGCTCAAACAAGGTGCTGGACAAGGTGCTGCTTCAGGGACCTACTGTGGCTGCAAGTTGATGGCTTTCTTTTGCTTGGCTGCTCGATTGCTACATGGAGTTTGAGTAGTTTCCCATTCACCTGAAGGCCAGAGGCAGGAAAAGTGGAGGAGCCTAGAGAATGCAGCTGTAGAAAAGGTAGGACTGCCTTTCCTTAGCTCAGCTCTGAAAGCCACAAATTTGGTTTGAGTGGTCTGAAGTAACAGAAAGCCAAGGTGTCCTGTTTAGAAATAATTATCCTTTGCTTCTTCCAGAGAAGCTGTGAGCAGCTGACTGGATTGCAGTGACATAAATAGCTAGAAATTTCCAAATCAGGTATAGTTATAAGATTCTGGCATTAAAAAAAGAACCAAAATCCTGTTGCAGATGAAATACAGTTTGGACAGGGTGATTTTCACTGGGTGAAATGGCAATTTGGACAGTGCTTTGTAAAGACATTGAGAGAATCAAAGAAGCATAGGAAGGAGCAGGAGATATTTCACCTTCCTGTAATAATGCTTTTAAACCTGTCCCTGTATAAATAACTGATTTTATTGTAAAGAAAATAACTAGGAACATCAAACCAGAATTTCTGTTCCTCTGTAAGAGGAGTCAAACTGATTTTGCTATATTGTTTTTATTTTAAGTATAGCCAGAAAAGAAAACTTGCAAATATATTTGAGTATTTTTATATATATAAACACAATCTACATGTATACTTCCATAGACAGTGTCTTCATTGGGGGTGGGTTGTAGATGTTTCCTCTGAGTAAAGAGACACTAAGTTCAGTGATACCGTTTTTCTAGCCACCATTGTGGGAAGGATCCTGGGGGGCATCAGGCACAGCATGGCCAGCCAGGCAGGGGAGGGGATTGTCCCGCTGTGCTCTGGGCTGTGGCAGCCTCACCTCGAGTGCTGGGGGCAGTTCTGTGTGCCACAATATAAAAGAGACATTAAGCTCTTAGAGAGCATCCAGAAGAGAGCAACAAGGATGGTGAAGGGACTGGAGCAGGAGCCCTATGAGAAGGGGCTGAAGTCACTTGGTCTGTTCAGCCTGGAGAAGGGGAGACTGAGGGGAAGCCTCATTGCAGTTACAACTTCCTTGAGAGGGAAAGAGGAGGGTCAGGTACAGGTATCTTGACACTTGTGATCCATGACAGGACTCAAGGGAGGGACATAAAGCTGAGTCAGGAGAGGTTTAGGTTGGATATCAAGAAGTTTTCCAGCCAGAGAGTGGTTGGTCACTGGAATAGGTTTCTCAGGGCAGTGGTCACAGCACCAAGCGTGTCTTGAGGTCAAGAAGTGTTTGAACAATGCTCTCGGGCACATGTGACTCTTGGGGTATCTAGAGCCTGCAGTTGGGCTTAAATGATCCTGATGGGTCCCTTCCAATTCAGCATATTCTGATTTCTGATTCTTTCTCATTTAACACTCATGAAGTCACATTGCATCTGAAGACCTAAGTTCCATTCTTTATAAAAGATGTTTCTGTTGTGTCATCAGTAGTACTTTTAATGAGAAGGAATGTATTCAGTAGGGTCTGCTGCCCAGTGGAATAGGTGAGGAAATTCAAGTGTCAGTTTCAGGAAAAAAAACCCTGAAAATTAAAGCATTTTCTTTATTAATGAAACCCTTCCTGTCCAGGTATTCTTTCTTCTAATCTTTGTGTAGGAGCTTCTGTCAATATCACTCACTGGAGCTGAGTTTAAATACTCCAGTATGGCAGCAAAAGTATTCATTTTTAAATGATGAAAAATTTAGACTTTTGTGTGGTCTCTCCTTGAGAAATAAACAGCACGAAACTGCATGTCTTTTAGGAAACCCAATAACCTAGAATTTATAGAGTTAAGTTTAAATATTTGTCTTGTGTTGCAACATGCATATCCGGTCCTAGAAATGTTTTATAAAAAAATCTTCTGGATGAAGAATAAACAGAGCTAAATATGGTAATAACATTAAGCTACAAAATTCCTTACAATTGTGTCAGTGTGTCTTGGAAACTTCACACATACTGGAGCAAAAAAATATTTATATCCATGAAAAGACATCCCTTCGCCAGATACTCCTGCTTTTGATTTGCACTGTGTCCATCTAAGTCTGCACATTTTCAACAGGGGTTTTCTACAGTTATGAAATGTAAAATGGTTAAATGAACACATTAATCATATACTCTTCTGTGTTTTAAAGGGAATGATGTAGGGATGCTCATAGTGCTTTTCATTCTTTTCCTAAGTGTTCTAGAACATCAGTGTATACATACTTCAGCTGTGTGATTTTGCAGAATCACAGGCTGGTTCATGCTGGAAGGGACCTCTGGGGGAAATCTTGTCCAGTCCCCTGCTCAAGCAGGGCCACCTAAAGCTGATTGTTGAGGACCATCTCCAGGTGGCTTTTGAGTATCTCCAGTTTTTGATTTTGTCTTGGCAGTTTGTCTGTATATTTTAGGTCTAAGAAGTGTAATTTTGGTGAATTGGAGAGGGAAAGTCTCTTTCCCTGCTCTCAGGGCACTCTGTGCTGTTGTTAGTTATTCATTAGACTCTCCATTGAAGGTAAGTAACCTTACTGTTAGGAAGAAAGTGGCTATGGGAGGAAGCTGTTAGTTTTGTGACTGAAAATCCTTGACTTGTCATACATATTTTTAAACTAGTACTGGTTTTGTACATACCAGTAGTAATGGAAAACCTGCATGCTTTTTTTAAAACCTAGCTTATGTGCACTTGCAGTGCTTATCTGTTGATTCCATGACTGATTTTTAATAAATAGACATATAATCTAAACAAAAAAAACCCCATAGGACTACTTAAGGAGTGAGCATCTACCAAACAACATCTCTCTGATAAACTCCTCTGTACCAGAGTTCTGCAGTAAAATGTCTGGAGATGGCATAAAATTGGTTTGTTGGATCACATCACTTTCTCACTTCAGTTTACTTTCCATTCCCTTACAGGCCAAATCCATAGTTCCCAAGAAGTTAGTAAATATTCTTCTTATGTTTTGGACATGTAGTTGTGTTTTCATCCCTTATGTTTTCATGTAGTTAATAAGATGCTTGGTTTATACTCTGCAGTGGCACTTTGGTTCTTGAAATAAAGTCATTCAGCTTGGTTTTTAGTGTGCATAGTTAATGAAACTTGAAAAATAGGGTAAGTATGTGGTTATAGTGTATTACCCATGTGATGAAAGCTAGATTATCCAAGTATTTGAATCCCTGAGGCAGTGAATTTAGTGAGTTCTCAGCCACACAAGAGCTGTGGAATACATTCTCTGCAGTTTATTACACTGACCTACTGACTGCTTTGGAAAGCTCTTCTGTGACTGCTCTCATTTCCATTTTGTCAAATGTGTAAATAGGTGTCTGCTTTGCTCTGCCTTTCACAGTACAGCTAATGCACCAGAAGATGATGCTCCAAATAGATATTCCCGAACAGAGAGAACAGCTTACGGCAGATACAGCAGAGATGCAAATTCTTCTGGCAGTTCTCTACCAAGTAACACTTTGGAAAAGAGGATTGAGGAACTTGAAAGGGTAAGTACCAACTGACCTTTCTATGGCATACATCTGAAGTAAAGTACTTCTGAAACTCCATGGGGAAGTTTGCAGGTGAAATACATAGACATTATGCAAAATGCTTGAACTATAGATGGTTATGTCTACAAAAGAATCAGACTGACTGAGAGGAATGTGAACTTTCAAATCACAGATGTTTAGTTTTCATTTGGTATATAAGTGAGAAATAGTTAAGGCAAAGATAACGCACTTAGAGTGCCAGCAGTGCTCTGTGTGCTACTCTTATGCACCTCGAGACACACTAGCACAGAGCAAATATCTTGGGGGAAGGAGGTCACTGGCTGTTCACAAGGTTACCAGCCAATTTCTGATCTACTTGTTGGTTTGGATTTGTTTAGTATACTGAAATATTGTAAAATTTAATTGCTATCTAGTTGTTTGTTAGAGCTGTAAACATTGGAATACATATTTTAAATGGTTTTCATTGTTTCACACTGACTTAATAAAAACAGTTTTGGGAAAATGTAGTAATGTTAAAGCTGAGCTTTTCACTTAAGCCAATATTTTGCTAAATAATATCTTCTGTGTAATCTACTACTGGCTTCTCTGTCTTCCTCTGAAGTGGATTATTTTGTGGGTAACCTACCAAATATTCTTGATTCGTATGAGTGAAAGCTACTAAGTAAACACAATTTGAATAGGTCTGTTTTTGAAAAGATAGACAATAACAGCTATTTTGGAGAAATTACAATTTTTTTAAGACTTGAGGAACCTTCATTTGAATAAAGTATACCACAATCCTCCTTTCTAAATCAACTTCTTTCTGAAATACTTTAATTGGCAGTAAAAAAAAAAAATAGAAGAGGATTTAAGCACCTTCTTTCCTAATGAACATTTTCATTCTTTCTCACATTCAAGCCCACAGATTTAATAGTCTTAATTTCTTGTTAATGGTATTATAAAAAGCCAACAACAGAAAATCCAACCAACAACAATTTGAAAGCAGATACTTCACATTTACTTCTTCTGTTTTGGGCCCCTGTCCAATTCTGTGTTCATGCTCAAGTTAAATTTAAATTAAAACACTATCACGTGAATCAGATACCAAAGAGATTTGCTGTTGGTAAAATATTCTTAGATGTGATTCTTTAGCTCCTTGAAATGTAAAAGGATTTGAAGATGTGGATTTGACTGCTGTAGGAAAGGAATTATAGATAAGTGTGTGTGTATTCTTCTTTCTTTTTTTTTTAGATGGTATTAACTTAAAACTGTCTCTTAAAACAAGAATTCACATTTCCAACTTAATTCTGTATTCTGGTTACAGGAACTTGCAAAAGAACGACAGGAAAATGCAAGATTAATGAAGATGGCACAGGACAAAGAGGAACTAATTGGAAAGCTGAAAGAAGAAATTGATTTATTAAATAGAGTAAGCAAATACTTTCTTACATGGCCCTATAAAGAGGAAATAAAAATGTCTGCATTCTTTGTTGTATTCCTCAGGCACTGCATCCAGGCAAGTTCAGAAAATAATTAATTGAGGGGTTTTTTGTATTTGTGTAGCTTTTCAAGAGGTATGTCAGTAAGTTGTATTTTTTTTTAAGGTGACTTGTATTTGTCATGATTAACTTCCCTAAGTCTGGTCAATTCCCTGTTGTTCTAAGTGTTTATAAAGCAAGGTTAAAAAAACTAAAGCTCTTTATATTTTGATAGATATTCTCATACTCTTTATTGTTGATCCCAAGTAAAGGCAGAATAAGACAGAGGGCAGGAGCCATGAGGTAACATCATCAGGCAAGGTGTGAGGGCAGGAGAAGAAGGGTAGAAGAGTGAGACCTGCTTGGGAATGGGACAGGATGAGAAGTTTTAAAGCTGGTAAAAAAGTTACACCAGTTTTAAGGGCAAACAGGGTGGATTGTGACCTCTTCCTGCTCTTCCAGGCTGCGGTGTGGAGTCCTGATGTACTAGAGATACATGCCTCTCTTCTAGTGTGTGCAGATAGGGTTCTGGTGAATCCTTCACTGAAGGGAGGCAGTAACTGCATGAAGAGGGTCAGACCTACATTTTGCAGCTCTTCATTAATAGCAAAGGAGGACAGCATTCAGAAGTTTGCAAACTAACCTAGAAAATTAAGAGATGAGATCATTCTGAAACACATATTTAGACTTTTAAATGGAGAAAGTTTGAAGTTAATCTCTAGGGTAAATTAGGTGGTATCTGTTTTAGAGAGATTTGTTAGTTCAACTGAGGCATAGCTCTTCATGCAGTTCTTTCATTCTGCAGAGAATCTGTCTTCTCTAAGCTAATTTGCCTTATTACAGTTGAGGCAGGTATTCAATCCTTCTGCATAATGGATGGCAAAGCTATTTAATACTGTTGGTTATGTCTGACTTCCTGACTCAAAGGTCAGAAAGAACAAATCAAAATAACCTAAATGACTGAAATCTTGGGGCTTAGGACCACAGCTTTTTGAGAGGTTTCATGTTCCAGAAGCAGTGTTACTTGTTTTGGCTACTTGAATGAAATCCATCAAGAGGATGGATTAGAAACTGTCTTTGAACATCCATGGTAAAGTTAGGCACTGTCTGGCATTGCCTGTGTTAAATCCAAGGGCAATTTCTGCTTGTTGTGTGGAAGAAAACATAAACTGAATGAAGTAATTTCAAAACCAGCTTTGTTATATATTGACTAAAATTTTACCTTTCCATGAGATCTACAAAGCCGTCTTATTGGTGCTCCCTAGGTAGATACTTTTAAACACAGAAGAGAAAGGATTTTTTTGGTCTTTCAGGTCAGCACTTTTCATACCTTTAATATTGTGTTTGCTCAATAGGGTGCAAGTTGTTTATGTCTGTGTCTCTTGGGCTTTTCTTAAGGATGAAATAGCTGCCTTTTGATTTTATGACCAGCGTAGTTATTTGTCTTGAACTCATTTCTCAAGTGATGTTTCCATTAACACAAATACAATTTTACTTTCCTGTTATTAACCACAGATGCATCCCTGATTGGCAAAGACTTCATGTTGCATTTGGAAAACTTGTTCTAAGAATCATGAGTAGAATTTTTCTCACTTTAAGTGAGTGTATTTATTTTATGCGACATCATTTTGCTGACATCAGTCAGTACATCGCAGAGATAAAGAATATGAGCTGCATTTATATTGAGGAATAGAAAAGGCTTTCTCCTATAAACAACATTATCTCATTCCAGTATATTAGATGTTAAAAGTATGTCTGCCATGTTCTTTGTAAGAAAGGGGCAATTGCTTCATGAAAACCTTAAATGTCTGAAAAGAAAGGCATCTCAAAATATTTGAATACTTTGTAGGCAAAGTTCAGCTGTCGGTTAGTTTATGCTTAGTCATCTCTGACCTTACTAAGATGCCAGTGTAGTTAAAAGTGTGTTTGGAGAGAGTCTTGTCAGTGAGGATTTACAGTCCAGTTAGTGTCAATTGTGTAGTCATCAGTTCTTTTGACATGTGAAGTTCAAGCTTTCCTGCTATTGCATCTTTTTTTTTTGCTAATAAACATAAATTATATTGTAATTTTGAATAAGAAACTTTAAATTTCAGAGTAGCAGAATCCCCTCCATCTCTCAGCCCATTGTTTCTGTAGATACTTAAAGTGCAGCAGTTATTTTTCCTGGCTTATATTCAAGAAACTTTTACATGTAGTAATTTTTGGAATGTTATTTTTGCAGCATAAACATTTCACAAACTTTTAATATTTTATTTGAGTCAGTTATACTAGAATTTTAAACAGGAGGCTTTTAGGTAAGTTTTAATTGAGGTATCCAATAGCTCGATCAACAAGTTTGAACATCATGATACAAATTTTATGTTTGCCAAACTAAAAAGAAATAATTTTATTGAAAATGTGTTGTCCCTTCCATCTATCTGATTATTAATGTGAATTACACAAAAGAGATCATAAAGTGTATTTGTTTTTACTAAATTGTATTTATAGTATCTATCCACCAAAGCTTACCCTGTTTAGATATTTAAGTTACTTGTATCCGTTACATTGTAATGTTCAAATGCTTTTCCTGGAATTGATTCATACTGTGATACAGCTTTACTTCTGTGAGGCAAAGAGGAATTTTTGCTAGTGATTTCTTGATTCCACTCTAGAAAACAATAAAGGGATTGCAGAGGTATTGAGGTGTGGATTTTAGCTTGGCAAACTGAAGAGGCTTTTAAAAACCATTATACCGATTGAACAGATGATCTCTATTGTCCCCTTCTGGAATGATCTGAGAAAGAAATAAGAACCTGGGCTTTGTATGTCACATAACGCATAACGACTTAAAGGGCAAAGAGAGAGAAAATCTTCTCTTTACTACTTAAGGCAAGAGGACAGTTTGGCAGACTTGAATCAAAAAACACGTAGGATCTCCAGAGAGAATTCTGGTTTGTTTTCCTTTGCCAACCTTTCATTTTTCTCTTTAAAATCCTGTCCTTGACATTATTCTTCTGTTTCTTCATTCTTCTCTAGATCACATTCTGTTTCTTGCATGTGGCTTTTGTACACAAAAATTATATTTATTGAAGAAATGTTTGTATTAAGCAATCATTATTGTTGGTTTTCACTTCAAAGGCTTGAAAAAACTTGTTAGGAGTGAAGAAGCAAAATGGGAACTGGAAAAAAATGGTAATTAGTGGAAAAGACAAACATTTGTGTGTGTCAAACGTATTTTCAAACATTCGGAAAGCAATCTATTTTGAGCACACGTTACTACTGTGTGTGCACTGTCTGTTCTCCAGTGGCATTTCAGACAGAAGGTATGAAGTCCATTTTTATTCTTTTTTCCACAGGAAAAAAGTGGACTGACATGTCTTTTTCTGAAAATTTTGATACTTAATACACAAAACAGGTCTTCTTGCTGTAATAATCAGTGATGTGTATACACGAGAGCCATAGTTGCAGACAAGCAATTGGGGAAGCAGGAACAGGAGCTGATTAATTCAGTCTCTGTATATGCCAGGAAAATAATCACCTCTATTCTGTTTTGGTTTCTTTATGCATTAATTCCTGCTGTAGCTTTGATTTGAACATGTTTCTATTTAAGGTGCTTAGGAATATTATATTAATGTTTTGTAATTGTAGTAACACTTTGAAACAGGCTGGTTTAACAGTTCTAAGGGCACCTACTGTGACACTAATTCTTCCCTATCCCAGCTTCCTAATTTCAGAGCTAAAATACTAAACTTCTCCTGCTACTAATTGAGAGTTTGTGTTTCCATCCTAGGAAGTGTTTATTTTTCTTTCTTTCTTGTACAGGATCTAGATGATATAGAAGACGAAAATGAACAATTGAAGCAAGAAAACAAAACCCTCTTAAAAGTTGTTGGACAGTTGACAAGGTAGAAGATTCAGACATCAATGAGGAAAGATTAAAAAACTACTGATTGAACACTAAGGTCAATATAGTAATATTCCTGTGTTGCAGTATCTTATAATAAGTGTCTTTGTATTTATTGTTAGGAAACCAGATGAATGTTTATTTTCATAGTGCTTTCTCCTTCATTCAATGAAATGGCAAAAATTTGGGGTGTATTTTTAGCTTTCTTTTCACATAAGCATGATTAAAATTTTTGACATGTTTCAAAATTTTAAGTTCAAAAAGATTTGGATTTTCTATCTTCAGATTACAGCTGCATAAAGTACAGTAATCTAAAATTCGTAGCATCAAGATCACTTTGTCCATGTGGGTGTATATTTTTGAAATGAATAGAAGCAATACATATAAGCCTTGTTTACACAGATTCAAAATATGTATTTTGGGAAATGCTTCCTTTATTGTTCAAATAGCTGTAAAGTGGATGCCTTATTACTGATGTATAACATTTTGCAGATTGATGACTTGCTCTAGGGCTCTTGTATGTTGAGGTTTTTTACTGTTTCTGAAAGATTGACAGTAGTAGAGTGTAGCAATTTTTTTTCCTGTGTTTAACAGTATTCTGTCAAAAGGGGAAGGTTTTACTAAAAAACAGCAAAACAAATGCAAAACGCCACAAAGCCAAATAAATCACCTCTGGTATCAGCATGAATAAGTTCTTAGAATCACATTGAAGTTGTGCACTGCTGTTTATTTTATAGCTTTTGCTTTAGCAATGAAATGCAAGTTTGCAATCAGACAGTTTGCTGTGTTGAGAATTCAAACAAAGCCTGGAGCTTTCATTTTAGCAAAGACATTTCTTGTTGTCATCTTAAAATTTTTAGTGATCATAACCCATACAAGTTTTTGGATTTTTTTTTGAAGCTGAGTGGATTTTTTTTTTATGTGACAAAGTGGAGGGGCGTACTAGTGATTTGTGCCTTTTTGAAACAAAAAATGTTATACAGACCCCATTTTTATCCTTGATTTTAAACTAACAAGTTGTTTAAAAAGTGCCTGGTTAGATTTTAAAATCTTCAATTATGACTGTGTGCAGATTCTTCTATAGCTGACAAAATTTTCCTTAAGACTTTGATCACAGACCTCAATTAATGTTTAGACTAAAAATTATTTGTACTTTATGTACCACACATTTTTCATTCCTGGTCAGATTAAATGTATATACCCTTTGAAGAAAGACACTAAAAATTAAAACATTTCAGAGTCCAGGCTTTTTATGGACAATTTTGGTGTCAGAAAGTTATATACATACAGTTCTTGTTACCTTAAAACTTAAAAGGAACTTTAATATAACAGTATTGTTATATTAATATATATATATATATATGTGAAATATAGATGACAGTTGCTTTTTCAGATATGCCAGTTGTTTTCATAATGTGCATTTAATGACAGTGTTTCTTAAATTTAAAATTCCAGCTATTATTGTTACATTTGGATTGTTTTGGATGTAGGATAGATTATTTTGCATATGTACATTCTGATAAGGAAAAATTTGTCAAAGCTTTAAAGTGTTTTTCAAGACACTTACAGTCCAGGATGCCTCAGTCTTTTCCTCCACAGTGGATGAGATTTCATGGAACACCATTTAAAACCTTTTCTCAGGGGGTTAAATGGTATAGGGGGTTTGTATAATAAGCCCTTTGAATTACAATGTACACCAATGAGTTTTGCTTGTGATATTATTGAGACAGTAAGAAGTCCCTTTATTTATAGCTTCCATGAAATTGAACATTTGAAGACATAATAAAGTCAGTTGAGATGTATGCCTTTTGAATAAATATGAAACTTTCTCTGGAAGAACATCTGATTTCCTTCTCTGTGTACTAGGTAGGAAACACGTACCCATGTGCTGCATGGGATGTCAAATATACTGAAGCATTATTAAGTGTATAATATAATAATGTTAAGCATACTGCAGTACACACAGATAATAATATGAAGTAGCAAATGAGATGTTTCATAAAACGTGTTTCATGTACATTTTAAACCAAAGAAAAACAGCAACAAAGAACATAAACAAGAGTTACTTGTCTTCATATTACCTCTTCTTGGTGGCAGTAATGCCGGAATTAGAATTTTTTTTAACTTGTACATAAAACTGACAGAAGTATTTGGCAGAATTTCTGGATTTCTAATGTAACTGTTCTTGTTCAGGGCTAGTTGTGATTTTTCTGCTCTGGAAAACTTATGGTAGTTGAGTTTTCCTCTGAAAGCAGTCTCATAATCATAATGCAGAGTGATTTTTAGAAAATACCCATTTTATGTGTTTAAAAAATTTAAACATTGTTAACCTGTGAGTAGCTGAATATCCATTTTAGTTTTGAACATTGACTAGTTGTGGTGATGCTTGTTATCAGATTATAAAAATGATTTTGAGATTCTTCTACTGCAGGTGAAAGATAAATGTTTTATAATAAAGATTGTTTGCCTTTGTTTAAATAAAACAAAATTCTTTTTAATCCAGACTGAGTGCTTATTGTCTTTAAAGGAGAATTATTGCTGTCTCTCTAAAATTCTAACTGGATTTGTCCTCGGTAGTATAAAGCTCTGAGTCTGAACTGCTATAATTAGTTTGGCATTCACATTGGAGTTTTCAAGTGTGTATGCATACACAGACACACATGAGAGAAATCTGTATATTTACACTACACTTTTTTGCTTCATGTAATAATGATTATCCTTCCATCAGATAGAAATTATCTTTTCTCCTCCTTCAAAGCAGAAGTATAACCCTTCCCAGGGAAAGCAAGAATGTTACAGTGCTGTTTCTACAGAAAGTGAATTGATTTAACTTCTAAAGCTCTATAAAAGTACACGTTCTCTTCTCCCACACAAGCAGAATTGTTACGGGCAATCTCCTTTTCACTCCTAGCTGCAGACTGCACATAAAGAGAACAAATGGATAATCAGTAAATATCAGGGAGATGATAACTATATCACGTTTTATCATAAAGCTGGTCATGTTGTTGTTTTAAGAGAATGTAAACATAAATACCATAAGCAACCATATGTTCATCACCATGGTTACTTTATGGATACAATAGTATCCATTAAGAGCATTTGCACTTAGTAAATTTAAAATCTTAGGTGAATTTGGATAAGGATGACTGCCTTTATGAAAACATGCTGTCTTCTAGATTTGTTTTAAAATACAAAACTATGCATTTCTTCTGTTTATGGCTTTAGCATTTTAGGTTCCTCAGTCTTGGTGGGAAGTTATAGCTCCAAGTACACAAGTGCCTTTTCTGTGTTCCTCCTTTAATCACTGGATTTTCCATACAATATCTATCTGATCTTAACACTTTGTATGTTTTCCCATGGATATTCTAATTTTTCTCTCATAACTATTTGTATCTTTTGGTATATTCTTCTTTCCTTTGTTCTAGAAATGTAAGTGGTATCTGTGAAGTGTAACAACATCCATATACCTATTTGCTGGATTTTCTCCTTTCTTAAATAAACCTCAAATATTTATATGAAATTTTTTTCTATACACCGAGGAATGTACTGCTGCTGACAGTTGGTTTGGGACACTTAAGAGCTTACCAAGATTTTGAGATGAATTGAATATTGATAAGGATATTGAGACAATCTAGTGTTGTAGTTGTACCGTAAAAGTTCTGTTAGTCTCCAGCTATTAAAAGTGAAACCTTGTGGGAATATCATATGTAAGAGTAATGGTGGTGTATGGAAAGCATTTGGACAGGAGCCAACAACAGGATACACATCCATCTAAGGTGTCCCAAAACAGCCCAATTTTCCATGCAGTGGATTTCCACCTAAATCTACAGCTTTGCAGCTGGGCCCTTCCTGTCCAGCAGCTGACCATCCCTCAGGTATGGAAATGGATGTGCGTGTTTTACTTGGCATTCCTTGAGCAGGGAGGCCTAATTCACACCCAGTAGCCATAGTCTCTCTTACTGGTATCTCAGGAGGGATTTCTGTTTAAACTAAATTGACCTGCAATTTCTGCATTCACTGGAGACATTTGATGTAATATTAAGCAATTGGCATGTTTAATAATTAATTAGGAAATTGTGACATCTTTTATACCACATAGAAAGGGAATGTTTCATTTTCTTATTGCTAGACCTTTTCTTGAAATGAAAGTTGCTTCCCCTCAAAAAGGGTCGTGTAAAATCTTTAAGTTGTGCTCATTTTATAGCGTGATGAAGGTGCTTACCCCAATAAACCCAAACCCACGAGGCCTTCTTTTAACAGCAGTAGAAGTTAAAATGTCTTGGGAAGAATTCTAGGAGCAGATTTGAGGTAATGTCTTAAGACTCTTAAGTCCTTGTTTTCTTCTGGGATTTGAGCAACCTGGTCTAGTCAGACATTCTTCTGCATGGCAAGGGAGCGGGGAACTAGATCATCTTTGAGGTCCCTTCTAACCCAAACTATTCTGATTCTTCATTGAAGGAGGTCTGGATAAAAAGACAACATTCAGTATTTTGGAAGTCATTGGTGGACTACTTAGGGAACACAACTGTCACTTCACACTGAAGTCCTGCAAGTACTGTAGTATAGGAGAGAATAGCAGCAGCATTCTAGAAATCCAAGTCTTAACTTGGATTTTCTACTGGTTTGGGCCAAACTGTGTAAAACATGCTTAGTAACTAGTGGGGGAGTTGTAGTGGATGTTGCTAATGGAGGAGCTGGAAAACTTACTTTTGTAGCTGTATTTTAGGCTTGCTTCAGGAAATATTTCTGTGGCTATAATTACTGAGAGGTTAAACTGAACTTTGGCAGTAGTTAAGTTTTAGAAAGAAACTTTGAGGTAAGAAAGTCCATCTTAGCTATTTTTAATTGGTGCCTTTGACACTTAGTTATTTTTGTGGTAAAACTTCGTTATCTACAGATAACAAGAGATAAAAGCCTTATCGGTACTGCAAAGATAATCTTAAGTCTACCTTTATTTTTAATTAATATGTACTGAGTGTTAAAAAATACTAAATAATAATCAAACTTTATTTTCAGATCTGGAATTTCATTAATAGGGGAGGTAATGAAAATTTATGCGTATTTTGTGCTACTGTTCTGCCTCATTTTCTGGTAAACAGAACGACTGTTTAAAAGGAACAGGTTTTATAATTGATTGTCTTATTGTTGACCTGTTTAGGTTTTACAGCTAATAAAACTCATGCTTTCTGGAATACTAAAAATATTTACTTAAAAAGTGGTAGCAGCAAAAATGAGAACTCAATCTCCTCTTAGTCTTTTAGGGTGGGAACTCAAGCAATTTTTATGGGTTGTCCTTGACTAAATGACCTGAAGATACTTAGGTATTGTAGGCTCATTAAAGGAGCTGTTGTGTAATCTGCAACAAAGTAGCATTAAATATTGTCCTTTCTTTGTATCAGTATTTTCTAAGAATGCTAAGCATAATTTAAAAGAAAGACAGTGCTTTTCTGTTACCAAAATTATATTTTAGAAATGTGGAGGTTGATAATTGGCATCTTGATATACTCTCCATTAGTATTTCTCCCTGGAAATCAGGTTTTGTGGACAGGTGGCAAAATGAAATCTTTGTTTTTCTCTCTCAGAAATGTTAATCTCTGCTTTTGCCTGAAGGCTCATTATAACAATGATGCAGTTTAAAGAGTTTAAAATTTTGATTGCAACAGTGTATGTGTGTTTACAGCCAGCTACCAAATATATTTAATGGGTGGAGACAATAAAACTGCTGAAGCTTTGCAAGTTGAGACTTTCTTGAAATAACTCCCATATTTCTCTGTGAAGCAATTATAGAGAAACTACTAATTGTTCCCAGCTGAATCACTTTTTCTTCTCATTTAATTGCTTCAGCTCACTATGGTTTGTAGTAGAATATCACTTAAAACCCTCCTGTAATTCTGTTGCTTTGGCTTTGTATGAGAAGTGACATTTAAAAGAGTGGTCACTTTCAATTTTCACTCTCCAGATTCTAGGATTTATAAGGCTGCTTTAAAGCAGGGAGAAGACGAGAAAATGTTTGGGTTGAGAATATGCAGGATTGAGTATTAGGGAGAAGATATCTTTGTGTAAGGATGAAGAAAATCTAGTTTCCTCCAGCATTTTTTTCACCTAATTTTCCACAAGGGAAGGATGACAAACTGGATATTTCATAGAGATCTAGAAGTGATTCCAATTATCACTGCAGTACAGTTAAGTCTTTTTATGAGAAAAATGTAACCTCCAGCTTTTCATTTGCTCACCTTTGCACAGACACTTAAAAAGGAGGACTATGACTTTCTACCCTTGAAGAAATGGAAATGACCATCTTTACCCAGAGCTTTGATCATATCTTTCCTACAGTATAATAGGCTGTAGTTAAGTGGTCAGAAATGTTAGACATTGACTTTCAAATACAGTGTAATTTGTAGTATGCTGTGGTATTGTTGATAAGTGTGGTTAATGTTTTGGGAGATGGCTAGCTCGAAGCATTTAGATCTCTAGCATAAGCATAACAGATCTGGTTCTCAAGATAGGATGGGAACCACTTGCTAAAGTGCCAGGACTGTGCAGAGGAATTCTGATTTCCCTGTATCTGAGAGCCCTCCTGCTGCAGGTTACTCTTCTGGGTGCACTGGATTATAATAGCCCAGAACTGGATATGGATCTCAAGAAAGATGATGCTTGTTTTGATTGAAGTGGCTGGTGCAGCTCTGCAAGCATGCTCTTCATTCAACTCCATTTATGCAACTGTCAGCAGTTTTCACTGAAAAACTCTCTATATCCTTTTTATTTGGCACCCTGTCCACTGAGTTTACATGGCTTTTAGACTGCTGCTAATATTTTAGCTGAGGCAGTTGAGAGCAGAAGCCTTGCCTTCCTTCTGTGGGAGTGTATTCCAAGATTTGGATGCTACTCCTGGTAATAACTGCATGCCTTACTCCACTGGTAGAAGAAACTAGATTGCTCTTTGGGGTTTTTAGTAAGAAATGAGAATTTTCACTAATTCAAAGGCAGCACTGACTAGCAGGTGTCCACAGGGATGCCTCTGTAACACAGAGACTTACCACCTTCTGAATTTTGTTATGAGGTCCATCCATAGGGTTGTAAATTGACCTTAGATGAGAGGTCAAAGCATTCAAAGTAGAAACTAAGTCCCATGTCCAGAATGTTACTAAAATGGATGAATAAAGCTGATGTCTTTGATCTGTCTGTTCTGTGGGTAAGCAAAGATGCAGACCTTTCAAGGCATTTTACTTCAGTATTTTTGTTTGATCTATAGGTAAATAAAGACTTGAAACTTTTCAAGTCTTTCATTTTATGACCTTTTTTCTTGAACACAATTTAAATGTATTTTATGGCACTTTAAACAAAGGCATCTCATTTGGCTACTTGATTCTACAGTAGGTGAGTGCAATTGTCCTTCTTGGTTTCATTTTCATTAGTTATCTTTAGCTTTACTGATACCTCTTGAGATTTTTCAGTGTTCAAGCTGAAATGTAGTTCAGTTTACATTCTAAATCTAAAGAAGGTTATCCCAGCAGATGGTTATTTATCTCTGCAACTGGAGTGTTCTGTGTATTTTACTCATTTTTTAATACCACGGAGTCAAAAACACTTCACTTAACTGAAGAGTTCAGGAAATGCCTTTATCAGTGCTGCCAAATACTTACTTTTTGAATCTATTAATGATCTTTTCTGACCCTGTGAGACAGTCAGAGCTGTGTGATTATGGAAAGCAAACAACTGAAGTACCTATACAGGGAACAAGATTTAGAGGTAAGCACTTTCTGTTTGGTTTTTTCCTCTCTCAGGCCATGCACTAAATATATTCTGCTGTCCACTATACTGCTGCAGCTAGACAGCTGAACCAACATATTTCAGGGCAGTATCATTAACTGTGCTGATACAAAGACCCACTGGACAGGATGAATCAGCTTCCATTTATTTGCAAATTGGCAAAATGTCCTGTTCTTTTCTGCTCTTCCTCTGTGAAGCTTTTATCCATCTTTCCCACTGCTTTTTTGCAACTAACAGTGTGTCCAGATATTCAGAAACAGGGAAGTTTTAAAGCAAGATACTGAGTGATTTGTCAGCTGCCGTGTTCGGCACCGAGGCGGTGAGACACAGGATGCAGTTCACGTAGGCATTGGCACCAAGGAGAATTTTCCTCCTTGTAATCTGGCAAAGTGCCATATCTCCTCAGCAAAGAGATAGAAACAAAACGTATTTTTCCTTGTCGTTATGCAAGAATTAAAAGAATAAGCTGTCTTGAGATCTTGGCGAGCATCACTTTGGATTTTAATGGACTTTAATAATCTCTTAAGTAAAGTAATAATTAAATAATTTTTAATTAAATCACTTCTTACTAATGTGGCTCTAGGATCCGAGGCCCAAGATGGAAAGCTGCAAGGCCAATGAAGGGAAGCCTCTGACTTCATATGTGCCAACAGCTGGTTCTGTTAGTCTTTTCTCCTTCCTCTAACTATACTTTATGAAGTTTAACTTGATTGTAGTTCTGCTACAGTATTTTTTGTTTGTGTGTCACAGCAAGAATTTTGGGTGTGTCCGTAGAACAAAGGTCAGTCTGGCAGGTAGGGCTTGTGGCTGGTAAGTATGCCTGCAGGGAGGATATTTGTATGGGATGATGATATTTGGCTTGGGAGGGGAGGTGACAGTGTTCTTTGGTTGAAGTGTTGACAATGCTTACCACAGTAGCTAGGCTCTGTTGAACCTGTGGAAAATAGTGTTTAAAAATAAGTCCTCGTTCATAATGATTTTGTTTTTTCTTTTATTTCTTTAGTGCAATAAAGACCAGTAGCTTTAGAGTGCAGAGGAATTAGAAGGGGACAGAAAAAGGTCAGAGTGTGAAGGAACAGGACATTGCAATGAGGTGTAAAGCAAAATAGTCACAGTAAGTCAAATATGAGAGGAGGGTGGCTGGAGTCCTCATGCCAGCAGACAGGCTGTCCCAGCACTCAGCAAAATAATAGCAGTCAACCAGAAAGGCATCCAGTCAACTTGGAAAGGCATCCAGACTGTGGGCTGTGAAAGGTGAGAGCTGGGGGGGTTCTTCCTTTTCAGGCAGATAAGTTTTAAAAGCTACTGCTTTTGTCAGTTTTCAGTTGATAAAAAAATCTGTATGCTGTTACCAAGCCTATATAATCTTTGGGAAATGTGATAAAAAAGGTTTAAAATTTACTGTGTATTTTCAGATCTATTTTAGAAGTGTGTTTGGCACAGGTAATTTTAAAACTTGTCTCAGTGATATGCAAAAATAAAGATGTGTCCACAGGCATTGGAAGTGGCTCAGCAGAAGCAGTAGCAAATTCTGTGGCAGAGCTCTGAGCTCTGCTGGGCCTGTCCTTGAGTTGCTGTGTGGGTGAGTCTCTGATACTGGCTCACAGCAAGGTTGGTTCAGTGAAGCTGCAAAAAGAGGGGAGTTTGCAAGCTCTGCAAAAAAACAGGAAGAATTTTAAAGTACATGAAGAGATAGCAGGGTGGCTATGGTGGGACTTTCTTCACTAAAGGAAAAGAGTAATTCAACAATGAGTAGTAAGGACAGAGCACTGTGAACACTAGAGACTGCTGTTACTAGCAGTAATAACCCATTCCTTTGAACCACAGCAAAGTAAGAATAAGAAACTAAAGAGTAGCACAGAATGAGTGCTACTCTTTAGCATGGAGTGATTCCTGTGCTCACTGTGAAAAAAAAAAAAAACCAAACCCTGAACACCTGGGCGGCATGTAGTCCTTTGAAAAAATCCTTTAAAAGGAAAGAGAAATGCCGTTGTTACTCATTGTTACTCATAGTGCCAGGTGTGTTGAAGGCAACAGAGCTTACCTTTTTGTTTCTGGTCTGATGAAGAAGGATTTTGATTTTACTTAAATGGAACTTTTTTTTTTTTTTTGTCCCTAAAGGGGCTAGATCTGCTAGTGTAAGTTTTCCCATAAAACTCAACTTGGGAATTTACTGTGTTTTCAAACTCACGTTCAAGAGAAGTAATGTTTTAGCTATCTAGATACAGTTAACACTTCTCATTCCTTCCCCTTTCAGTTGGTAATTCAAAGGATTTGAATTACTTCAAATCCTTTTCCTCAAGGGAAAGGATTTGAAGTAATTGTTTCTTAGAAGGGAAGAGGTGGATTTGATGGTAATTGCTAAGACTGTGATTTAGTGGGTTTTGGTGTCTTTGGAGAGCTGGATATTTTGGAAGACATGCCTGTACTTTGGATGGCTACTCTGGAATCTGTTTTTTAAAATATATTCCTAAATTACTAATTCAATCCAGATGCAACACAAGATTAATTAGTCTCCCTGTACTTCCCCTTGTCACCATGCAGTCCTCCTATGAGAGCTGTATGTCAGAAAGCCAGGAAGAGGGCAATCTTACTACAATCCAGTCCATTTCACAGGAACAAAACCTAGTTCCCAAGTTTCTTTACAAATGTAACCATGTGAAGTAGAAGACCTGTTCAGGATTGCATAACAACTTCTGTAGCAATTAGAGAAAACTACTGGAAAAACTACACTAGTAAAGCATTTGTGTTTCCAGCTCATCTCTCTATAAGGTTTTCTTTCCTTTTCTGTTAATCTAATACAGATATAACTGTACAATCAATTTTTTTCTCTTTAGTACATTTTTTTCTCCTCTTCTCATTTGTTGTTTCTTTTCCTAAGTGAAGTGAGTGGAGTCAGCTTGACAGAGCTAACCAGCTTTCTGTAAACTAGGGGCATGTGATTTGTGGCCTATATTTGGGAAACCACTGGTATTAAGTTGTTCATGAAATCTGCTTCAGCAGCATGATGACTAGAGAAGGATGTCAGCCCTCAGGAGGGACCAAGCTGGGTGCTGTGCTAAGGAGTGGGAGAGAGAAATTCTGTAACTCGCTTGACCAATCTGCTTAAATCACTCAAAACTCTGGTTGAAACACTGATCACCCTGGGCAATTAATGATAGAGTCTTTCTGATAACTGTTTGCCCTGATTTCTGCCTTGATGCTGAGAAAACAGGACATCTATCCAGTTTGTTGCTAATTATGTATATACTGCTAGATTATGTGACCAGGTTAGATAAACTTCATTTTGAACCAGCATTTCTGTTTTCAGCAGCCTGGTTACTTGTTAGAGATATTTAGATCTCAGTCAAGATGTTCCAGTCAGCTGTTTCCTAGAGGCAGCTGCTCCTCACAGACCTTTCCTGTCCACTCTTCAAGGTGCAGGATAGGGATGGGGCTGCTGGTCCTCTGAGCCCTGCTGAAGACAGGAATTCACAGGATTCACAGAATACTGCTGGGCAGCACATGCTCATAAATTCAGGGTGAGTCTAAGATCAGAGAATTGTAGTGTGGGAAGCAGGCAGCTGGGGAATGAAATCAGAAGCCAGTTCAGCAATCCAGTTTTTCAAAAGAGAGAAAATGAGCCAGTTGAGAGCTTTCTGAGGGAGTTAAAGCAGAGGCCAAGGCAGAGAAAGGAAGAAAATGATGCCAAGCTGCTGCCTGCCTCTGTGATCCCAAGCTTGCTTCCTCTCCTGCTGAGGCTGAAGGGGACACACCTAAATAGAATTGGTGGAGTGAAAAGCCCTGTCCCAAAGTGAGGGAAAAGGGACCTAATGGAAGATCCTTGTGACTGCTTGTGGTACAAAGTGAGGTGACTGGGGAGCTGTGTCTTGAGTGTAAAGGGCTTCCCTACCTTGATATGGTAAGAGACCAAGACACCTGGTGAGGTCCAGGTGCCCATGTCCAGCTCTATTTGTAGGGAAGGTTTCTATTTGTGTTCTTCTTCTGAAATGGGAAAGAAAGATTTCTTTGGCTGGGGTCCAGGTCATTTCACAAAGCCAGAAGAGAGCAAAACATCTTGGATGAAATCTCATAAGTGGTAACACTAGATGTTGGAAAGTTACTTTTATACGTGTTACATATGTTCCAGTGTCCCTTGGAATTGCAGTTTAAGATAATTTGTATATCTCACTGTATTTTTACAGTCTTAAGAGCTACTCTTACATTTACATGTGATACACAGAACTATTAGAGCTATGTAAAAAAGGGAAAAAATAGTGAGACAAAAACAACCATCAAAAAACCCCAAACCTAAAGGACTCTTCATTTAAAGGTTGCAGACTGCTTTTTAATTGAGGCACTTACAAGTTTTCCTCAGAAGGAAAAGGTGGGACTTGCCTTGTTTTGCCCAAATGATGACTCACATGCCAATTTAATTCAAAGAGAAAGAAAAACTAATTGTCTGTCTTTCCTCCTATACAGAGCATTTTAATGTACCTTGATTTCTCAGAGTATATTTCATAAAATAAATATTGAACAGATCTACCTAGTCTTTAGAGGCATAATCTGAAGGTGTGCAAGGACACAATGTGTTGCTCTCCCAGCTTCCAAGTTCACAGGAGCCAGAATTTGGTTGAAGTGATGTCTCTTGATTGGTCTGTTTATTGTCTCCCATTTTCAACATTCTTCCCTTGACCTGCAGTATTAGTTTATGAACTCTATTACAAATTCCAGTACTGCAGGTCAGTAGGTGGTGTAGAGGTTTTAAGTAATTCCAGACTGGTTTGGAGTGGGGGTAGGTAGGGATGTCTACTGAATCAGACTCAAGTTAGGTGTGGTTGATCTTGATTTTACTCCATTGAAATAAACCAAATAATAAGAAAATATCCTAATAATTGTAATTGTCATCAACTTCTCTGAGGTATGGGCACTCAGTGCTGAAATCATGATTACAGGAAACTAAAACATTAATGAAATTGCAGTTTTGGAGCTGAATCTCTTCTTGACCTTTACATGAACAGTAATTTCCAGGATAATTTAATTAGTATGTATTTATATTTATAATTAATTTTCATTTCATTTTATTCATACTGCTAAACAGTACCTATGAACTGTGAAGGCTGTGAACATTTTAAACTTAGTCCTTTTTTACTGCAAATTACTGCTTCAGGTAGAGGTCTTTAGATCTATATTCATAAAAAACAGGTGAACCAAAGATTTACCCCCCCATATCCTGCCTTTTGCTGAAGCAAATTTTTTTTTGTTCCGGGGAACATAAAAGGACAGAGGCTCTTCATTTGAAATCCAGACTGTTCTGTTCCTTGGTTTTATGTGAAATTGAAGCATTTGTGGATTACCAGCTAGAAGGGAAGAAAGTCCATCTCATAGGGGACTAAACCTGCTGTTTCTACAGGACCGATTATAATGTAAAGTTAAAAAAAAAATTCCATCTGGTATTTGAAAGTTGACACCAGAGTGTTGTTACTGATCCATTTGTCTCAGTTCCAGAATCTGAGACAAATGTACTGATCCATTTCCTCATCCAGGAAAGATTATGAATAGGGTATAAGGAAATAGAAAATGAGTCATAAAAATCTATTGGAGTTATAATCTTTTGTAGCAAGGGCAAAAGCCAAAGAGTAGATAAACACTGTAATCATAAGTTGTCTACAATCTACTGAACTTAGTTGTCTTCTTAGTAAGCAATATCTTCTCTTGAGCACCTTGATGGGACTCTGCTGACATAAAAACTGCAGCACTCAAACAGTTTGCTCCATGTTTTTTGGATTCTAATGTATTGCATTAAAACCTTTTCAGTTATTATGGAGCTTCTAATACCTAGCACACAAACTTTAGCTTCAAGACATTGTTGTAGCACATACCAAGCAGATTCTATGCTTGATCCAGAGGCATGTGTGGGTTTGTGTGTGCATGCATGGGTATAATGGGCACGTGTGCAGGTATATTGCTTTGAACAAATATTCAGGTCTCAGTGGAATGGTTCTTTTGAAATATTAATATAAATAGTAGTTTGAAGGATTAGTAGATGAGAAACTTATTTTTACTTCTAATTTTGAGATGTAACAACAGCAGAAACTGTGCTTTCTTTTTCTCTCAAATTTTCATTTTCCTTAAGCATGAGGTAATGGCAGGGTATTGGCAATGACACCTCTGCCTTTTTTGTGCTTTTCAGATGGGTGTTTATTTCTGTGGATTTGGCTTCCTCGGGCATCTTCCTTGATGCTCCCTCCCAGTTCCCCCTCTGGCCCCCTGCTCGTGGTCTGTGACTGACATCTTCTGG
>QUSF01000009.1:22422480-22610610 GCA_003676055.1 Chloebia gouldiae | reverse complement strand
GATGCATTTTAACTGTATTGTGAAGTCAGTGAATTTTAAAAATGCATTTGGCCTCTAACCCGCAGCTTTCGGATTACTATCATATAACAGCAAAGCTTCATACCAGCAAAGGCTTTGGATGCTCATAAATTTAATTTCCTTAAGTAAAGCTTAAAGCAATGTGGTTTGGATGCTAGACCAGTGCCTCTGATATTTCTCAGGGCTTTACTGAGCTTCTATGCATATATGCACAAAGCAGTGGGAAGATAGGTATGTGTTTAATTTAAAATAAGCTGATGGTTTTGTTTACAGGAATTGCATTCTAGTCCTTCATCTCCATTCCTCTCTGCATTCTTTTCATTCAGGAACTCAGCCTGTTTACTTGGTCTGCTTCCCTGACATTGCACTAAACTCTGGATAGAAAGATGGTTTTTCCAGAGAGGTCTGCATGGGAACCCCTCAGATGAATGGTCTGTGGGGAGAGCTGGTGGGAATTTAAAGATTGAGACTGCCAGCATTAGAATGGGTTGTTTGGCAGCAGTACTGAAACAAGAGCTGTTGCTCATGCTCCAGATGTCTGCTTGCTTCTTAATGTGCTTGAGGATATGGTGTCCTTGGGTCTGGGACATGCCATAGCCACTTACTCGCTGTGTTTGTTCCTTGAATTTCTTCAAAGTAAACAAAACCTTCTAGAATGCTTTCTCCTCCCAACTCTGACTTCTTGAGCAGCATTCCCAACCCAAACAGAGCTCTGGGTGGTTTCTCTTTTCCAGCAGTGCCGCTGCTGTCCTGCAATCGAGGAAGGTTCAGGACTGCTGGCACTGTCCTGCAAGAGATTTCTCCTAATTTTAAGTAAGTGAGGTGTCCAATCTCATTCTTCCTTTGGACCACCATTAATTTTGAATGCTCTCCCTGCATGTTTTAGCCTGAATGGACAGAGCTGCCTGTGGCACTGCTGCATGGTGTCCATCCCTTGATGTTCAGAGCTTCATATGCAGTACAAGTTGAAGTACCCTTCCCGGCATTTTCCATGTCATACCAACAACCTTTTTACTTTTTTCTTTTTACTTTTTTCTTTTTACTGTTTGTGTTCCTGAAAGTTTTCAAATGCCTTGTGAAGATTGTTCAGAACACACCTATCTTCTGCTCCTCACAAAAACCTGAGGCTTTTTCTTCAGACAAGGTCTTATGAAATGAAACTAATTACTGAGACAACAGAGTTGTGGGTGAGCATTTCAAATAATGTTGTCTGTTTTAACTTTTTTTGTGCTGAGTCTGGTTTGAGTACAACCTACAAAGCATTAAAAGCATTGGCTCTAAAATCCAAAGCTGAGATAATGCCCTCACCTACTAAAAGGATAATCCATCTCCTCTTTCTTTCTGTAACTATGATGTGGTTTTTATCTGATTGATGTGACCAGCACTTAGCAAGGCTTTACAGCTCTTGCCACAGTCTGACATTATGTGAACTTGAAATTAAGAGAGCATGCTGTGCTGAAGTGTAGAATGGGGTCAGCACTGAGAGGGGTTCCTAAACCCCTGCACAGTCACTTCAGAGCTAAGTGCCAGAGTAATGCTTTGTCCTGTGCAGGGCCAGCTTGTCAGAGGGTAGCTCTGAATGGTTTGGGAGAGATTTCTTTTGAAACTGACATTAAACTGAGGTGCCCACTTAGAGGTCTCCAGTGATGCCTGAATTTTAGTGTAGTCACTGCAGCTCATTTAGAGAATTATGCTTCTCCCTAATGCATAAACCTGCTGCCTTGTGCATGGAATTGTTTCATTGATCAAATTTCTGCTGTGTATACTTGGAATTAAGCAGCACCTACACTTAGAGATAACTGTATGTAGATACCTACAGTCATATGTCTCAAGCCAAATCCTTGCCCTCACTAGAAAGTGATCCTCTTTTTCCAGCATCCAGGAGCACCAGCATTTTCTAAAGAAAGTCTATTGCAAATTGCCTTCCTGGACAGGTCATTTTAATTTATTGCAGTCAGTAGGTAGCCCTGTCAGAAATCCAGTCCTCTTCCTTTGTATGTAAAACAGATTAAAAAAATTTTGTAAATGTAATTGAAGTCTTCTTATTAATTATTTAATACCTTTAAAAACATTTATAACTGTATCGCTGGACACTTGAAACCATGTCAGTTCAGCTCCAGCATGAACTGTAGAACTGGAGAATTTCCTGGGAGTTGTAATTCATTAATTTCTCTCAAACTACTCAGCAGCATCCTGAACATATTGAAAAATAATCCACCTTCTTTATAAAAGATGAATCTGTGGTCAGGCAGTTTCCACTACTGTGTATGTAGATATCCAGTAAATAAATGTATCTTCAGTTTTTTGCATGCTGTATTTTACAGTTTTTTGTATATATACTACTGGGTAGGAGGAAGGAATATAGCAGATTGTTGATTCGAGTGACTTCTGAGATGAGTAAGTCTTAGTCCTCACTAATTGTTACTGGCTGATTCTGGAGACCACGTGTTTTATACACCTGCCAGGTTCAGAAACTGCATAGCCCTGCAGTTAACACACCTGGGTTGCTCTCTGCTTTCCTTATCTTCCACAAAGTGGAGCTACTGCTGCACTAACAGAAGGGAATGTGGAAAAACAATTTAAGCATAAGGAAATAATACTCTGCAGTGAAAAAAAAAATAGTTGAAGCTTGACAGCTGAAAGGGAAGGAGAGATAATTCATCAGCCTAGCTTTGCAGTGCTCTAGATCCAGAAATCATAGAGGCTTCTCATCTTAATCCATCTTGAGCAATGAAGTGTATGTGTGGCTTGTATGTGGCACACCCTTGCTTTACCATGGCACAAATCTTACTGGGGATGTGTTTCTTGTGGGAGACAGTGGTTGGTTTTCAAAACTCTGGTTTCATTTACAGGTAGAAATGTGTGGTGGCATGTACCACACCACTGAGTAGTGGTGACTAGTTTGTACTCTAACCAACCACAAGATAGTGTGCAAGCAGCTTGGTGAAGTCTCTAAAAATCCTCACTGATGCTTTACAGCGGAGTGAGAGTGTCCAGATATTCATGAGTTTTGGGACCAAAACTCTAATCACTGCTGCAGCCTTGTGTGGCCCTGTGTGACCTGAGATCAGGTAAGTGGCATTGAGTTGCTGGCTTCTGAAGTATAATAATGCTTACCACCTCATTAACAAAATAATTCTTCAGATATGATGGGCAGGGTTTATACAGCACATTCAAAATAAGTTATATAAGTTCCTAATTAGGGAATTAGTGGCCTTGTGAATATATAACTCTGGTACATATTACCTACCAAACTGTTTTCCTCAAATTATCAAAGAACAAAAGATTTTAGTTTCCTACTTACATGGAACAGAGGGAGCAACATAGGACTCCATGAAAAAAGGCCAGTGAGAAGTAAAACCCAATCATCACAATGTAGCATTCTGCCAGTCAGGCCATTAAGTACTTAATTAGCTCCTAAGCACACAAGAAATTCAATTAACTAGCATAGTAAACCTGACCAAAAACCAGCTGTAGCTGTGGTTGGAATCAGAGGAGATTTTGAAAATGCAGCTGTGGACTGTAAAGTCAAAGAGACAATACATCCAGCCATGGGGTATAGACAAAGGCAATGTTTCTCCCAATTTTTATTGAAAAAAACAGCAAAGAAGATGGATTTGACATCTTTATATGAACTGATGAAGGTGAGAAGCTTGAGGGGTGAGAGATAGTGGCTGATGGAATTGTGGGACTGATAAGACTAATCAAAGAATAGTTTGTCTAATCTGACTGTCCTGAGGGCATGGGGTCCAACCTGACCTTGAATGTTTTCAGGGATGGGGTATCTACCATCCCCCTGGACAACTTGTTCCGATGTTTCACCACCCTCATTGTAAAAAAATTTTCTTCCTTGTATCTAGTTGGAATCTGTCCTCTTCCAGTTTAAAACCACTACCCTGTCCTATTGCAGCAGGCCCTACTAATGTCTGTCCTCATCTTTCTTACAAGTCCCTTAAGTATTCAAAAGTCACAATTAGGTCACCCCATAGTATTCTGTTTTCCAGTCTGAACAATCCCAGTCCTGCCAGCCTTTGCTCATAGGACAGGTTATTCATCCTTCTGATCATCTTGGCAGCCTCCTCCAGACTCGCTCCAACAGTTCCATGTTCTTGTGCTGGGACTGCAGAGGTGGAGGCAGCAGTGCAGGTGGGGTCTCACCACAGTAGCAGGATCCCCTCCCTCACCCTGCTAGCCACGCTGCTTCGGATGCAGCCCAGGACAAAATTGGCTTTCTTTCACAATGGGCTGTGAGTGGCTATTGCCAGCTCAGGTCCAGATTTTCATCTGTCACTATCCCCGGTTCCTTCTCAGCAGGGCTGCTCTGAATCCCTCCATCCTTCAGCTTGTACGGCTACTGGGGGTTGCCAAACCCAGGTGCAGCACGTTGCACTTGGCCTTATTGAACCCCATGAGGTGCCCATGGGGTGACTTCTCCAGTTCCAATCCCTCTGGAGAGCATCCAGTCCCTCAGTTGTGTCAACTGCCCCACTCAGCTTGGTGTTCTCTGCAAACTTGCTGAGGGTGCACTCAATCCCACTGTCCTTGTCACTGATGAAGATATTAACCTGTGCTGGTCCCAGTGCAGACCCCTGAGGGACAGCCCTTGTCACTGACCTCCATTTGGATACTGAGCTGCTGACCACTATCACTATCCTCTGGATTTGACAATCCAACCAATTCCTCATCCACCTAACAGTCCATCCATCAATCTGTCTCTCTTTGATTTAGAGAGAAGGATGCTAGACATCCTTACAGTACAGATACTCTGGCTTCTTGCTGTTGTGTTTACCAGTAAACTTCTGACATCTCTCCCTTGATGCCTTTTAGACCAAGTGGGGAGGAAGGGGCTGATGCAAAATCCAGTTCTGTACAAGCTGAAGTCAGCTGCTCCTCATCAGGACCTTCTTTTTTTTTTTTTTTCATCCTGCAAAGTCTGGTGAAGGGGAAGACCTGACTTTATGTTTTTGCTACACACACTGTATTTTTAAACATGGTAAAATTGCCTGGAAACTAAAACATAGCTCACAGCTCCTTACAAAGTCTTGGTTTCTGTTATGACACCTTGGACCAAGTCTGGACAGTATTCTTTAGGCAATCTCTGGGAGCCAGGTGTTACAAGTCAGTTATTTTGTAGTATTATCCAGATCAGTAATTTCCAACGCAGAATTTTTTCCCCCCTTGATAAGTACCCTGTGGCTGTGTTACCAGACTTGTTGAATCATGTTGCGTGACAAGGAAGACACCAAATTCACTCCATGGATAACTGTTTTAGATAATTAACAGGATAAAATGTTTTTATTATGTTCCAAGTACTTCAGATGAAAGGATACAATTCTTGCAGGATTTTGAAAATTACCTAGCTCTGCTAACCATGTCACAATAAGTGGCTGTTCTACTATGTGGGAAACATTGTTAATGAGATGAGAAGGGAATGGCATTAATATTTTTTTTTCTTTTTCTTTTTTTTTTTTTTTTTAATTAAGAAAGAGTATAGCAGTCTTTAAGGAAATGAAGATCCAGATGGTTTTGGGTAAGATTATTTGGCTGATGATAATATATTTGTTTATCAGATTATGTCAACGATAATTTCAGATTTGTAGTGTTAAAAGCTATCGATCTTTAAAGCCTTTGCTATGGCTTCAGAATTTAAATAGCTGGCATTTAGAGTGCAGCAATTCTCAGATGCCCAGATTGTGGACCAGAAGTGTGTGTGCTACAAACCCTAGCAAAAGTGAAGAAGGCAACACCGTGGGTATAAATGAAAGAGGAATGTGGTATATGCCACGTAATGCATTCATCAAGGAATGATGTGCATTACTGCTTACACGTGGAGGAGACCTAATGTAAGGTGCTGGGGAATACAAAGTGCCAGTGCATACCTGTATTCAGCAGCTGCTAGTCAAGGAACACACTGTGTAATTGTGTGGGGATGTGAAATATTTTGTCATGAAGGAGTCCTCATCTATCCTTGAATGTATCAAGCATGCGAGAGGATTTGTGGAGCTGTCACCCAGGAGATAATGAATGCGTACACATATAAAAGAGTGAAGGCATTATAAAAATGTTACCCAGGCTGGCAGGAGAATGAGGGAGTTGCCTGAAAATACTCTTAAGTTGCTTATTCTTTTAACAAAATCTAGATTGCAGTGAAGTTGACTTCTGTGTCACCTGTATTTACATTCTGCTTAGTGTTTGCTGTCTATTCTGTAGACATTAAAATGTAAATTTTTCTTTACGATAACTGAGAGTGAGTATGGGATTGTGGTCTGAACAATAATTTTCTCCTCATGAGATGCCTTAAAAAGAGAATGTGAGTCAAACCAGCCTAAGCAAGGCATGAGCAGGGGCAGTCCTCTTAGCATGTAATCAGAGAAGTCTTAGTACTGCTAACTTCAAAAAGGCTGTGAGGAGACTGGTCAGACTCATATGCAGCCCATACTGATTGCTCAGCTGCCCGAGTTACAATGCAGTGGGTTTCTGTTATGATGCCAGGCAGGGAGAGTGTTCTCCCTCTTTTAGGGAAAAGGTTACAGGAGGTTTTGTGAAGGCGCTTGAGATGATGAAAGTTGCAGTGGGAACTCATGATTAAAGTAATGGTTGGAACTGATTTATAATTTCTGGTGCAGGGGGGAAAAACCAAAGCCCTTTTTTTCACCCAGTCCATCATATTTCTTCTGTATTAAAAGTGTATTGGAGTGCTGGTGGGAATGTCCCTTGCTAATAAGTTGCAGAACATGATAAGAAAAAGTATACTCTACATGGCATAGGTACAGAATGAAACACTGTAGCATCCTTGTAGTTTATATTCTCAAACAAGCATTAACTGGTTGCAAAGGCTTTGCAACTCAGTTTTTTGCTGAACCTATGTTCCGAAGAGATTGTTAAGAGTTGTTACAGAGTAGTTGAATAAACTTTTGAAAGTTGCCTAGATAGAAATGCAGTAAAGGAAGTAACAAGAACAATCAAGAAGGGAACAGTTTGTACTCAGCTGGATTAGGGGGCACAGTAAATACAACATAATAGCAAACATGGGATCAGAAGTTCAGTTAGAAGAAATCTTGTGGCTCTATTGAGAGAACAGTGACATGGGGAAAGACAAAAACATGTAAGACCTTGTATATTGGGGCTATATGGTGAGAGAGATTTGGTCCCCTGATCCGCAAGCAATTTATTTTTCTTCCTCTATTTTTGCCAGTTTATTTCTCTGTGTTATCTGTACTTCAAAAAATGTCAATTGGAGAAGTGTGCCTGCTTTCTTGCTTGCTGTCATTGCATTACTAATTACGGTCACGGTGCTCAAACCTTTCAGGCAGCTATTTGTTTGTGTTAAATCCAAGGAGTGAGAGCATTAACCAATTCTCCTCATGACTGGGCTGGAGTGGGAAAGCTAATTCGTTGTGTTAGGAAAAATGCTCTTTTCGGAAGCATGAAGCAAAGCAACAACGATGAGCTGAATCTTCTCAGGTTTTTATTCTAGATACTTGGAAGGCTCAAAGACAAGGCACTATGTGACTTAGGCAGGACTTATCTTCACTCTGGTACAAATCTGCAGCTACTTTTTCTGTCTGCAGTATAGCAGAACTCTGGATAGCTAGGATACATGTTTACTCACTAGCCCTACATTTTTTTGCTGTTCACTTATATTATCTCCATAAATGTCTTTGTTTCCCTCAAGACTGGATCTTTTTAGATTTACTTTTCAGAATTTCTTTCTGCCAAGGACTCCTTCAAATCCTTCTTTATACCCCGTGTTTCAACTGCAAAGAATTACCTGATTCAGCTGCTGTAGAAAGCTTTTTACTCTACACCAGACCATATGACAGGTCTTAATGGGATAGTATTTTCCAGTTTTCCAACAGGTATTTTCCAAGGTTTAGTCTGATCTTTGAAAAGCACTTTGCATGGAAGGTGTGATGTCTCAGTGACAGCAGTTCCAGTCTGAAGCCAGGAAGCATCCTGCCATCTGTACAAGTGCCACGCTGGGACACAGAGCGTGTTCTGTCCATGTGTGAAGTATGTCTACAAATAAACATATTCCAGATAACATATATGAAGGCTAAATATGTATATGAAGATTGTAATTGGAACATCCTTTGTGTACTCTCAGTTCATCAGAAGCTTTCATTACCTTCTTACAGACTACGGGGAAGCCAAATCTATTTTTCTGGAAGTAACTCTTGTACAAGAAGAGCTTCTGCCTTCATTTGTCTTAGTGGCTTGATCAGCTCTCTTACCTTCTCATTTGAAATAATCTTTAGAGACAGTTTTGGTACTAGTGTTCAAAAATTTCTCCAAAATATTTGGTTGATCAATAACATTTGAACTGAAATACCTGTCTTGGTACTTGATTCTCAATACATGAAATTAGATATGGCATCATAATTTAGATTTGTTCCAGCTGAAAAAATTTTACACCACAGGTAAATTTTGATAACTCATTCATCTGTTTTCTAGATCACTAATAAATATTCATATGCAACAATGAACCTCTTTAGCACCTCATCCTTAATCATATGCTATACTGAAATTTGACCATTTAGTCTTAATTTAATCCATGAAAAGGACTCTGTGAGTCATTATGGTTACTTAATTTCCTTGATAGCATTCCATCAAAGTTTTTACCATTAATCAGCGGCAGATTATGATGTATGGCTGAAAAAGACAAATATAGCCTGAGCTCAATCTGGAAGTCTTCAATGACAGATCCATGTCATGGTTTTGGAACAAATTCTTGGTGCCAGTGGGTGCTGCTGCTTCTTAGGAAAGCCAGGAAACCTTCTAGGCTAAGGTACACATTTGTAAACATAATGGATAAAAGAACTTTCCCTGGGCCTGGGGGGAATGCTAGCATACTCAAGTCTGTGCAGGACTGTGGGATGATCTTGATTAGGAGAGCAGAGACTATTTTGTCACTTCTGTGCATTGGTCTTTTGTTTATGAGAAAAACGTGTCAGCTCCATTTGGTGCTATAACATCAGTGCATCATCGCCTGCTGTGTGCTCTCCGTGTTGTAAGTAATAAGACAGTGTTCAAAGATCTGAAATTAAATGTGAGAAGTCAAATTGATGAGATTGATTCTGTCAGAAGATGAAACTCTTCATTTGGTAAGGTATGTGTATTTTTTTTTTTTTTGGCTAAATGGCTGTTCAAAATCTCAACATGTTATCACACAGTGCATGCACAGGAAAACTCTACTAGCTGTACCCTCCATTTTCAGCCCAGAAGCATGGAAGAGCTATCTTTACTTCCACAATTTATTTGGCCTCTTTATAAGCTCCACGATGGACATCTGGATCATCCCCTATTTTGTAGAACTTTCTTTTTTGTCTTGAATACAGCATAATCTTGACATACATCTCTTTGTATGCCTCATGTCAGTGAAAAAGTGCTACACAGTGTTAATGTCCTCTGTACCAGTTTGTCATGTGATTTTTGAACTACTTTTTGATGCAATATTAAAAGTATTCTCTGTATTGAAGATAAAGATTTGATGCATATCAGGTAAAGGTTATGAAGGCTGCTTAAAAATTTTGGTCTTATGTCAAGAAAACTCCTTTTTTATACTTTCTTCAATGCCTGATTGAGCAACAGTGCTTGAATGGATACTGAAAATTCAGGCTGGATGTTCATTTGGTAGGTTCATATTCTGAAAAGCAGGTCACTGTGTAAAACTGAACTGGCAGCCTGGAGTGGAAGTGTTAAAGCCTAAATAAATAAAACAGGGCTGTTAGAGTAATCAAAAATAAAGTCTTTTAATCTTTTGCTTTGCATAACTAACAGGCAATTAACTTTCATTGACTCATGATGCGAAAAGTGATTGAGAGACAGATACTTTGCTTTGGTAACAGTCTGACAGTTGGGAAGAATGTTTTTCTTGACAGTTGATTAGGGGTTAAATGAGCTGAATAAAATTGGTAATTTTTGCTGCTTTCCTCACTTAATATAACAGCTATTATATGAAGCATTTTTTCTTTACATTAGTTGTAATGACTGACTTTAACTAATTATTCTGTTGAAAGGACTGGTTTTGATTGACAAAGATATCTTCTTGGTATTCTTAAGAGCTGCAAAAATGGTGCATATAGAACCTGCAATACCTTCTCCCTGCTGCCCCTTTCCCCCACAGTTTAAGCACTTATTTATTGATCTTTAGTCTACAAGAGGTTTAATTTTATGGTAATCTTAGAAGTAGCACGTGGATGTAGGTTAAAATATACCATCTCTCTCCGAAGGAAACCTTCAGCCCCAGCTTTAGCACAATTGTCTGGAAGAATACTGATGTGTAAGCAACTACTTGGGAGTTTTTGTCATGGTCATGTTTTGATAGAGGATGATGGTTTTTGAGGCAAATAATCAGGCTCCTGGGTAAACAAGGTAATAGTGCTTCATCTGCAACAGAGGTGGAGAATTCATCTACCGTAGCGCTGCTGGCTGTGACTGTCTTACTGATGAAAGCAGCTTTTCACAGCCCCTCGAAACGTGCTGTGCTATTTCACTTGTGACACTTCAAAGTATGTGATTGTGTGAAAATCCTGGAGTGAATTGTCTTTTCAAAATTTTAGATCAAAAGAGAAATGCCAGAACATCAACAGGAAATAAAACATTTTTATTGAATATCTGTGTAATATGTATGTTATTTTAACGACAATTGGAAAACTCTACTGTGGGGAGTCACTACACAAAGTGAAACAAAATATAAACCACCTCATCAAAAATGAAGGTAAAATACAGCTAAAGTTGTCAGCTCGCGGGCCACGAGCGATATGGCAGGATAAAACACCCCAAACATTTCTACAAGATACAGAGAAAACCCACACAGAGAAACACTCAAGCAGGCAGTAAATATACACAAAGGCAACTAGGATCTTTCTACAGCATCAGATTCTAATACTTCACACAGCTTTGTCAGAAAGGTACATGTGGCTTCTTTGAGGATGAAAAATGTCATCTTGGTCACACGGCAGGTTCAGTCTCTGAGAATCTTTGTACCTTACAAACCAGTTCTAGGGTGACATTCAGTCTGGCAGTGTAGGAAGAGAAAGCATTAAGAATACCTTAACACAGTAGGTCAGTCCTGGCACTTTGAACCTGCAGCTATCCTGAATGAGTAACTGAAAGCTGGAGACCATGAAGCTCTTAGACTGGAAAGCTGACTGTCTGTTTCTTCTCTTTGGTGGGGTTTGGTCCTTAAGGATAAGATTTTAAAATATTCCAGCTTGATGCTTTGCATGTATGTGCCTGTTTCTGTCAGAAAATGTCTCGCTTGTGTTTTTTCTATGTTTCATGTAAAAAAGAAAAAAATGGATCTTGCTATTCTCACTTTTGGAGGTGGGGAGAGATACAGGCTTTTACTCTCCTCCCTGTACTTAGCTGCTGCTTTTACCCTCAAAGTACTGAAAAACAGGGATGCTTGGTTATCCCTGCACTGACCTCTGAGACTGTCACACCTCTCCCAGAAGCAGAGCTTTGAGGGAGGCTGTGGAATTTAGTTTGCAGTGCACAGTTCTCCGACTACATTCATCTTTGTTAGACACAGAGATTGATAAGAACATTAATGGTTAATTCTCATGCCTCCCTCCAAAAGCAATAGCATTTCCACATTTCTAGGGTAATTTGCATTGCTGAAAATAATGAACTCTTCAAAAGCATTATAAATATATTCACAGCTTGGAAAGATAAGCGAGGGGCCTCCGAGGACGGTACATGAGCTAGAGGTGATGCCCTGAATGACTTGATGAGATGGTACAGCGGAGGTGCCATGCTGGGGAGCTGTAAGATGACTCTACGGGAAAGCAGCAGGGGCAAGGGAGCTTGGAAACGTAGAGTATTGCACAGGGCTCGACAAAATGCTGCGTGGTCAACCCATTCACTAGAGCATCCTTGTCCCCTGCATAGCTCTCCAGTTCTACATTGGTCCGTAACAACTGGAACTGCTTGTGCTATGCGTTCCTTCGGCAGTGCAGTAGAAGGGAATGGCAGTATTATTACAATATCACTACGGAATAAATTGATTGCTATCCACTGAGAAAACTACATTTCTAAGTACACACGGCAGTCACAGTGATACACAGAGCAGTCTTTCAAGACTCTTATGGAATGACTAATAGCTTCATAATAGTGCCATTTACTACATAATAACATTTAAAACATTTAAAAACTCCTCCTGAAACGAGCATCTAGTATACAGAAGAGGTTGCTTCAGTTCTCTAGAACTTGTTCTTTGTTTTCACTTTTTTTTTAAAGGACAAATTAAAACTTAAGTATAAATAGTATATAAAAGGTCACTAGCTGTTCTCTTTTGGCTTACTTTGAAGTGCATTTAGAACTATGGCTAAATTTTGTCATCTTCTGATGGGATTACAATACTGTCTGTTTACCATGAAACTATTTTGTATAATAAACTCACACGGCTGTGTCTAAAAAATATTCTGCATTCCTTCTAATCTGAGTTAGTATCATAAAATATTTTGTTACAAAGTCTAATGTGCAAACTCATTATAATGTGAAATCGTGGATGGAATTCACAGTATGCAAATTTTTATAAAGGTGATAATGGAGAGCTACTCTTGTTTTCATGGCAGCATTTTACTACAGCTGCATTTCCCTCTTTCCCCTCCCTGCACTTCTGCAGTGGTCTGTCTTCATATCTTAGATGAAATTGCTGCCTCCTGTGGAACTGCTTCCTCAACTTTGAATCTAAAGCCATTTCAGTCTGTTATGTGTTTGCTTTGGAATATATACAAAAAAATTATATTCTGGCTTCTGGCTACATCTCCATGAGGTCAGCCAAGGAACTGCTCAGATCATGCAAAGTTGCCTGTGAAAGAAGTCTACCCAATTGGATTTGCCCCTCTAAGATTCACTGTGGACGTGAAGTGTGCTATTAGGATGGTCCACTTGAAAGCTCAGATTTAAGTTGTCCTTTAAGATGTCAGTGTAACACTACTAGTGCCTTACAAGTTGGATATTTTGTTTTCCTGGAATGCAGACGATACAATAGTTACCCTATAATATAGTATCAGCTCTCCTATATCTCAGTCAATTTACATAATTTAAAATAGAACATCTTATTAAAAACATCTAGATATACACAGATTAGGAAACGCTTACAACATACAAATACACAAACTAGAAATAAATTCTCAGCATACTGATGTATATATACAACTGTGTGATACAATAAATAATTTCTGTCATGCTCTATCTACACATCATATTGCTTAAAAGAAGAGTAGATCTGGGGCGGGCAGTGGTGAAATGAAGCGCCTTTAAAAGGCTCTCTACATTTAAATTTGTGCAAATTAAAATGGGAATTTTAAAGTACAGCTGATCTGTGTCAGGAACACATGGCTGGAAATGAAAGGACCTATATTACTGAGGTATTTACAGATACTGGCTAAAGAGCACTATGTGGGCAAATGCAGAAAGGCTTCTTCGTCTTTTTCTTTTTCTTCTTCATAATTTAATTTAATTTAATTTAACTTAATTTAATTTACTTCTTGACTGCCAGCATGGCATCTACCTCCTCCTCGGGCTGTAGGGTGTGCCACTGTGCAATGGGCCGCCGGGGGTTGGCCAGCATGTCTGACCAGTGCCGCAGCTCCGCGCCGGTGCTGTTGTAGCCCACAAAGACTTTCCCGATGGCATCGTTCTTGCCAATCTTGTCATAGTCCAAAACAGTCACAACAATTTGCACTTTCTGTAATGAGACAGAGAAAGAGCAGTGAGCATGACAGTAAGGGGAAGGTTGGCAGGGATGAATGTGGGGACAGCCAGACATGGAGAAGTCATCAAGGGGGAAGTGTGTGACAGCTGGAGTAGATTCCCCTAATGAGAAACAAATTCAAACTTCTGTTTTTGCTTCCTGTGGGCCTTCCAAATAAAAACAGGTTTACAACCTCCCTGTTAGCTTGAAACTTGCCCCCTTGCATTGAATAGCTTCGTATGGAAATTGAGGCTGATTGTTTTTCTTTTAACAAATTAAGAACTTACTACTACAACTTAATTCAAAAGTTGTGCAATTTTACACACTCTTAATTTTTTAAGTAAATAAGTTAAGAAATAAAGTTCAGAAATTCCTCTATGTTTGCAATGCTGTACTCAGTTCTGTTAGTTGCTCTTCTACTTCTTAGCAACTCTTACCCATCCATATCCATCCAGTATGCTAGTCAGGTATTTTCAGATAAATTCAGAAGACAGCCCTTATAGTTAGTATACACACACACACACAGAAACACACATGAGTGCGTTCTCATCTCTATGCACATGTGTGTGCACTTGTGCACACGTACAAGCATGTGTGTATACTGTGTATATTCTGTATATTTACAGAGAAATTTAGAAAACAGGCTGGCTGCTTAAGGGAGTTGGAATGGATGTATCAACCCCTGGTGTTTCAGGGCTCTGACACACTGGCATAGCCTATGACTGAGCGGATGCTGGAGTGTCACTTCTGTAGGAATAGTGACCTCTGGCAAACAGGGTTAAACAGGTCCCACATGGTCTGTGTGAGTCCATCTGTCACAGCTCATAGACAATTTTCCATCCATTTAGGCTGGGGCACACTGGGAGGTGTTTGAGCCAGGCATTTATGTTTGTAGTTGTGTGCACATACACACAATTCCTTTCTTTCAGGTCTTTAATATTTGTCAGAAGAGCATAAACAGCTATTTCTTCAGTGGAGTGGTGTTCTCTCACAACAGCATTTGAGACTTTCACTCTTGTTTTACGAAACTATAAACACTTCTCCTTATAGAGCATTATTTTTTAATGATGAGCATACAGTTCTTTTCCTGATTCCAGTGTCAGCTTCCTGAATAGTAAGAAGAAATGCCCTGAAACACATTTCCAGAAAAATCCTCTGTTCTCTAGAATTAGGTTTTTAAATTTAAAGCTTTAAATATATCTACAATCTGGACCTCGTACTAGAATGATTAATTTCAGGGCTTGTAATAGGATAATCTTTTAGAAGCAGCAAGACCAGGGTCATGAGGTTTATTTTATGAAGTCCATTTCCTTACAGGATTGGACGGTTCACTGAGCCAGAGAAAGAGATGATTCCAGCAGGCACTTAAGTATTTATATAGTTGCTGATGACAAAAGTATATCTCTAACTCAAGATTTTCCCTCCCCAGAGCACTCACGATAAAAGGCAATATTCTGAAGCAAGTATTTCTAGATGCCAGAATTACATTTCAGTGTTGCTGTTTGCAATACACTCGCTTTTAATGGTACCTCCCCAAATGAACATTTATGTTTTAGATACATGGTACACTCACAGATATAAAAAGTAAGTATGAGACTATTTCTTTGCACTACAAAAAAATGCTTACCTACTGTACCTAGAGGCTTGGGGATAGTTATTACTGTGTATTTTTTAAAAATGTTAATCATAAGACAAAAATGAGCACTGTAAATGAAGGACCGTTCCTTGCTCTACAAAGATGTAAAGAACAGCCAGGTCAGATAATTAACTTGGAGATGATTCTCCCCTCCTGATCTCGGACTAAACCCTACAGAGAAATGTGAGCATCCCTTTGCCTTTGTACCACATATTAAAGGAGCAGCTGCATGGCAAAACCCAAGAGGTGGTAGTAGAAAGACCTGCCTCTCCTCATAAACACTTGGATTAGCAGTTACAGTTTCCATGGTGTGATTAAGCCCTTTGGACTGAGAGGGCCTGGAGACACCCCTGCCTACAAAGGCTGTCTGTTTTGCATATGGCAGAACACGTGCCTGATCTGCCAGTAGCAACAGGATTTGACTTCCCTGTGGTGCTCTCCCATTACCCTTGAAGACATCACTTTCTTTCTCTTAAGAGCCAGAACCCACAGTCACAGTAAAACTGTTGAAAATGTTAACGTTTGGCTCCTTTAAAATTACACAGATGTACTGCTGTTGACCTGCTTTCCCTCCATGACCTCTCTTTATTCTCCAACAATCAAGAAACTCGTATAACTTTTATTTTTTTGACAGTGAATGTTTGCTTAATGACTTTTATATGAATAGCACAGGTCACAATGATTCCTACCATAGTAAGTCTAAATAACATTTAAAATAAGTGTTTCTAATGCTGAAATCACTTCAGTATCTGTCATGAAGTAGACTAAATATAGTCTTTTATAACTAACTCAAAATACATTGACACATGACCAAAGTCCATAATTGCAGATTTAAAATCAGTCTATATAGTAGGGTAGATAGCTAAAAGGTAATTCTAATAAACTTTTTAAAAAAAGGGAAGGCAAAAATTTAAACCTCTAAACCACAGTACTTTTAAAATCAACTACATGCACCTCAAAAAATGACTTTGAATTAGAAGGCAAAATGGTCAAGTACAAAAAATGCACCACGGCATGCCAAAGCTTTGCTAGGGTAATTTAGAGGTAACCATTCCAGCTCCTCAAGCCTATCCCTATTTGTAAATCAAGACACTCACTGCCTAAACTGCCACTTGACTTGATTCATCTCTTTTTGAGTCTTTGATCCTTGTTGTGAAATCTTTCACAAGCACGCAGACCAGCTTTCATTAAAATCAAGAGAAATTACCCCCCACTGGATTTCGCACTTTTTGATTCCTAGAATCCATAGACACCTGTACAGGCAGTAGGGCATGAAGAAATTCTAAATGGACTAGTCATGCATCCAAGTCACTGTGCCCATGCTTTACCTTGTCTGGTTTTAATAAATTTGTTAGCACCAAGTCAATAAATTGCAAGCTGCTTGAAAGGTAGGCCTTGGCTCCTGGGCTTCTGTCCAGCCCAGCTGCTATCAAAATCCAAGATACATAATGTGAAAACCTATACCATGCTCTCATCTAATGAAAAGGGATCTCCAAGTTTTATGCAAGCAATTTAAACACATTAAAACTTTTCAACAACAAGTTTAAAATCATGGCACCTAATTTATACCATGACCTCTCCTACAATCCAGAGAAGGATATATTCCCAGATGTTTTAAATTATGGTTATTTAAACTGGGAGGCCCATGAAAGGACCCTTTCCCCACTCAGCTCCACCCAGAAAAGCTGTTTTATTTCTTAACATCTCCACAGTCCTGGGGCTCCATGACCAGGTGGAAAGCCAGCATGCAGCTCTTTTCCCACCAGCCTCCTGAGATGGTTAAAAAAAAGCTTCTCTCTTCAGATAAAAGACAGCATCAAAAGAAGTTAATTCTCTCTCATGAGAGATGGTTTGCCTCCTAGTAGCTCAAAGATAGGCAACTGAGTCCCTGAAAAAAATCACACAATGCTTTGTCCTGGTATTTCCCACTGCTACTGTAGGTGACTTCCATCTCATTGTGCTGACTTCTGAAACCTTTAGTTTTAGGTACTGAGCTCTGGGAGTAACATCTGGACAACTGCTGTAGCTCTCCTGAGGCACTAAGAGAACAGGTATTGCAGTACTGACCCCTGAGATTCTCAAATGCCTTTTTCCAAAGGACACAGGAATCACTGAAAAAGTTTTCAAAGTGTAGTGGATAACTGAAAAAAAGCTGTGTATGAATTAGGTGTTTTACCTTAAAGGGATGCTGCAGTGGTTTCAAAAACCAGGGCAAATAAATAAATGCATAAGGAACACAAATTTATCTGATAATGCCAATTTATTATTTTAAATAATTTAGGGGAATATGTTATATATGGCTTTTCTTTTATCCCTACACCTTTTTGCTGGCACATTCCTTCCCTATCTCCCTGTGGATTTTTTTTCCCCAAATCCATTTCTGTTAACAGAAAATGTCAGTTATCCATTTCTCACTGATGAATCAAAGCTTCCTAAGTACTTCACATTTCATCATTTCCCTCTTGAAGCAGTCACACTCATCTAATGTAGCACAGGGCTGGCACCTAGGTGCTAATGAAGGCATACATGTGATAATTAACAAGATTCCTGTTAAATATTTATAAGGGCTGAGAAATGGAATACAGAGGAAAGACAAAACACTGTTTGACATTACCTGAATTTGCTCGAATGGTACTTCAAAGCTGAAAGACTCGTTGTAGTAGGGATTCAGAGTGTTCTTTTTAATTGTAGTCTTTTTCTTCTTCAGCCTCTTACCATTCTGCATCAGATGGATCTTCACATAGGGATCTAAGCATTCAAGAGAAGAGGTAGAGCTAAGAATGAGCTACAAATTTTAATCGCATAGATGTAGGTGTAGATTAAAAAAAACAAAACCAGACAACATTCACAGCTCATATCTAAACAAGTTCTTAATTTCTACTACAGAAAATCTTCTGTATGATTGTGAAGTATTCCTGATGGAAAAAGGTACAAAGTATTTATTGCCTTATTGCTTTAACATCATGAAGGTGGAGTAAATTCCACCTAACTTTGTTACACAGCTTATTAACCATCCTGCAAGCATTTCTTAGCAATGGTTTGTGGGGTGGTTTTCCCAAGACCTGTGAGTGCTGCCAAATGCACACAGTGGGTACAGAGCTGGCATGGCCCCATGAGCTACAACCACCTGGCTACTATTCCATCACTCCTTGGGCAGGTGCTGTGCCATGGCTCTCCTGTCCTCTGACCTCCCTGCTGAGCTGTGACTGACAGGGCCCAGCAGGGTCCAGCACTGCCCGGCAGCAAAGGACTCTGTCCCTTCAGTACCAGCCTCTGCCTCGGTGCTGCACCCTGCCACAGTCCATGGGGGCCACGGAGCTGGTATAAATTACAGACTGGCTTTGCCAGTCTCTATTGAATTCCCACTGTCACTTCAAATGGCTTCTGGTGGCAAAGGAATGGAACTCATTTGGTACCTAATCAGGTGTTCCTTGTGTGAGCAAAACTTTCCTGCACATTACAGCATTGATGAGGAATCTCGGTGATGATAATTTCAATGGAAGCTTTGCCTGCTTAGAAGAATAGCACTGTGACATTCCAAGAGCCATGTGGCTGTCTGGACAGTGAACTAACATTCTTCCATGGAGCTAGTAATTTGAAGTACCCTCACTGAGTTCAACTATTTTTCTGTTTAGGCTTAACACAAAGCAACATTTGAGGCATCTCAAGCTCATACTTTTCAGCAACTTGTATGGTACTGTCACCAAAATTTGGGTAGGTACCTCTCTGGCTCTAGGCATCTGAGCTGTGATGTAGATCAAGGCAAGCTTCCCTGGAGTAGGAGCTATATAAAATGCCTGCCAGACATAAGTCACCTGCAGCTTAAATAAGGGAGCCTGAATAATGCAAAAGGAGAGGGCTTCTCCTTTCCCTCCTGAGAAAAGGCTGGGGCTATAGAATAAGGACAAATGAACACTGCACTTCATATGAGCAAACCACGCTTTATGATTCTGCAATGAAATTAATTTTTGAAGAGTAATTGCACTCTTCTACAGTCAAAATATGCCTTTCTCTGGAAGACCTGGCTGTTCAGGACAGTTAAGCTACTGGAGTCACTTGACCACAGTCTACAGTTCCTAGGAAGGAAATCTCATGTTGGTAGTAGATGACAGCAGACAAAGGTATCAAAAGATCCAATGACTGTGAGAAGGAATTAGGGAAATTCTAACTTAGGAATAGGCACATATTTTAGAAGTAAGATGGAAACAGCTGGAGTAGCTTCTCCAGTAGTGAACTCTCTGTTACAGAGGGTTAAGACTCCTCCCTCAAAAGACTCAAAGTTCAAACAGAAATTAAATCAGGGTAGGTTTACACTTCAGGTAAGATGGGATTGTAAGGGTTCATGTGAAGAGCAAAATGCTAGCAAAAAGCCAACAGAGGTCTATTTCTTTTTTAATACTGAGTTCAACATCACTGCACACAGGGTTTTGAAGGTGGAAAGGAGGCGAATCTGGACTTCTTCAACATTAGCTCGTACTTGAGAAAAGCTCATCACTTTCCCTGATGGTTCATGCGGAATGCAAACTGTGCTAACTTCAAAATGATGGTTTAGGTATACCTAATACATACTAAGAAAGTTTAGTATTCAATGAGTCAGTGTTAAAGTGTTAAGAAATGAGAATGAGGTAAGATGCTGTAAAAATATAATTTGAGTCATTAGACTGGAAGGCTAAACAGTACAGTAATATATTATTATTAAGGGTATTGGAACAGAATAACTTTTTAAAATAAATGCAAGTGATATAAGCCAATTCTTTGTAGATCTGTGCCTTTGTACAGACAATATACACAGGTTTGATGATTATTCATATGTCCTTAAGGAACTGTACAGAAAGATTTATAAAGGGATGCAGAAATATTCCTATATTGATAATAAAATCTGTATTTTGGAAAAGAATATTTTAAACTAGAAATCAATGCATATGAATGCTTCTGCTTCTATGAGTACATTCACTTTAAATTGTTTGCTTCTACTGACTTTCTACAGTTTCTGTCTTCGTGTTTGTATTAGAACAAAACCTGACCTAGACAACTCACAGCCATGGGACAAGACCCACAAGACACATTTCTGTGTTTATTTTTCATGTCCTGATCAGTTTCTTCTGTTTGTCAGTCTGAGGAGTTGAGTTAGGCTCAAATGCCAGCTGTTTAGTAGGAAAGACACAGTGGTGCCACTATAGTGCAGAACTGAGTGGCAGAGGTACCAAATGGAGTATAGAATGGGGTGTAACATGATAAAATAATCAAATTTTCTTTCATCTGAGGGTAGAATTTTCATGCTAATCCAAACAGAACTTAACTGACACCATGTACTTTCTTGTCTTGTTTCATAGGAAAGTATTATACAAATTTACTCACCACAAACATTTAATATCAGGGCCCCTCCACCACTGCACCATCTGCAGTTACATTCTCCCATGTTCCACGGTGTTAACTCCCTCAACTCCCCAGTAATCTATTTGCTTGCACTCTACACAAAAAACCTGACACCTAAGCACAGACTTTCTTGTGACTTCATGAATAAATTTCTGAAAGAGATAAATTCTCTTCCACTAAGTAACAGAAGCTGAACTGCTTGGAATCAATTAGTGGAAGAAGGGATGATAATCAAGAGAAGGAAGAACCTCTGGGAAGTGTCGGTCTCCAATGATTTTTGTGAGATAAGGTTTAGCGCTAATGGAAATGTCTTTCCTCTACTTGCAACATAACCTCAGTGCTGGCCCCATTAGTCATTCTGAATAATACTTTAACATGTAAATAGTCTCACTGAAGAACTGAGACTAGTAAGGATGACAGAACTGATATTACAGCCTTGCAATGATAAATTGCCTGTTAAATGCCTAGCCTGGTCATAAAGGGCAATGCCAATGCAAATAAGTATTTCTTTTTATCTACCCTGGATAGTTATCTGATTCCAGAGTAAATATCTAGCTTTAGTTAAATAGATTGCACCCCAGAATATTAATTTCTCTCCAAGGGTAAACATCGCTGTATTTTTAGCCAATTTGATTCCTTTCAAGTTAACAGGGATATAGAACCACATTACATTCACAGGCATCTGTGGATGGATAACACCCATCTATCTGGAAGAAAAGATGTTGCATCCAGATGTCCCTCTGCTGAAGGAGACAGAATAGCTTTATGTCCCTTGCTTAATAATCCATTTTAACCAGTGTGTGGGACTAAATAAAATTGTGCTATTTATTCCCTCATTAACAGTCTACCCAGAAATGCTAAAAAGATGTACAGTTCATAACTAATTGTGCATTGTGGATCTCACAGTAATATCTCAATGGAGGCCAGCTGAACTGCTTTTAAAGCATCCTGGAGAGGACCAACTGACACATTTTGTTGTTCTGAAGTTTGCAGTAAGATGCCAATACATTATTTAATAAGTAATTGCCATGGTATGTAATACAAAGATTTTTATAGTAATCTGAACCACGAGGCATAGATATATAGATATTTATATATATATATATACACATATATATTTTTATATATACATACGCACACACACACACAACTGGAACTCTCTTAAAATAATGATTAGTTACAGATATGTTGTAGACAATATTCACTTAGTTGGTTAAGAGATTTTACAAGGGAAAACTTTAAAAGGAAAAAGTACTACAATTCTAAAGAAGAAAATTGTGGCAAAAGACAATACATTAGGAAAAGGCAGAACTTGAAAACCCTTGTTTTTCAGGGGTTTTTAAGACGAAAAAATGTTAGAGGGGTAAGTAGCTAATGAAAAATAATCTTCCACATAGGCAGGAGAGAATTCAGCACACAAATTTCTGTTTCTATGGATCTTCAGAAAAAAGCATCAACAACATAGCTTGGAATGGTTTTACTGCAATGGCTTAGTCTGAATGCAAAGAGAAGGACAGTGTCCATATTTTTAAAAATAAAATTAAGGCTTCTGCAATCTAATCTGAATATGAAAAGTAAAGCATCTAGAATTTGATAAATTTGAAAAATGCCACAGGGATAACTGAAATTGATTGTGTGTGCAATTACAGTCCTGAGGCTGTAGGCAGGGGAAGCTTAATGGATTAAAGAAAAAAAAATACCATGCAGGTCTGTGCAGAGAGATCAGAGAAAACTCTCTACAATCCTTGAGAAAGCCTAACATGATTAACAGAAAAAAACATGAGCCAGAACAAACTAGTCACAGATACACCTGAATAGTTTAATATGACAAAACACTGTAATAAAATGTTCTCAACTAAAATGTAGAAATGGTGAAGAACTACTGTGCCAGAACTGCCTCCAGCTGTATTTTTGTCTTCAAAATGTTCAGATAACTGGGTGCTCATTAGCACGTGTTTTTTCCCATCAGAAGAAAATTTATGCACAATCCATGCCAAAGCTCAACATCACTGACATTTAGAGCAAAAGTGTCAGCAGACAGTGGAGTTTCCATTCCAGGAAGCAGAATGAATTCATGAAGAGCTTGCAAATTGATTCAAGAAGTAAAAAAAAATGAGGTTTGAAAATGCAGCTTTACAAATAGCTGTGCAAATGCAGCTAGGACAGAGGCGATCTGCAGGGTGCATTGTTAGTTCCAGGCTAAAGAGCCACTCTCATCCTGCAACAGCAGCGTGGCAGAAAGCCAAGGAAAGACTGAGCCAGGCTTAGACCAGAGCTGGAGCAGGGTCAATACTGCACCCTTAACCTGTTCCCCTTCTGTGCAAACAAGCTTCAGGTGAAGTTCTCTGGGCAGGCAGTGTGGAGAGCAGCCATTTAATACAACAAACAACCTTATGGAGACTATATCTGGGATGGAGGCTGGCAGCACCAGCAATACCTGTGTGCCTCTGGAGAGAAACAGCAGCACAGGCCAGAGCTGGGCTGTGAGAAGCAGAAGGGCTCTAAGAGCAAAACAGGAAGAATTTTGTTGGGAGTTCCCACAGATTTGCTGATTTTTTCAAGAACCATGGGACATGTTCCCTCTGTCGGCATATAAACCCTTCCTCCCGAGAGAGAGGGACTATTCACATGATGCCTGTGGCACCCAGGCCATGGATAATTCCCCCAAAATTTTTCTCTTCCGTTCATTCATGTTTAGATGAGAGTGGATAAAAAAAAATATCTCTGAAAAAATGAGTTTAGAGTGATACTGATTTTCTCAGCTAGTATTTTTTTCATATTAATGGAAAGCTTTGAATGGGAAGGAAAGCCAGAGGGAGAAAAAAATAATATATGGTACAGCGACTAAGAACCACAAGTACCTTCTAGACTGCATAGAAATTATAGTTTCTATTCACTGACAAAAGCTGTTGGGCCTTCTACCTTCCTTGACAAATGAACAAATTAAAGTAAAGACATTATTTTTAAGGAGCAACTGATGTCCCAAGAGAAATATTGGAAAACATTCTCACATTGTAAACAGTTCCCTTGGCATAAACTATATGGTTTGTAAGGCTTATAAATTCAGGTTTCCTTAAAAATAGGACCTCTTTTAAAAGTTGATTTGCTACATAATGTCTAATCTTCAGCTAATACTGATATTTTGTTACTCTCGTCACACTTTCCATGCCCCCACCAGACTGCAGATTATTTGATGTTTTGGGCAACCCTTTAGCAGCAGCCAGGACTTGGGATGAGAGGTGAGTAGCAAAAGGTATTTGCTGAAGGTTCCTGTACGATGTCTATGATAGTCCTGACCCCAGCAAAACACATTTTAAAATCCCTTTTACAAAGGGGGCTGAGGATTGAGTGGTGGAGACTCTCCCAGTGCCAGCCAGCAGGGCACTGGCCGTGGATGGGGTTGACAAGCTGCATGCAGTCCAGATGGGCTGTCAGAATGGCCAGAAAAGCTGTGAAGAGTTTAACCCTAAAAAGCTGCTATCACACTTGCCAGTGTCTGTCTGTGCCACGGGGAGATGCTCCAGATCCAGTGCACCTGCACAAAGCACATGCCCATCAGGCTCCTTTGGGTTCATATGTCACAATGTAACAAGTTAGGTGACTTTGGATTACGTATTTCCACCAGCACCTTTAAAAAAAGATGCTGTAAGACTGGGTGATTTATAAATGAAAACATTTTTAGTTTCATATTCAATAACATTAGACAGATTCTCATAGGAATAATGGAGTCCAGGCATCCATTTATAGTGGGGAAGAAGGGGTTGGTATTTATAAAAGTAACAATAGCCTCTCTAGAATGAAGAGAGTTAAATGGAGAGTGTAGCAAAGCAGTCTGAAAATAACAACTCTTCACTAGTGCGCAGTTATAAGAACATCAAGTTGAGATTGCAATGCTGAATTCAGAGAACCAGGGAGTTTTGGGAAGAAGGAGGTGCTGCAAAACTGTCAGCCAGTCAAGGATTCCCTCACTCAAGAATCCCAAACTGAGGTTGTTGAACATGTAGAGCTGACAGCAGAAAGAGAAATGTTCACAGTGGCCTAAGGGCTATTCAGCCAGCTCTTGAGTGTGCAATTCCACCCACAGTGAACATAACAACAAATGTCACAGTGCCAGATGGGGAAAGTAGCAGAAAATGTGAGAAAAAGAAAAGAAGAAAAAAAAAAAAAAGAAAACCGAAAACTCTTACTTAAAATCAGCACAAATTAGTGCTTATGAGCTTATGATTAAGTTTGCTGCCAGAGCAAGGACAGCTGATCTCTCTGTTGTATCCAAGGGGTTCATTTCAGCACAGTTACACATGGGCAAAACAAATAGTTTTATAAAGTGCAACAAAAGTGGGTTGAACCAACAGGAAAATGCACCTTGAGTTTTGGCTGTGGGTAAACACAGAATACTCTTGTGGAAAAGCAAAGCTACTCAACCAAGCACTTTGTAAATGTGATTACATGGAAACTACATGCATCAAAGCAGTAAACCTTGTTTCCTTGTACTTGCACCAAAAGGGGAGAAACTGACTGCTCATGAAGCTTGAATATAGTGAGGACGGGGAGAAACACCATGGCACTGCAAAATTTTAACATCATGGAGAAGGCCACCTTCAATCCTAGATAACAAATAAAGAAATAAAAATGCATATTGCAATACCATGCTTGTATACAAGTAGGAAGAATACAACAGCAGCTAAGATGAAGTAGGTATTTATATCAAATAGTGGGAAGGTATTAATTTGAGCTGCTGATACAGGCAGACTCTCCAGGACAGGAATCCAGACTGGAAGCAAAGCAAGCTGGCAATACCTCAGGCAGCAAATTCCAGCAGACTGCTGAGTTAGAATTTAGGTAATGCCTTTTGATGATGTAGAGAAAAAAAAATTAAATTGATGGCAGTGAAAATACCAGAAGATAATACATAGAGGCTTAGAGAGATTCGAAAGCTTGTCCTCAAGTGAACTGAGGAGGAGGGACGGGGGATTACACATGGACAGGCAGAAGAGTGAAGAGAGAATCAGAAGCACAGATTACAGAACATCCCAAACAAGCCAAGTTAAGAAGCAGTTCTTGTCTTAGCTGAAAACAACAGGAGCTTGGGTACGTAATGATCTTCTGCACTGGACTGTCAGTGAGTGCCCTGAAGCCCTTGAGAGCTGGCCTGGTTTGGGGACAGAGCTGTCCCACCTCACTGAGGCACACACTATGGAGTGGAGGCCTGTTTTCATTATTTCCCCACTCCAAGAGCCCCACCCATCACAAAGACCCCAAGCCCCAAATCTTACAGCTGTGAGGCAAAATAAGCCCTAACCTCAAACTTCACTGAGAACAGACAGGCATTCCAGTATTACTGGGTAATAAAGAAAAAGCACATCAGAGGGAGTGTCACTATTCACTCCAAGGAATTCCTCAACCATGAAACACAGAGAAAGTCTGTTAAAAACAAAAATTGGTATAACTAGTGCATTAGTAATTTACTGTAGCAAGAATATACATTTGTAGTCCCAACTCACCAAGTCAACATTGCCACAGAAAGGTTTTATAGCTTGACTAAATGTCAGCATGGCACTACTGCGTTGTGATTGACTTTATATGGAAAGAAGTGAATATACCCTGCTGAAGGGTAATCTGTACTCTTCCACAGATGATTAGAAACAACACACTCAGAATCAGGTAAAGTCAGTTATAAAGGCTGTCTCAGGTCAAAACCACTATCATATTATTTAACCATTAATTTTTTCTTCAAATGCAGCAAACCCAGTTATGTGCCTCTATTCCATCCATACCCTCACAGGCCAAAAAAAAAAAAACATTAGGTGAGTTGGAGGAGAAGGAGAGGATAGAAAAAATAGAAAAGCAAAGCAGCAGGGAGTTTTATCTACCTTTGATCGAAAGGGTAGGAAACGCCTGATTACCTTAGCTCATATAAATGAATCACCAGAAAAATGTAAGCCATTACACCACAAAATAATTCTGATACTTTTAATAAAAATCTAGCCCTGCCACTTTGTAAACAGCTTCTCTCATCCAGGTGAGCTTTCAGTCCCAGATAACGTGGAGGAGACATGTCTTTTTTTTTTTTATTCTGATGATTAAACTAGAAATAGCACAGAAGTAATACTGCAGGAATGCTGCAGTAAAGAAGACATAGAAAAAAGAAAAGTGTTACAGCATCAATGTCTACTGGTAAAGCAGCCTGATCTGAACTCTTCACAGCTGAGAAACCAACCATAGTTATGCTTTATCAAGATAGATATTTATTTTAAGAGCATATAAAGACTTTCAAACTACATTTCATTTATCAGTGACTATATGTATAAAAGGATTTCATCAGCATCCACTCCTCAGTCTTAACTTGAAATAATACTCAGTACTTTTTCTACCTGTGAAGTTTATATAAATCCTAGTTCTCATTTTGTTTTCATTTTTCTGTTGGATTTGAGCTTCAAGGAAAAAACCATAAATGAAAGTTAGAAGGTACATGAATGTAGTCTTGCTTTCAGCCTACAAAACGTGCATTCAGAATTATTTGGAGAAAACAGCTCTCTTTCCCCTTCTATTCCTGCCTCCCAAAACACCCAGTGTCTGTTAAGTGGGATTTTGGGAATTCACACAGGCTATTTGTGGCACCTAATTTTAACATGACTTAGTGTGACTAACTCTTTACTGCCTCAACACACAGACCACCCATCCCACATATGAAACCTAAGGCAATACACAATACAGTTAGTTTTTTGACTCTCTTTTAACACAGAGGCCACAAGAAACCTTTTCCTATTCCCTCCTCAGAGCCATGGCTAAGGACAAGCTTAGCTGATGGGCTTCCTGGCAGTGAGAAGACTCCCAAAACACTGCAAGGCAAGAACTGCATATGCTCAGAGAGTGGAAAGGGCTATTCTGAATTAAGTTTCCCAATATTGTTGGGAAAACCAGTTTTGTTTTGGATTAAATTTAACCACAGTAAGAAAAAAGAGCTCAAAAGCAGATTTTGTTTGGATGGGCAATATCTTCGTCTTAATCCCATCATGAGAAGTTACAAGGTAGGTTAAATTTATCAGCAATTTCAACTGAGTTCAGATAAATTACATCTGTTTTCACACATGACAGCTGAGTGAAAACCTATTTTTTAGACTCCCCAAACACCCCAGGTTTTGGAAGCCTGAAGGTCAGATTTTTAACTTGAGTACTTGCAGAGGAAAGGCTGGGAGGCTGCACGCCTGCTCACATTCCTGTTGATTACACAAAATGAGAAGCAGTGACCTGAAACTTAAGGCAAATTTTTACTAAGACAAGAGTAACATTGAGATTATGTTTACTGAAGAGTCATGGAAGTGCTGAAGTCCTTGGGAGAACAAACTGTTTACTTTTTTTTTCTAACTCCAGACAAGTTACAAGAAAGAACAAAATGAGGAGTTATTTAAGAGCCAAGATTCAAGGAAAAGAACAAGTGTTCAACGCCAACAGCATCTGCATTAGGAACACTCTGCTGCTGAGATCATTAGTCCTATAAGACAAGAGGACAGACAACTTGAAAAATGGTGCCATTAGGTGAAAGATGGAAGTATTTACATCACAACCAATAACTCATGCCCCAAATTCTTCTTCAAATTGCTCCAGTCAGTTAATGGCATGAATGAATATTTGACTGACATGGTTCACCACGGACTCTACACCACTTTAGTTTAAAAGTCAGTCAAACATGACACAACCTTTCAGAAATCCAAGCGTACATGATAGATTTCAGCTCAGATACCTGCTAAAAATTTCTCCAGCAGATAGCCAATTTGGTAAAAAAGTGTTGGAGTGTGCTTTGCTGACAAACCAGATTCAATCCGGGCAACTCAGCATATTTCTGCCTGCTACTCCACTGAACAAGATCTTGATGCAGTCTAGTCAGTAGGTCATGATCTGTAACAAAATCAAATAACCCAGGAATCTAAAAAGTATATATGAATTTCTGAAACCCTTTGGCTCTTCAGAATTGAAAGGAGCAACATGTGAAAAGACAAGCCTTTGTCTTTGTGGCTACTAGATGAGGAGGAGGATGCTAGAGGAGGGAAACTGCTGCTTTTATTTGTAATCAATAAATAGAAACCATAGTAAAGGAAAAGTGGATGACACTGCTTCCAAGCCAAGGTAGTACTCATTGTGTAAAACAGAGAAAAGAAATTATTTCAGAAAAACTAAGCTCACAAAACAGTACTCTTTTCAAGCTGCACTCACCAAAGTTAGAATAGATTTGCAGAAGCATCAAGTATTTGTAGATAGGTCTGTTTTCAAAGGCACCTACTTCCTGTTAAAAATCACTTGTATGAAGATGAAGCAATCAATTCCCCTGGAATCCCAAGCTTCATCTGTCCTCTGGAAACTCCTATTGAACATTTCTCTGCATTAGTCAGTATCTAGATGACAATAGGCTTTTTTAATTTTTTGCTTGTGAATAAAGACAGCCAAAACATTCACTGAGCAGCAACAAGAAATAATTTAAATTCTTTCTGTTTATTGTATATGCACAAATGGCAATCAGCAAGCAGTGATATTAAACTTGTGGGTTTCAGATAGACAAAACATTCTCCTGTTAAAAATGAAGATCACAAATGTTGAAAAGAACATACTAAGGAGAACTGAGATTTTAAGTTTTAAAAAAAAAGCCCCATTTAGCAAACAATAAACCTGCTTTTCTGATACTTTTAGGAGAAAAGGAGAGAAAGGGTGAGAGGGAAGGAGTGCCTCTGGTTAGCTCGCCATTAGCACAAAAGAAAACAATTGCAGGGCTTAGTGAGGATTTAGCTTTAACACATACTTATCACAAAGTCATGTCACTGCACACTATTGTTCTGTATTTGGAATGAAATTAATTTCCAACTCCACATTAACCTTTTAGAGACCCTGCTTCATAGAGGAATTTAATCCCTTGGATTTTGGTATGTCACCAACAAAGGCCATTTCTCAATTTGGTGTGTTTAATAAGATTATTACCTGAAAAACTTTCATTAAAGGGAAAAATATATCAGTTTATTAACAGTGGGTATTTCAAACCACTGAAAAGTTGAGTGTTAAATCAAATAGGCGAGAAAAAATCTAGGAAATCCTCAGTTTTTTTCAATTCTCTTAACATATTATTCTTCTTTCTTTCCTATAATTAATCCACTGATAACTGTGACGGCATGCTCTCAAGCTATACACCAACATAAAGAACTTTATTGTGATAAAGTAGATATTTTCTAAATTTTATGAAAAACAGGCCTTCTGTTGTGACCAAGAAAGACCATTCTGCTGGGTAATGGGAAATAATCTGTAGCCTTACCATGAAGTAAGGGAAAAGCAGTGATTTAGACAGTAGTAAAAGCAGGAATTTCAGCACACGTGGGGAAGCCTATTTTCTGGTCCTTATTAGTAATAATGCAACAACTGTCTTTGTTGGCTGCTGCAGGACTCTTTCCCTGCTGCATTCCAGAAGCTGAGAGGAGCCTCTGGAAGTCAGACAAAATCTGCTGTCGCTACCATATTAGGAATCAAACCGAGTAGCAAAAGCCTCCGGCTGAGCAGAGATAAATCAGCAGGGAACGCGTTTGCCTCCCAGCCAAATGAGTAAAGCAAAGTGATTGAGGAAACAAAGTAAATAATAATTAAAAACCAAATCCTGAGCAGTAGGAGTGACTGATTCTTTTTACTTTTATCATGCTTCTTACTGAAGCATGTAGGTCCAAACCAGATTTACAGATATGAGCACACCCTATTCCTTACATTTCTTTATTGCTGCAGAGTGAAATAATCCCAAGACACATATCACTGATCAGCTTCAAATGTTTTTAACACATTCTTTTTCACTGGAAAGACAGCATTAGACTGCAGTGGAGTTTAAATTGCTCTTGAAATAAATTTTGGTTTGCAGCTAATCTGATCCTTCTACCAAGATATTCCCCTAATCACAGACACAGTCACTCTTCCACTTGTGATCAGCCTTGTTACAGTCCATAGAAAATCTCACCTGGAATACAATGTTTGCCAATGATTCAGCTCTTTCTAGAGGCAGAACAGAGGACCTGCTGTTAGATTTTGTATATGTGCATGGATCTATTCTGAGCATTCCTTATTAGAGAGGGTCTATAAGGTAACTAATCTATTATGGCACTGGCAAAGGGACACAATTCCATGTAGGTGTGATTGAAATCTAAAGATTTTGTACCTGCTGTGTGTGAATGAGGGCCAGATCTGCAAGACATGCCAGTTCATAGCCTGTAAAAGGTGGGAAAGTCTTACTTTGCATGGCACAGAGTCCAAACACAGCATGATGAACTGTCCTATGAAAAGATCTCTGTCTCTACTCTCTGCATTGCAGATGCTGTGAGAAGGTGGATGCTCACGAGATGCAGGCACTGCAGATGCCATCTCAAAAAAGAGGAAGGACTGCTGTGCCTGTACCCACATGCCAATCCCACAAAAAGGCTGATGTGCCATATCCCCTCCTGCTCCTCAGCAGCCCAAAGCACACCCATCCTACCTCCTCTCATGCTGCACAAGCACGCACTCCACCGCAGGTTAGGAGGCTTAACAAAGTCACGGTATAGGTAAATTTGAGTTTCTCTTTTGAAATCCAGAGAAGATTCGTTCTTAGTACAATATTTCACAGAAAGAAAACATTTTTCACAGAAAGAAACATTATTTCACAGAAGAAAACATTACTGAAGAGTAAGAAAATGTAACAAGATGGATACATTGTTAAGCCATTGTTAACTGCTGTTAAGCAACATCAACATTTCAGCCTTGGTAACCTTGCACATCACTTGTGGTTGTTGTCTTTGGTTGCAATGGGTAGGAAACTGTCACATACACACATTTTTCTAATCATCAGCCATGAGGCTCCCATGGCAACCCTTCTCTAACCCAACCAAAATAAATGGGGTTGTCTCCCCACAGATCCTAATGCAAAGCGTTGTACAAATAGCAGCAGAAATAATATTTTGCCTATGGAAATATTACCACCTCTTCTGAGAGGAAAGGTTGGCTAACTAAAAAAGGAGATTGCATGTATTGTCTTGTATTCGTTCAGGGGAAGAAAATCAGTAGGATTCTGTCAACCAGCAGGTTGCCTTGGTAAAAAATAAGCAATTGCTGAGGGAATGCAGAAATAAAATGGTACCTATGGCTTTCTACAGCTTTTGAGACAAGAATAAAGCTGCAGCTTCCTAATTATATAGTGCTCATCCTCTAGCATATTGATTTCATTGTTAGATTTTCTCCTTTCTTGATAAGACGCTGTGGTTGAATGCTGTTGTCAGCTCCTAGTGTGATGTTTTTCTGAAACCCTGTCTTAGCTATTCAAATATCCACAAACGATATCAACATTAGCAAATAAAAACTGTGTATAATACAGCTGAAGATGCACCAAGATACTTCTATTCATCCTCAAAATCAAAGAAGGTAAAGCAGAAGCTCATGGGTTATGACATCAGCCAGTGGTATAAGACTATAAATATTCATAGGGTGTCACACCAGTAAGCATTTATCTCCAGTGGGTGGGAGCCTGGAAACTGGACTCTGGGGCGGGGGAGAGCCCTCTGGCTGAAGCTAAATTCAGACTGATTCAGTAAAAGGAAATGGGGTGGCACCCAGAGGATGGAATTGGATAATTCAGCCTACAATCACCTTACTGCTAATATGAATTCTTTTTAAAATTTTTTTTTTCTTTTTAATTTGGAGTCAACAAGGAGATTACACCCATTTTCTCAGTTAAGTTTGTGTCTGATAGGAAATGCTGATGTGCTGGACAGAAATTTAGGGGGAATAGGAAATATTGGGGTTTGAAGCCCTGTTTGTATCCATTTCAAGTTGTGGTTTTAAACTGGTATCTGTGCTACCAATTGAAAGAAGACAAGCAGGGTGGAGTATTTAACTGAGATCACACTTTGAATTAAGTTCACTAGATTTTCCTTTGCAAGACAGTTACCATGTATTTTGCCATAGATATTGCTCATCTATAGAGAAGTTCAATTAAGAGATTGTGCCTAAGGAGTAACACATTTACAGCAGAAGTTGCAGGTTGCACAGAAAAACAGTGAAAAGGTGTGAAAAATAGAGCTTTCATACTGCTAAAAATTTCTGTCAATCAACTTCTCCTCAAACCAGATAGAAGATAAACTCTGAGCCTCACTGTCACACATTCGGTATCTCAATTAGGTTTTCACAAAAGAATGGCTTACTGTGCCTTTCAAGCTCTAAAGTGAGCTCTCTTATATAAATTTGCCTACAACATGTTATGCAGTGCTCTGCAGCATTTCAGATTTATTTTTCCTAGCATCCCAGTCATTCTAACCATAGCAAATTCCAGGCAGGGCTCTAAGGAAAACCCACAGAAGCTTTTCAAAGGCTCTTTATTTTCCTGCTTCTCCTTGAATTATCAGTACTTTTTTTCATAAACTTTTGAACTTGCCATAAACATGTCTCAGTATGTTAAAGTACTGTCCTTCACCCAACCCGACTGTGAAAATACAGTAGATTACAAAAAGAATTGACACATACTTAAAAAAAAAACAACAAAACCCCTATACTCCAGCTTCATATGTTTCACTTTTTGTAAGTAAAGAGGTGACTTTGCCAACCATTTCTAAAGGATTAAAAAGCCTGCTGTGTCATCTCATATATCTTCGTTCAGTTTCTAATGCAGCCAGAGAACACAAAGGCTGAGAAAAAAACCTTTTATCATTTGCAGTTATCGACTAGGCCAGAATACAGTATTAGGAACCTTGGAAACTTTTAGCTAAAACTTCTTTGCTTTGAAGAATGACTGATCTCCTGAGTGAAGGAAAGCAGTCTGCCCTCAAAAAAGGTTGTTATTATTATCCAGAAACCTAACACATTTTAGGGAAAAATTGTTGGGGGCACATTGAATGACACCCTATTTTCTGCAGCATTGCCACAACAGTCCAAATTTTTGGATGTTCTTAATCACCTTATACACCAGCTTTGGAAGAGTTTTAGCTGCCTTCAATAATAGGTCTTTTATATAAAACATATTCAGTAAGGTCTTTTATTAAAAAAAAAAAAAGTGTATCTACCAGAAAGGAAAGGCAATTTAAAGGAATTGTTACTTCAGTGAGAGTGAGAGTTAGTGTTTTGTCCTGAGGCTGTTCATCCAAGATGCAGCTGATCTTAATGTTATGAGTTTCCAGCAAAATGCAGGCAGAATTCTTTTCTCCTTACAGCCTCTTGTTCATGCACCATGGCATAAGCAAACTGTAAAGTCAGAGGTAAAGGCTGATATTTAATGCCAGAGTACTGCCCCAAACTTGGTGCCAAGGTCTCTGCATAGCAATCATATAAATGCTATTCTAAAATTTTAAACTTATATATATATATTTATATGTATGTATCTATCTGATTCTATTTTTAAAACCTTTCTGCTTTAATATGATTCCTGGGGCTAGGTTTGCTTTTGCATCCATCTTCTCTTTCAATATGGATCAGAATCTTGACCTTATTCAAAGGCATCAGTCTATTTACTGACCAGAGGTAACCCACTGAAGAATTCTGACATTGATTGATAGTCAAGCCAGCAATCAGATCCTGGAGGTGTTCTATAAGTTGAGAAGTGAGACTGCAAAATCATTGCATGCAAACTTTTGGAATATTCACTGCTGCCAGCTCTTGTGATTTTATCACCATCCCTGAGATATTGAGTATATTTCTTGAAGCCTTAGTTTCTAAGCATTATGTTACCATCAGGGATTTGCAGCTTGCATTTCAAATAAAAAAAACTTCTCTAACTCTCATGGCTAGAAATAAAAGTCTGAAAGCATTGAATCCAAATCTTCAAATCAAAAGTAATTTATTGAATTAATATACTTAAAGTATATTTATTTTTAAGTCAAGAGCAAAAATCTGGGACCCTAGGTTTGGCAATGTCAGTACTATCTCCTTTTTACAAACAGCATGCTCTGTAACTGAACTGTTTGTGACCTTTTCCTTATGTATTATTTCCCATTGCAACCATTGTCAACTTGCAGTGATAAAAGCTTTAAAAGCATAATTGAGAAGGGCTTTTACTTGTTGTTTTTCTTGACATTTTTCCCAAGAAATTTTCAGAACTGAGTGAAATCAGAATCAATGAAAAGAATGTCTCCAGAAATTTCATGGTGTCCTCCCTAGATCACTCGCATACTGAACTGAGGAAAACATCAGAAGAGATATGGAAAACCAACCAGAACTGTACTGGTTGACTCTGTCAGGTCAGCATGAACTCACTCAGGTTGCCACCATTTTGGTAAATATTTTCTAGCTACTGCAATCTGTATTACACTGTTTTTACTGTTGGGAGATTTAGCACCAAATTTTCTATAGTCCTCTTCCAGCTCTAAGTGCAATAGAAAGCTCTTTTCTCCAGTATTATTTAGGTTTCCTCCTGGAGAGAAAATAAAGCAATTTAGAAGACTAATCAGACAAAAGTAGAATTTTGAAGTGCTGGACACAAAAAACTCTCCCTGCAGTTTCCACAGAAAAATAACTGTGCCACATAATTCTCAGATGCTGCTTGTCTACTTTGCTTTAGTGTTGTTGAAAAATCAACCTCTGAACTCAGGCAAGTGTGAAAGAAGGGTGGCAAGCAAAGGGAATGGACACAAGACAGCACTGGGGGCTGCTCAAGCAGGCGGTCTCACAGAGTCATGAGGTGAGCAGCACCTGGGTTGTGCTCTTCGTGTGGATCACTCAGCAAGATTCTGTCCTTCTCTGCTGTTTAGAAAGGGACAAGGGGAAGAAGCATGGGAAAAGCTCTGTCTGCAGTTTAACTATTATCCCAAAGATTCCTGACTATTCTGGTACCCCTTGTGCAGATGTGCAGCACCTATGAAAAATCTGCATTTTTTCATGCTGACCTACAAACACCAGGTTTCTTGCCCTGTTTTATTAGTGTGGATTAACAACTTGGATCACATTCATCATGTTTCTCCTGCTTTCTCTTTATGTTATAACTGTAGAAGGTAACTAGCTCACACCTGTTAATATTGTGCTCGATAAAATTGAATCAAGCTCTTTAAGAAAGACTTTCAGGGAGCAGTAAATATCCAGATCATCATTTTATTGAATTGATTCATAGCACAGGACATTTGAATTCCACAGATTGTTGCCATGGCTGCAACCTGTATGAAGACATTTCCTTCCAGAATTCAGCACACAAGCTCCTTTGTTTATTTTTCATTAAATTTTATCTGTACATGTAAAAGAAAAGGGGCAACACTGACCAGTCAGTTCTTTAGTATGCATGTACTCTATTTCACCACATTATTACTTCACCAAGATAGAATCTTCTGGCCAAACTAAAGAGGATCTTTTAGAAAGACAACAAACCAGATTTATGGACTTCTGCTTGCTCCATTAGCTCATATGCTCTAAGCTGGTTTCACATTAAATCTTGTGAAATGACTCTCTTATTACTTGTATTATCAACTGTCCTCATTGCTCTGAGGGGCTCTGATAGAATTTAAAGAAATTCTGCAAACTCAAAAACCTCCTAATAGCTATGTCTGAAAGGTGATACAGTCTTTCTTCATGTAAGGATTCTGAAAGTTTCTGGTTATGTGGTAGCATTCACACATGACTTAATTTTCACAATTTCATGCTAAGTAGTGAAAATAGCACAGTAAAACAGATATTGCAGAGTACAAATTGAGAAAAATTTATAGTTGAGTAACATTACATTAAGTAAAATTTTGCAGAAGCATTCACAGCTATTACAAGCTACTCATGTCACCATAGATTCAGCTTGGTACAATGATGATAACAGAATATACTAAGCTTCCTTTAAAGAAGGTAACTTTTCTTACCTGTTGATTGCAGTGACTTTTTCAAAATCATATTTAGGAGAAACACTGCAAAGGTTCTCTCTATCTTTGTGGTACTATATAGGTTTTCCAAAGTACAAGAGAAAATATGATTTAAGTCTTAGTAGAATTAATCAAATACAACTCCAAGACCAGCAACCCATGTCCAGGCCCAGGGTCAATAAAACCAGCTGACTGGTTTCAAATTTGATGTTTCTTAAAAAATGTAAGAGGTCAGACAGCTAGTGTTTGCATCTTATTTTTTTCATCTTTTTAGGGATCAAGGAATTGGCCTCTTTGGCCTTTTCTTACAAAACAAACACCCCCTGAACAAACAAACAAGCAGGATGAGACAAGAGTGAAGAAGGAGCATTGAACCTAATAGCTAAGGAGCTTACCTGAAAGAGGTTGATGTCCCTTCTTCAATGCACACTTTGTTACTTATAAGAGTGGAATAATTTGGGCATGGTTATGCTCTAGTAGCTGCTAATCTAGTGTAGAAAGGACTCCCTTGGGAAGGAGATCTTCCTGACCTGCTCCAAATGGAGTTTACCCTCTCCAAACACAGAATTTGAAAATCCTCCTGTCTCTGTTCATTCCCAAGAGTAGAAACCTTAGTAGTATCGAGTTTTGAGGAAGTCAGAGTTTTAAGGAACTCAGAGGAGGCTAAAGCTAGCCCTTTTCCTAAACTGTTGTCTTGATTTCTTAAACTCTTTTATAAACATTGTTATTTTCACAGAATATGCTGAGTTGGAACACACAAGGCTCACAGACTCCAACTCCCAGCCCTGCACACCACTATCCCCAGAGTCACATCATGTGCCTGAGAGAATTTCAGGTCATTCTCTCCTGTAACGGAAATAAAAAATTTGTTTTCCACAATCAGTATTTGACAGTCCTCCCCTGGCACAATAATGTAACTGTGTTTTGCACAAACAAGGCATCGCATCCCAGTTGAATTTATTGTCAATTAAAAATGCCGCATAAAAAAAAACCCTCAGATAACCTGAGAAATAGGAATTGGCTAAGTCTGTTGCAGACTGAGTTATGGCAGAACAGGCACATGGGCATTGCACACGAGGTGAGTCAGTGGGACTTTTGTTTGAGTAACAGCTCTGCATGACACACATAAAGAAAAGGCAGGCACAATCACAGCATTTATGGTTGTGGAAACACAATTCTTCAGCTAGTGCTCAAGAGACAAAGACCGCTGATCAGTGAAAATTATGTGGCACTCTCCTACAAAAGAAGAACAAGGACCACGCTGTGTTACATATTTAGATGCCAGCCAGCACCCTGCTATGTCCTGATCCCAGGCTCAGTCCCCAGGCCACAAAAACCAATTGTGCTGCCCAAAGCTGCCTTTGAAGCAACCCCGGTGAGAAACTGATTCTAACAAGGCAAAGACAAGGAGGCACTTCTGACAACATCAGATAATTTAAAACTGTGCACAGCTCCCTGCTAGAATAAATGGGCACATCATCATCATCATTGGTGAAATTTTATCTGTTCAGATAAGCAGAGAATTAGGCCAATAATGCCCTACCAGACTAAATTATGTAACTACTTATCTGTAAAGGTTACTTTTGTTATCTCTTCAATGGAATTATCTCCACAAAAACAGTTATTTAGCCACTTAGTTATAAAACCATGTAGGAACACCAGCATTTCTATCATCAGTTTATGATTGTCTTTTGTTATTAATTCCAATCGTGCTATATAGTGATAATGAATCACAACAGGGGCACTGCTTCAGATATTGCAGCACAGTATATCCACCAGACCAGAACAACTACCTGCTGCATTAGGATAATTCTGACACTTTTGTCTTTTTTGCTGATTTTTTTTCTCATTTATCTGCTCTCAGCTTCCTAATCTAAGCAAAACAGATGATAATATTTTCCTCTCTGATGAAAACCCTAGTGGCATCTCAATTTACTTCTGAATCAGTCTGCCTGTCAATAGTCAGGTCCACTAGACACACCAAGACCAGCAAGTGGGAAGACATACTTGATGGAATTTGAAAAGTCAACCCTAAACACACCACACAACATCTAAAATATTGGGATCACTCCTTGAACAAATTATGTGACATACTCAGTTGTTCAAAATAATGGCATTACCTTTGTTCTAGAGCTCGTCACAGTGCTTTGCACTTGGCTAAATTGTTTATATCTGTGCTGAATTTGTATAGAGCCATGCCTTTACTGTCCAGTAGCACTCTATATAATCTTCCACACACACCAACATGATTGAACAAGTCTTTCTTTGAACTAGAAAATCAGGTTCATGCTCATCCCTAGACCAATTCCCTAATAATGATTTTTCCATCTTGCAGTCTGAAGTTCAATTTAAGGACCAAGGACAAATCAAAAGTGGTTTTTCCCTCCCGAGAATTTGACTTGTTCAGATCAAAACATCAACAAAAATACATGTTAGGAATGTACTGTTCTCATTTATATGTAAGTTACTCTATTGCTCCTTCTTTTTCACTTGAGGAGAATAGTCTCCTTCCAGCATCTAAAGACCCCACCTTACCTTGCACTAGGGAAGGAAGTTACTGTTGAGACTGTAACCTCTTTTTTGCAATGCTCATGCTTAGTAGGCATGACAGATACTGCACACACTTTTCAGGCCCTTACAGCAACAGCTTCAAGTCTATGAGAAGGCTGCTTAGGTCTAAAGGCAGCATGGCTTTCCAAAATGAGAGCTCATGGATATGTACCTCCTACAATATGTAAGATATACTGCAAATCCACATATCTTTATGCACAGAGAAAGGCACTGTGCCTGTTTACCATTGGGAAAAAAAAGATAAAAAGATTTTATGGCACTGTTTCTGTACAGGAATCTGCTAATATATGGGTTGGATTTTATACTGATGTAATTTTTTTGGCATGTAATTTTTCAGAATTAATGATCATACAACTGTGACCATAAAATGCTAAATTAACACGTTCTACAAAATAGTTTAATTTATCTTTGAGACTTAAGTAAGTACTTAAGGATGCTGAAATTGAACTTCATCAAAATATTCAAAAGACCCCTAATCCTTAGCAGAAATAAACGAACAAAAAAATTAGTGACTGTTTTCTATACTTCCACAATAGGTGTGTTACAGCAAAATAAGCATTTTCATAACTATTTAAAATGCTTAAAGTGAGAGCAGAACATGATGGTATTTTCAGAATGGTTAAAATGCTCCTTAGTTCATGAACATTCTCAGTGGCAGAGCACATCAGTCCAAAGGCTGTTGTTATCTCAGTTGTTCTGGTACTCTGTGACCCTGCTCCTACCTCCAGCTATCTGCCATACAAAGGCTCAGGTTGTTGCCTTGCATTTACCAATAAGTTTTGCCTTCTCAGGTGGGCAGTCAAGGATCTGCTTGGCACAACAAGCAGAGATGCATGAACAGAAAGAATTTTCAGCTATTTCCTAATCTCCTTTCTCTTGGTCACATAGTAATACGAAATTCTTATTCTCTATACATGGAGGTTAAGAAAAGATTGTAATAATTCTTAAAGAGAACATCTTTCTCTTCAGTTGGAAATTTTACCCATGTATAGAAAATAATGAGAAGAGTGAAGAGTCCATTGTAGCTGTTGGCCATGTTCTTGGATCCATGTTAGACCTAATGATTTGTGAATTTTTTTAGTTATTGGCACCAAGCTCTCAAGTTTTTCTTACATAGGACTGTAAAATAAGTTTTTCCCTAACCCTAACTTTCAAGATTCTTCTTTTGCAGTGTATACTTAGCTGGAAAAATGATCTGTTTAAACTGATGTTCAAAAGTTTCCTTGCAGGCTCATTTTGAGACTGATACCACTCCAGAGAGAGATTGCATGTATTTTAACAGTGAACAAAAGCAAACACGAAAATCCATACTGCCTTTTTTCATCCGATGGATACTTGTACTAGCACAGCAATGTCTACATGACATAGAAGTTAGAATTTACTCACAGCTAGTATTCATGACACTGCTAGTTTGCCATCATGAACTGTGTGAATTGGAACCTAATCCATGACCAAGACTACTGTGCACAAATAAACAATACCATGATCACTGCACTGAAGAATCATAGGCTAAACTGTCAGAATAATGTAAACTACTATCACATTGCAGGTTTTGGGTTTCTTACGAAGAACACAAAATGTTTTTATTTTGCACTCCAACAAAAGCATTTATTAGCAGCTCTCAGAGTTATGCTTAGCCTAATTCAAGTTAGGCATGTTATATCTGTATTTCAGACTGACCTCACTTTTTGAGGATATGAATCAGTTGGAGAAGGAGAACAGCCAAACACTATTTCAGAATTTTGGTATTAAACACCCTCTATACAAACAAAATTATAAAAATATTGTCTGGGTAAGCCATGAGAATGTCACATAAGTGCATCAGAAAAAGTGATGCGCTTATTTCACATATGCCATGAAAGCAGAATAAACATAAGAGGTATTTGTTACTGTTCCAATTCGGTGGTGATACTGTACACTGGGGTATGTTAAACTAACATGATAAAAGGTGGACCTAGTTCTTAAAAACAGAAGTATTTTTATGCAAAAATTTTGTTTTCTTTCACCCACAAGACAATTAATAAAGTGACAAAAAAAGTATTCAGCCAAAATAATTGAAATGTGTATAAACTGGCATCATAATTGGGGAAGTTATAAAAAGGAGAAAAGGAGGAAAATGTGCTAAAAGCATTATGAAAGTGGTTGCAGAAGTTTCCATAAAACATGCAACTAGACAAAATAGACGTGAAATATAGTCACAGGCTTGATTTTTTGTAACACTCCTAAATCAGAAATTTCCAGTTGTTCAGTTTAAATGCCGTCAATACTTGACAAACAAAAAGATTGTCACTTAACAAAAAATTCTGCATCCATGCTTGATAATTTGATGTATAGGCATACTGATCTCATACAGATGCAAATGTCTTATGGGATTGGCCACAGATGCAGAATTCCAATTTAATGTTGTACAAGGGGAATGATTTTAAATTTTGTCCAGGATGTCTTGTTTATAAGAACTACAAATTGTTCTGATTTGGGAGCAGTGTGGGAATGAGAGAGGATGACACCTGTTCATACCACTCCTGCAAGAGATTACTCCCACACAAGGGATTTGCATGATAATAGAAAAGCAGTATTTTCAAGGTTTTATTTACTACAGAAATACCTATAGATAACTGACCACAGCACTGAGCATAACAAACTGGAGCCTACATCTCTGCTCACATTTTTGTCTGTCATAGCTATCACTCTTTTATGTTCCCTTCTATTATTGCTACAACAACAGCTGTGCTGCTATATGTATTTTCTGAAAAATCATACACATTGCATGATTAATTATTGAAATACTGAAATGTCATCTTCACAATATTGTTCCTATTACTTGTGTGAAGTATTCTCAGGTACCTATGACAGACCAAAACACCATCCTGGCAGTGGAAGTTTCCTTAGGTATCTCTAGCATGACTCAGTGATGTTTTAGGCAACTGGAAAGTTTGAAAAATATTTTCTAGTCATTTCACTAAGGGAATGTTTGGCTGATGCCCCTCAGAACTACTGGATGACTCACAGCTGCCTACCTCTGAGAAGCAGTTCAGCAGAAATCACTGTTGTGTTTCTATAGCAAACAGAAAGGACTGAAACTGATTTCTCCTGAAAAATGCAAACCCAATGTACATAATTTCAAAAAGTTGTGACACTACCTACTCTTAAAATGATACAGTTATTTTAAATCTACACTAATGCTAAGGCAAAGACCTCCCTCCCCAAAATAAATGGCCATCCTGCATGCCCAGATCAATAGCAACTTCAACATTTCCAGCTCAAACCGGCCAATGTCTTTAGTCAGGACTGTGGCTTCACAGAATAAAAACAAACTAGAAAGCTAGAAAGCCATTCTGCAGTTTGGGGAATATGTGGCTTGAACCCTCTCATAAATCCACAGCTTGGCAGCCTGGACTGCAAGGTCTTCTCTACATGTCCTCAGGGAGAGAAGGGAGGCAAGGGCTGCAGGAACCTCATGCCATCCTTCTTGTTATTCGCTTTCCTGTGGGCTTACAGAGCTCCTCTTACTGTCAGACTACAAACACATTCCCTCTATGGCTGTGACATTTTCTGTCCACGGCATGTGAACAGACAAGCAGGGGACACCAGCTCTTCAGCTGTGTGTGAGCATATTTTCTGTTCCATGATGGGAGAAAGATTGAAGAATTTAAGCCCTGGTGTGCTCGTGTATCAGGTGAATAGTTCCTCATTGCTGCTTCAAATTATAGACTTCAAGCTCTTTAGGAGAGCTGTGAACATGTGAAAGCTGCAATGCAGTTATTTTTCAGTTTTCCAGCTATTTCTGTATTTCACTTTTTAAATTATCTTGTTACATAAAATGAGTTTATCCCCACCCACTACTCAGCATCCTTAATTTCATAGCCCCCTCTCCTCCAACTTATTACTAAATCTACTCCCAACATATTTTTGCCTTTTTTGTAACTTTGTGGTATTTTATTTAAGAGACCTTCAAATATATCATTAATCTCTAAAGTTTTCCTGCATAATACATTTTACTCAGATTAAATATTTTGGCTGATTTCAAAGAGTTAACAGCTAACAACTTAGACTGATGTACAAAGAGTCTCTTCCACACCCTTACGTCAGTTGACTTCATGTTTTACATAACTAATAATACATGCCCAAAAATATATGTATTTGAGATTAACCTGATCAATCTATTTATGCAATCCAATCAATCAGATTGTCTTCAAATATGTTTGTATGCTGTTATTGGCATTTAGGTACCTCCTAAGACTAAAATTAATGATACCCACAGAGATTTTTCAGGCCCCGATTACTTGTGTGCTACAGCTGCATTCAAACTGAGTAAGAAGTCTGTGCTGCAGTATAGAGAATGGAGACAATGTATTGTGATGTGGATTCCATCCCTGTGCATTAGTATAGCAGCTCAGAGTATGAAGTGTTTATACTGTGCTAACTTAAAAGAACCAGCTTCATTCCCATGTAATACACAACTAATAATTACATTGAAAGGCTGCAATTAAAGCCCTATCTGAAGGCTTTTCAGAACTACAGAATCCCAGAGAAGAAATGGCCAATGTCAAATAAAGACTAAAATAAAAAGAATTTGATAAAAACCTTAATTAAAAGTGTGTCAGAACAAATACATCTCACTTTGTGTCCTGAAGCTCATTAAGTTTTAGTATGACAAAGTGCCACTAGGCATGAATGTCAGAGCTTCAGGGCTGCTAGAGACTCGGTGCCAGTTTCCTCAAAGCCCTCCTTGGAAAACTCCCCTCCTGTAAACCTCCCCTTTAGCATCCTGTTTCTGCAGCTGGCAGGAAAAGTGACATCTTAGAAAGTGTACCTCCAAAGCACCTAGACCCACAGGCAGCCAGGGGGAGGTGGCAGTGAAGAGATTGTATACTGCTTCCCAGCCCCTGACACACAGAATGTGCTACCAGCACCATTTGCATCAGCTGGGAGCGGCTGTGCAGCTGGTGAAGATTAACAGAAATGTAAATTCCAGCCTTTGGTATTTGTGTGTTGAGACTCCATGTGCACACAAGTGGCCAACCAGGGCTGGCTAACCACTGAAACAGACCCTGGTTCTGCTCCTGTTTGGCAGGAGGGCAACACTGAAGTCAACCAGCAACAACCAGGGCCAAGTTCAAGCTGTCTTGAGCAGACACTATGTTCTCTCCTCCCAAAATTGAAACAAAGTCCCTGCAAAATTCTCTACAAATTTTCCCTACCAATAAGTTTCTTATCTCACCCTGAGATCAGACAGGACATGCTTTTTCAGACCTATATTTTGGCCACTGAGGAGGAATATAAGAGGACCTAACTGCAAAATACATGCTCCAAAAAACTGTAGACATGTTTGTCAGAAAATACAAAATGCCCAAACCAACTAAGTTGTCAAAGAAAAGTGTTTTTATTCAGACAGGTTTTATTCAGTTGTTGTCCAAAATTAATAGATGAACACAATGGAAAACCACTGTCATTTCCATACCTTGATATTTTTCTGCAAACACAAGGGATATCTTCAAAACTTTTGATAACAAAATGTTGAATAATTCCATTCCCTATCATAAAAGTCTAACAGAAAGGGAATCTACAAATCAGTGGCAAAACCCATAGAGAAGAAATCCAAAAAGTCATTACGGCACTATATAATTACTGGATGATTTTATAACTGTGTCTCTTGCAGGAGCAAGAAAGAGCCTGCTCTTCACAGACAATTCTATCACAACATGGCTTACAAAGATATTAATGTAAAAGCTTCTCATTGTCTGAAAATGCTTTGCCATGGCAACTTAAAATCAGTTGCTTCCAAGTGATTTAAAAGCTTAACCATCCAACCTAACCCTTGTGTTTCAGACTTGGTATTTCAACCACAACTATTACATCTTCTGAATAGGTGTATGCATTATCTCTACAAAACCTGCATGATGAGCAGGTCCATTTACTCTACAGGTAATCATTTTGGGTCTCATATATGGCAGAAATTACTGTATCAGGAATCCTGCATTCAAATCACTCAAACTCTTGCACATGCACTACAGGAATGGCTGGGGTGCTGTTTTTTGCATTACAATGAAGCTGCTTTTCATCAAACTGTACTTTCATGCTGCTTTGAACCTGCTGACAGCATTGATCCTCTTATCATCTTCAAGATATCTGATAAGAATTATCTGATTCAATGGAAATTTGAGATAGTTTCAGCTATAGACGTACCAAAATGTTCCTTGAAATCTATAGATGCTCCTCCATTCATTCAGTAAGGCTGTGTATGAAGAATAAGCTGAAAAAAATTCTGTTTCAAATTTGAACTGGGGAATTGTGTACCTCGATTTCTGTGAATATAAAAACCTGGGGAGAAGATTTTCAGTTGTGAGTTTTTAACTGTATTGGCTACTGGTTCTCCAGGCTTGCATGCTGCTAGCAGTGACTGTAAGCAACTTCACCTACCTAAAAAAATATTTGTCTCTATGCATTTGATAAGGAGCACTTACCATTTCCTGTTTGCTCGCTATATTCTGGATTCGTGCTCAGGTGATGGCATAAAGAAAGAATATTTAGAATTCTGCTATGGGGCTTTTATTATTAAGTTTTTCAGGACATGAGCATGATCAAACTGACTGGAGATGTTAAGTAGGGCCATGACACAAGTAATACACAACAGTCTCAGGAAAGAAAGGGATCTGAGCACAGATGAAAAGAGGAGATAAACCCAAGGAAATTAAAGAGTTATCATTGTTAGTACTGCTACATGACCACACAAGAAGTCCCTGTCAGTTGGACATTGGCTCTAGACAACAGGGGGTAGTCCTGTTTCACAATGGAAATGTGTGGAAATGAGTGGTAACAAAGGCAGAAAGAAATGCTCTCCAAGGTCAAACTTAGCCCAAGACCTTTACATATGGCCAAAGCCCAAGGTACTAGTACATCTGTGGAGAGTCAACTTTAAGGCTGAAAGTAGCATTCAGAACAATGTTGGCAAACTCTGGGTACCAAAAAGAGTAAATGTAAAAAGACCTTACATATACAGGTGAGGGGACATAGCTGTTAAGTGGTTTTCTGGAAATTGTTTTTCTTAAGTGTCCAACAACACAGCACTGCATCTCTCACCGAATATGTTCATTCAACGTGTGGAGGTGCCCTCACTCTCCTAAACATTTAGGGATATGGAAAAGTGTACACTTTAGATCCCTCTGAGATGTACCCTGGCTAGCTCAGCTTGTCCTTAGCACAGAGACAAACTGAGAGGTGAAGACCAATCTCTGCACAGAGAACAACCTTTGCGTGCTTGGCAAAAAAATGTATCTGTCCCTGCAAACAGAGAAGGTCATTTTGAAGACTAAGTTTTCATGAATAGAACATGCACCAACAAAGCAGTAACCCCAGGTAGTTTAGTATTCCACCTTCTCTGAGCATTTCCTATCTAACCAGGGTAGAGTCTTGACCAGTGATCAGGAAATTAAACCCTCTTCTCTAATCTACACACAAGGAAACAAGAAGGTGCCTGGGACAAGGGCATCTGGCAGGATATGTCTTGACTTTACAAAGCACTGCTTAGGACACTTAGGTGGATGAAGACAAATAAAGGTCTTGATTCTACGAGATTGCATTCTCTGGGATCATACAAGCATTGTACAATAGGAAGTTCTGAGTTAAAGAACACCCACAACACATACTCCAAAGTGGGAACCAGAAAGTAAGATTTCTTCTAAGGTTCAGAGCTACTGCCTAAAATGCGACTACTAAATTAGTCACATTTCTATGCCACCCATATGTCCATTATCTCATGCAACTGCATTTGCAGAACCATTTCGAATACTAACATTTAGAGACTCCCTGAGAAATGCTAGAGGTACTTCTCAGACAACAAGAGTTTTTCCTTTTGTTATATCTTAGAAACTGAAGGGTACTGACTAAACTCTCCTTAAATTACTTTTATCATATGGTTCATTGACACCTCAGAATCAGCTTTTGGATGAAAGGGCTCAAGGGAATGAGCAATATGCGTATTTTTCTTTTGAGTGCTCCTTTTCAAATTTGGTTATTTAAGTCACTTGACAGAGGGTTACATTCCCATGCCCTCTCTCATCTTCCTATTAACTGCATATCCAAGAGACTCAGGTAAGCATTAACTTAAGCCCTAAAATACCTATTAAGCCTTGAGTATTAGAAACTATTTTTTTTTATTTTAAGTCCTCTAATTCACTGCAAAAAACATTAGCAGCTTTTCTGTGCTGTCAGAGCTGTGCAAAAGAGTATAACTCAGACACCAACCTCCTGCCTTTCAGTTTATTGAAACTTGGCCCTGAACTGCTGATTGATGAAAATCTGGTCCTTCTGACTGAACCAGGAAAAGTTGATAAAAGTATAGTTTAAAATGCACTTATAAGCCTAAGTAGGGATGGGATTTTCTGAAGTACACAGCTAAGCTGAAGTCCTCTTACTCACTGGAGTTTAAATTCATGAATTGTCCTTATTTGAAATAAAAACAGTAACAAAAGTTTTTGCTTGTTTTGTAAGTCCTGCCTTGCCTTTCATTGCCTCTTATTGATTAGTATGTTATCTGCTGAGCTTCATGGCTGCAACACTAGAATGTGAGGTCTGATGTCAGCATATGCTGTTGATGTAAAGTTTGAAAATACAGTTGAACCAACTTTAATGCTTCAGTTTACTGAAGGAGGACTTCAGAGCTGAAAATGCAAGCTGTGCATGGATTTAGTGTGTGCTTTCCTAATATGGTTTGTGTTTTATGTGACATTGTCTAAACTGTCTTAGTGTGCCGAGTCTTCAGTGATGCATAAATGGCAACTCTCTGCATCTTTTATGAACCCCAAATCTTTACCTTCTTGGCAGCATGCATGCAATTTCTCTCAAATACTTTTTGCTGTCCTTATTTAGGGATTTTTCTCATCTTTCCCACTATCTTTGTCGTGAAAATATGATGAAGTCATTAAGTGGTATCCTGTTCCTTCTATGCCTTATTTCTTCCAATTAGTTTGTGAGACACTAATTGCTACATTTTTTTCTTTTTACTATGGCTTGCAGATCACTTAAGAATACATGCTATTCCAAGTAGTTTATTACCCCCATATAAAATCCACATAGAAATTGGTGACAAGAAATAAAACCCACAGGCAGTGATAGGTAGTGTGTCTTGTTTCCTAAGAGCAAAAAGGTGACAATCATTTATGCACAAGCAGACCAAATATGCAATCAACACAGAGCACTCCAGAAATAGCCAAAACCTTTACTAATTATGTGGCCATGAAATGCTTACACAAAAAAGCATTAGAACATCCAAAATCTGAGTTCTATCACCTTTTACATAATAAAACAGAAACTTTGTCTAATGGAAATCCATTGGACAACCTGAAAATATACCTTATTGGAATGCTGTGAAATGGCAGAATCTAACTTCATGCGTTACAGCCAATTTTCAGTTCTTCACATATGTGTGCAATTTGAGAAACAAGGAGGAAAATAAACACTCAGTGTATGAGAAGAGATAAAACTGGCAGATGGAGAAGCTGGCCTTTGTGCTTCTGAGAATAAATAAAAATCAATAGAGGAAAACAAGGGTAAAAATACAAAACTGGGTATGAATATTTTGCATCTGACCAGAACGTTATCTTTCAATGAAACAACACTAGAATTAATAGAGAACACTACTGTACCATATGGATGCTTGGATCTCTGCCAGAAAAACGGCACCACCTTTCCTTTACTCAAAAAAATTGACTGAAATGAGTTTCAGCAAGGCTACCAGTCTTTTCAATATGCCAGACATAACCCTGATTAGAAAAATATACTTCTCAGTCCAGTAAGACCAGCAGTGGTCCTGAGTCCTTGTAACTGAGTCTGACCCAAAGGTACTAAAGGATTATTTAATTACTGCATCACACTTCAGAAACCCTGGTCAGTAACATAAAATTTGGTCACTATTAATGAGGAATTGTCATTAATCATATTCAGAAGCAGCTCAGAGTTCTTCTCTCTGGTTATAATAAAAATTTGTTAACAGTACAAGAAGTCCATGCTCCTCCACTTTCCTTATTAAGCTTAGCACAAGACCTTTGTTTTATCTATAGGTGACAGTGCTATCAATTTACTTACTTCACTCTGTTATCAAATATAACATAAACAGCCATAAACAACACTGAGAACATGCACTTATACAATGCATCTCATTCAGTATGCCTGATTGCTATAAATCAAACAAACAAAAATCCCACAACATTCCCATGGGGTCCATCAATTTTGAAGCCTCTTTTACGGAATTTTAATTCAATTTCAGGAATATAATTGAACTAACAATCTGTTGTCTCAGACAGGATGTTCTCTCCTTGATATTATGCAGGGCTGAACAGATGCCAAGGCAGATTTGAATGCACCTCCAAGTACCAGTGAAAAATGACTGGGCTGTTCTGAAAGCAAGAGGCGTGTGCTGGATGGGTCAGGCACCAACTGTCTGATGCCTGTCTTCCCTTCCATTTAACCTATCAGGATTCAACTGTGCTGGAATTGTAAACAAAGAGAAAACACAGCAAGCAGAATGCAAACAAGAAAAGCCAAAGTGCTTAGCCTCCAAATGCTCTGCATAAAGCAAACCTTACACAACAACAAAATGCATGGGGACCATGTTCTTTGCTGAAGAAAGATGCTGGCAGCAATACAGACAAAGCCTGGTTTCTAAAATCAGGGTATAGCTTAAGATATTCACAGTCAGGAGAGGGAGTAATGGAGTGATTTAGATTATTGGAATGATTGGAGCAGCTATCTAGATTTAAAAAAAATTCATTTCCTTTATACAGAGATCAAAAAGAAAAAGAAAACCCACCACACGACAAGAAAATTAGAATAGATTTAAATATGAATCAAAGCATGTTTATCACTGGATTTGCAATAAAATAAAATACATTTTCATTTTTCTTCGTTCCCAAGGAAACACAGTGTAGGTAATAATTTTGTGTTCTTTGAGTGCAATTACCAGCCTGATGACTGACTGCCCCCTTTCCATACTTTTTTAGAATATTGACCAAGATCACAGGCCCCATGAAGACATTAAATTCCTGTAAGTTTTCTGAAAGCAGGCAGCCAGATGGAGTACAGAAAGCCTACTGAGTGTCTCTGTATGAGGTGAAAGCTCCAAGATGCTCTCACCTCTTATTACACCAGAAAGTAGACATGAAAGAGATAGTATGGATGTCCAAACCATGGAAAAAAGTTTCAATTTAAGCACATATTTTATTAGACATCAGAATACCCAGTCACACTCTGAAATTAACAGAAATCATGTCTTATAATTCCATTGCTCACAAAACTGTATTTGAAATTACCAGAGGACTACTGCTGGCCTTGGGCTTTTAACAACTCTTAATGTAATTGAACCAGTGCAAAACTTCACCTCAAGGCTGAAAAGCAATCAAGTCACATCTGCTACCTCATGGAACCTGAAGATGAGGACCATAATACCTAGGCTCTACAGCAATGGGTATTTCATTATATTACAGATGCATTAGTTACACAAAGGAAAGTGTGCATGTGAAAGATGTGCTTGTCTGAGTAATTTCATTTATAAACAAATGACTGTCAATGCATTGCTGTGGATTCTCTTATACAACTTCATTTTTGTTGCATGAAAAACTAAAACCTTGATCAAAGAAATGCAGTCAATCACCAGATTAGACAAAAGCAACATCTATCTCATACTCGAGTCTATTTGTTGACTAATTCATGTCAAAGAACTCAATCAATGTAGGAAATCACTCACTTGCTGTGCCACAGGGACTACCAGACACAAAAACTGAGCAGAGCATCAGATGAAAAGATTATTCTTTTTAAGTGGTGGTTTCCTGACCAGAATCCAGTCAGTAACTTCCTGAAGTAGATGTTCCTCAGCAGTGGGCCAATACAAATAATCTACAGGAACAGCTGAACCAGTCCCTGATTTCCACCACCATCCAAGAAGCAGCCTGGCTCAAAACCCTTTAAGCTTGTTTAGCCTCAGTGAAACATCTCTCAGAAACACCTTTTCTCCCACAGCTTTCCAGATCCAGATCCTAAACACCTTATTTCTAAAGTAACGTGCACTTGTTTTAAATTAAATATTTTGCCCCATTATTTTCTTATCCAGGAGGGAGCAGCCTGAATTAACTTAGCTTCCAACCAGCTGAAACAATTTGCAGCACAAGACTTGCTGATGCTGTCACATCCTTACATAAGCATTTCTTCACATCCCACACAGTCAGGATTTCTGAACTTAAAAAACCCATTTGGTTGCAAGCTCTCACAATTGCTACTTTTAGCATCCCTCAGATGTTGATAAGCATGTGATGGTTTGCTGATGGGAAGTAATGGATACAGCTGAGTACTTCAGCTGAGCTTCCTGGGACTTACTGCAGGAATGCATCCCCCCACAACAGCACTGCAATGAGACTGGCCCTGGAGCCAGCTGTGCTGCAAAGATTTCTGAAGAGGCTCAAAAAGAATTTAAGATGCTTTTTTCTCACTAGGGCTCAATCAGGACATTATCATATTCACTTCACTGGAAAGGTGGATTTAACCTGCAAACTGTATATGTAAAGTGTTCTGTGATACCATTGAGAATCTGGAGAAGGAGATCCCATGAACTGGGCTTGATAGCCAAGATTAAGAAGAACCCCTTCCTTCTCTGAATTTAAGTTGTTCCTACAAATATGCTGCTGAGCTGCAGAGATTACATTTGGATCCCAAAATGCTCATACTTATAGGACAGGAATCAAAATTTGGATCTGCCTGCTATAAGACAATACATAGCTTTTAGTAGATCATGCATAGCTTTATAATGTATGTCTCTATTTTATTTTTGACTAACTCAGACATGAAAGATTACATTGTGATGAAGTTCACAAAATCAGATCTTAAAAATCCTGTGTTCTGCTTTCACAAAAGATGTAGAAAGCACAGGAACTTTGCAGTGGATGGCATTTTCATGACACATTTCTTTTTATGCAAATTTGGTAAGATAATTTCTATATGTTATCCATTCCACATTGGTCAATTGTATTACATAACATTTGAAGAGTGCAGTCAAATAAAGAAGGTTTTGTTTGTCAGTACATATGCTGGACAGATGTTATATCATTTTTATTTTTTACTTTCCTTAACTAGAGTTATATATTTTATTATTTTGTAATTATTTCATTAACATCTGATTTGATGGGATGTGGCAAGAAGCCCCTGCACAGAAATTACTTTTATTTAAATAGAGTAAAAATGTTGCTGTTTGTAAATTTGAAGACAGCTCAGCAGAATAGAAAGGCATTCATGTGGGGAATGAGCAATAGCATATTCATCAAGAAGACAGAAAAAAGATAACTTCATAAACATGAGAGGACTACAATGTCTGCACTAACAACCACAAAATGTCAGGAGTTGTTCCCTCCATATTACCAATTTTACTATTTTATTATATTGGTGATAGGTGCATGAGTTGAGAGAAACACAGCAAGCTCCATCTTATCAACAAGACTGGTATAACAGAGGAAGAAAACCTAGTTTTGGCTTCAAAACTAATCACACTGTTAAGAGACTTAAAAAAACACCCAGATTCCTCTCTTCAGCTTTGCAAAATAATTGTTTAGCACCTTAGCTGTCTTAAATCAGTATCTAAATAAAGGGCTTACTTGTGCAGATCCCTCATTGTGTAGCTCCCTTTCCCTTCAACCCTCCTCCCCATTGAGATTCATATCACTCAGAGAGACAAAAGGCACAATGAGGAAAACTGAATGTTGGCATCCCAATCTCAGCAACAAGACTGTACTTCTGTTACCTCAAGAGGCAATGGGACCTTTTTGGGAAGAGAGGGCAGGACTTTCACCTTTAATTACGTTTTGGAAAATAAACTTTGGAATTGGCAAGAAGAAAGCTTCCTTTTCATTTTGCCAAATAGCATCTCACATCTTCCATTGGAGAGCTTCACTTGCCAAATGTGAAAACAGATATGACCCATAAAGGATTTATGTAAAGTAATGATTTCAACCAAGATCTACAAATACCTGTTTTCTTATCTCCTTATGCTGAAGCACATGCTTTCTCCCTTGTCACGGACATTTTCAGCAGTGTACCAGTGAAATGTGCAGTTATCTTCTTAGCATACAACCCCTGCTCCTTTCAGGATAACCCGGGATCAAAGGTCTAATTTGTGAAATGTTTCTTTCCACTGACATGTGCACATAAAGGAGTTACACACTGGAAACAGGGGCAGGAGGTCTATAACAAGCAACTGCAAAACCAATCGTTTTTCTACCCACATGGGATTAAACAAACAAAAGATGCATATGGGATTTAAAGTAATGTAAAAACTTTAAAATTGTTTCTAGTTCTTCAGACAGTGTCACAAACTTCAGCAAATCTCAGTTGCATTGATAGTGCTAACAAAACACTCATCATGCTGTCTTAAAAACCTGTATTACTTTACACTGCTGTAAAAAGGAAATAGCCTCGTTTATACCTTCTTTACTTTCTCTGCACATTTTGGCACTTATCTAAACTGTATTTATAAAGAGGAAAAGGATATTTTCTTTTTTAGTTTCTATTTTTTTTCTTAAAGCCCATTAAAAAATAAAAATATGTAGGCTGCAATTTTACGAGAGTAAAAAGAAATTAAATTTACTTGTAAGACAACTGACTAATTTCCCCGAGGACTCTAGAATCTATCTACAGTATTTCTACATCCATTTTACAGCCACTCACATTGCTATGAAATTCTTGAGGAACTTGAAAACCTAAAACATTAATTACTTATATGAAAACGAGATGATTAACACACACATCTTTATACTTGCTTTGGGACTGCACAACCAAATAAAAACTTACTATAATTTAATCAGGAAGAAACAGGCATACAAATATAAAATGCATTGTTTAGATGTGGCTATTGAAATAAAAGAATAAGAAGTATTCATATTCTTTGTTTTGGGGAAGGGAAGTAGAAGGAAATCAACAGAAATGCTATAAAATGATAACTACTGACTGGCAGAGTCCAGCCAGCTGGGTGCTGACCACCTGTACCTCCGGTGAGTGCCTACATGACATAACCTTTCCTTTCTCAAATCAAGAAGCTATTCATAAAGCTATTGAGCCAAGGCACTTTTTCAGCACAGCGATTGCCTTAAGGTTTCTCACAGCAGTGCCCACAGGTTTAGTACAACTCTCTGACAATCAGAAAGCATGGTCTTGTTTTCCTCATTTTAAGCCCAGGAGAAAAAAAAGAGCAGAACAATTTGACTCTGCTTCTTTGTATGAATCAACAAACTGACTGTTCATCTAATACAATGTATTGTTGTGTGCAATAGCCGTAGCATACAATGCAGTGGAAATTGTGGACTCTGGACAGTTACCTGACAATTTCCTCTTAAGACTTTCCAAAATACCCTGTACCTTTTAACATAGCTTCTATAATGAATACATTGCACTTTGGAACACATGTTGATTTTGGTACTTCCTTCTTCAGCTTTTAAACTGAGGCAGAAGATGGCTTGTTGTCAAAGGCTTGAGTTGGGATTAGAAGAAACTACTCCCTAATACCTTAATTAACTATTGAGGAAGCACCACTTCAGGCAAACCTCCACCTGCTGCCCAGTGTTATGGAAGATGTCACCAACAAGAATATTCTTTGAGGCAGGAGAGAAAAGTTTTAATGTGTTGGAGATTTGCTGACTGACACCATCACCACTGTAGCAGCCCGCAATTAATTTAGTACAATGCTGCACGACCGCTTTGTGAGCATGAGAAATGCACTGCTGCAGCCATCTGCTGTTGGAAGTTCTGCTGGTGTAATAGAGAGACAGTGATGTTAGATGATGCAGAAATCCTCCACACTAAGCAGAGATCTTAAAATATTTGTTGGTACTGATCTCTTTGCTGGATTCCTTAGGATTAGTCCAGTTGAAAATACAGCTGTGGTGGTGGTTTGTTATTTATTTTTACTTTCACCTTTTAATAAGGCTGTTTTCTCTTCCTTTAATACTTGATGAGTAATGCCTAAAACAGGCCTTATAGCAAGACCATGACATTAATTGTGTATTTCTTTTTCCATAATATTGCACTTGTGTTAGCCAGCTTTTAAAGTTTCTTATGTTTTCATGAAGTAATTAAAAGGAATGCTCTGACTGCATAATGAGCATTCACTTGGTTTTCAAAGAGCTGGTCTCAAAATAATTTTTAATTTCTCAATTATTTTCTAAGACATTGAACCAAGCCTTTTGAATTTGAATGCAATCTTTTGAATTGTAGAAAACTAGCTGTATTCCTGTTAGAGAACCATTTGGTCCTCAGAGATGTTTCAGAGTATTTACTTGGCAGATACAAAGGGGTGCTGTGTGTTTTCTATTTATAACTCATAAATACTGAGATTAGCTTGCACACATAATGGGCCCGATTATGGGCTGCTTTCTTTTCACAACTATATCTGCAGCTTTCTGCAGAAGGAAGAGCACACTGATCCAGTGACAATCCTATCCTCCTCGCAGTTCTTTCTAAGCATTAATTTGCACTAAATAGTACAATTTAGGGTCTGCTACAGTATCTGTTACTTGGCAACAGTTCCTAAGCTCAATACCTGAGCCCATGTCAACTAGGGCATCTACTGCCCATTGAAACTGGGGCATGGCGAGAGGCAGCAGTGCTGAGGACATAAGGGAAGGGTGCATTGCTTGCTTCTAGGATACATTCCTGGTAAATATACACACTAAAAGCCAAGCATACTAAAATAATATAAAGACAACAAAAACACATTATCTTTCAAAGATTTTTAGAAGGAATAGACCATACTGAAATCAATCCTGAAAAGATGACAAGATATGTTAGGGCTTACTATCAACTATAAAAGGTGATATCATGATACAAACCAGTATTTCACTGTAATATACAGAGCCACTGAAGTTCTTAAAAAACCCAAACCAAAACCAAAATAAGGCACTTAAGCTGAAGGGTCTGAGTGGCCAAACACCTTATAACAACAGTCTGTTTAGGAGCCAGCCCCAGCCACTCCTGAAGGTTTAGAGGGAAAATGCTTTTCAGGGTATTCAGGTAATTTATTTCGATGATTGGCTTAGTCAAAGCAGAGAAAGCTGATGGAAGCTGAAAAGAAAGTTTTTATTTTATGTTAGGAACAAAACTGAATACAAATAGACGGTATGGCTAAATAGATGGAAATCTATAAAACTGCTTGTACAAACATGTATATGTTACAAATTTTCCCATGTAGTTAAAAGAAGCACCATATTTATGCCACAGTTCACGTTCAGCTACTACTCAAGTGCACTGAGGGTTACAGAACCAATTTCACTTTAAAAATTAAGTTAAAATTACTGCTACAAATTAGATGAAAATGAATTTAGAGTAAAGTTTCAAATTTATTTACATCTGTCTCTGAAATCAGTATTGCTTTGATTTAAATGAATATCTCACAGGGGAGCTGCAGATAATTCTTGTCCTTTTCTGAAGAAGGGACCATAAGCCTGATGAAGAACCATAACTAACAGAAAACTATTGTGAACTGAATGGCACTGGCGAGCTGCATTGTGCCCTTATCAAAGAATTAGTTGGATTATGTATCTAAGTACTGTTTGGAGAGATTAAACCACAAACTAGTTTTCTGCAAATCACCTAAATGAAATTAAAACAAAACAAAACCAGTGGAGTAACTTGGGAGTCTAAATTCCCTGTAAGACCTAAGCTTCTAAGTCTCATAGACATTTTAGGTGAAGTATGCTTAAAAAGCTGCCCAAGACCACCAAGTTCAGATAAAAAAATAATTGCTTTGTATCCTTAATTCCTACACATCACCTTCCAGATGTCAGATTCATTAGCAATGGATTTGAATATAATTTAGATAATTACAAATCCATTTTAGAATATGCATAATAGCTTGCCAGAGGCCCTTGCTCACCAGAAGTGATAATTTCCACTTGTTGCAGTGACTTGATGAGCTCAAGCTAAATAGTTTTAGTGTTTGAGCCAAGGTTTACTCTACTCACAGCCTGACATTGAAATTAAGTTTAAGACCTGGGAGTTTATTGCTTAGATGGGTGCTATGGTTTTGTTACAGTAAGTCTAATGAATTTGATGTTTAGTTTGTTGTCTTTTATTGTCTATTTCCAAAGTAATTTATGCTTGACTTTTGACTGCTAATAAAAATCTATGAAAAATGATGGTGATAAATAATTTTATAAAGTGTTTTGTTTTGTTTTTTTTCAAACAGCAGTAGTGACCATTAACTATGATATAGATGCTGACTAGGAGAATTAAGGTTTACCAGCTGAGGCCCTGTAAAAATGCTAGGAAAGGTAGTGCTCTCAATATACTTCAATCTCTCTTGCATTGGGTACTTTTGTAACAGGGCTCTTTCTATCTGCATAATATAGATATACATACTAAAAAAAAAAAAAAAAACCAAGCATGTATTTAAGCTCAATTGACCACAATTACAGATATAATAAATTTATACAGAGTAGAAGTTCAGATGACGACTGAGCCACAGTGACTGGTTCTTTGTACTGGGGCAAAAGATAATGTAAATGCTGAAACCTCCAACACTGTTGAGGTGCCAAGGTATAGCAGATGTTTACTAGCAGAAATAATACTTGAGATGTAGAGAGAAGCAGCCAGAAGGATGCCACAAAGTTGCCTGCCACTGTGCTGTGAATGCTTGTCAGTGCTCTCTCTGCAGGAGCCAGGGCCTTGCTCCTTCTCTCTGTGAGGCAGGTAAACTTCACAGAGGCAGAAAGGATGAGTGCAAGAGAAAAGCAGAACCCTTTCCAAACGTCTGTATTCATTCTGCTCTCCCAGCATCTTCTCAAAAATAGGGAAGAATAACTAAAATATATATCCCCAACTCAAAACAACAACAAAAAAAGGTGTTATTTGCCTATTTCTGAGAAACCGCTAAGATTTGTTTCCCCTATATGTGTCAACAGCATTTTCACCTCTTTTTAATGGTGCTGTTGAATATACAGGTAACACTCAGTTTGAGTTCACATTTGATTGTTAACCTTTTTCCACCTCCTCTGTCATGCAAATTTTTCAGTTTTATAATATGAAAGCCATTTTAGTATCTAGTGAAAGTAACAAAATAAGGGGAAATATTTGCTAATCAAGATAAAATCCTGTCACTTTCGTCAGCACTTTAGAGAGCAGGTAATATGTAGTGTGAATAACGACAACAGAATCTCAGCTTGATTTCCAAAGTTGTTCCTGCATAATTTATTCAAAAGATAAATTCCCTAATGAAAGATACTGGATCTACTTTAAACCAACATTATTTCATCTATAATTACTGCCCCAGGAATACCATACTAACTGCCACTTATCACTGTCAGTGACTTTTGAATTCCTGCTACAACTATGGTATCCTATTGGGTTTGTTTGTCTCCAAGAGAACATGATGTTTCAGGTTTGGCATGGCCCTAAAAACAAAACTTCTCTTTCCCTAGAAATTTAAATGTCCTCTATGTGCCTCAGAACATAGAGAAGATTAAGTCCATTCATTTCCTCATAGCTATTTCCAACACAATGTACTATATTTTCCATCTGAAGTTTGTAGAAGCTCTTCAGTTCATTAGTGCTTCCCCTGCCCCTCTCTTTCATTTCTTATAAGATGAGCACTCATTATCTATCACATTTCTCACAAAGTTTGGAACAGGATATAGATGCTCTGGCTGTCAGAGTTAACCTTCAGTCAAAAAATCCCCATGCTTTGTCATTATGAGAATCTAATCTTTCATTAGGAAACCATTAGGAGTAAATGTGCTTATGAACATTCATTTGTAATTTGGTTATTACAAGTGTTAGGGAAACTATTAGTGGTGTGTCTTAATTGAGCATCCATTGTGGACAAGAAAAGGCTAAACTTCACTCTGCAATGAAAACAACAACACTTCTATGTCCTTTAATTTTATGTCTGTTGCTGTGCAGTGGATGACTTCAGATGCAAGTAAAACCAAAACGTAACTGGTTATTGATCTAAGTTTCTCCACACTGCAGCAAGGTCCTCCAGTTATTCATCAAGAGTGGTAAATAAAATCTTCATAGTTGCTCTTAGAAAGTTCCCATTTCTGTTTATTTTGCATATAGCTATTACCTTGTGCTAAGGTTATAAAAAGTAAGAACAGAACACTTTTTTTCTTGTCACTTGGTAAATCAAAATGAGAAATTACATCATCTATGCGTTAGTGGCAGCTGTAAAAGTTTTCAGTTCTAGAACTGTGCTGGAAATAGCCTCAATCTCAATGGTGGGCAGCTTTCTTCTAAACTGAAGGCATACAAACCAAAATTCTCCTGGAAAGACCTCACCTTATAAAGCATCTTGTTATTTAATTTGGTCTCAACTAATTGGCAATTTATATAGTAATTTGTGTCCAAATTCCAGATGCAGCAGAGAACAGAAACCTACAGGGAGCTGCACCAGGTTGCTGGGACACAGCCCAAGTGCCTCCCTCCGAGGTGGCACACACCCTGTCACACACAGTGTGCACAGCCTCAGCCACGGAAAGGCTGCCAGGGCTGTTGGCAGGTATTGAGCACGTTGGATGTATCAGCCTCACTGCCTACCACACACACAAGACTGTCATTTTGATTTCTGGTGTGCACGCAAATGCAGAGCATCTCTAACTCTGTGTGTGTAAGCCATCCCACCTGAGCCCTTCAAAAACAACCTTCCTAGCACCTAGCACCTCAAACAGCAGTCAGCATGCCATCCTGTGGTGAGTTCCTCTACCACCTGTTATCTGAAGCAATGCAGTGAAATGCTCACATTTTGTGAGATTAAACAGACAATAGAAATTGTAGTCAGATTTTTTTTTCTCTGCCTGAATAGTCTGTATTTATCTCTAGGCAACAGGAGAGAAGTACAGAGAGCTTGCACTGGCGTCCGATCATGTAACACTTCAGACCTTGTCTTGGAGTCAAATGCAATGTCTTGTGATTTTTTTTTAACTAGAATTAGTTCTGATATACTCAGTCATGCCCTAACTTTCAAGAAAACATAAACCACATCTTCCAGACAGGGAGCAAGAGCCCTTGCCTTCTCAGCCAAGAGACCTCCAACAGAAAACTAGTGTATTTTCTGCATCAACAAGCCTGCAAAATCTTCAAGCAGATTTTCACACACATACCTGATAGTCCACCAACATCCATCTTCTTCAGGTTCTTTGCCTCCAGAATGACAACAGTCAGTTTGCCAGCAGTAGGCACATAACGGAGCGAGAAGCAGATATCACCCAGCTTCTCTTGCTGTGAAGACAAACAAGACATGATGTTTTACTTTAATGACTGTTTTTATCTTTTGAAAGATGCAATTTTGAAAGCCCTGCAGAAAATTAGCAGGATTATATTTCCGACTTGTACTGCTAAAGAAAATATTCAAATGAACAATATTGAGAAAAGTACCACAAATTGTCCAGATGAAATCCTTTATAACATCAAATCTGTTGCAGCAACTATCTTATATACAACCAAATGACAAGATATATGCTGGCCAGAAAATAAGTGATACTTCTCAGGATTTCACCCCTGACAACAGGGGGGTCCCACAAATACTGTTTGCTCTTTAAACTAGGCCAGGATTTTTTTGTTTTCTCCAGGCTGCATTTCACTGGAAATCTATTAAGAAGCATGCTACTAGGCTGTTTTCTGTGAAACAGTAATGTGGATCTTTCTCATCAGACTTTGTCACAAAAGCAAGAAGTATAAAAAACCCACAAAGTACAAAATATTCAGTATAAAAAAAGACTTGTCTCCTGTCTATCAAAATAAGAAAAAAACAGGCAGATAGGGACCATGAAAGGTACATCCCTCCTCACATAAGGAATTGATGGAAGGATTTGGTTTTGCCTTCCAGTCCATCATCTGAGATCCTGCCAAATGCATCTTTTGCAATTCATCGCTTAGTATTTTCCTAACAGTCCTGGCACAGAGGGAAAAGCTGAATGATGTTCAAAATTACAGGAACTTTGTTTTAAAAGGATGAATAAGAGATAGGAACTTGCAGATGAGAGAGGGAGGATATTGCTTATAAATGATGAGCTGGATGATCCAAGCTGCTTTCCTCCTTTCCTTCAGGCCCATGGTATCTCTAGGGGGGCTAAGAAGGATGTTTTTCAGACATGAAGGATGAGCTTAAACCATGCAGACCAATAAAAAATTTCATACAGCCATGCTTCTCTTTCAAAGGCATTGGTTTTTATGGCATAGGTCTACTTCCACAATTTATTCTGATAGCAGAGTATAAAGTACATTTTTACAATCATATCTCTTTGCTTCCAGTGTTTTCTTAGACACAACTGAGAGCAACTCACCCACATGCTCAAGGATGTAGTGGATATTTCCTACAGAATAGACACCCCATGTGCAAAGCACTTTATGTATGAAGTGACAGATTCTAAACTGATTATTTCAAGTTGGGAATGAAATCCAGGGACAGTAATAGATAGTTCTCTACCAGACATCATCTCAGCAATTACCAGTGGTCAGAAAACATACAGAACAAGCAGAGTTACGTGTAATTAAGAAACGCTCAGACATTACAAACAAAATAGCTTGTGATGTTAAATGTGTGTATTGTATAAAAACAATGCTGTCAGAATGCACTTGCGCCAGTATCTTGAAAACTCATGGTGTCCTCCTCACCTCAAAAGGATATGGTAGAACTGGGACAAATTCCAAGAAAAGCAGCAGGAATAAGCAAGGATATGACACAGTTTCTGCTGAAGGAACATGTAAGCAGATGAGACTCAGATAAGAACATGGAAGACTCTTCAGGTTGCAAAGTGAATCGCTGGGGAAGAGACCTCTGAACCAGAAGGGCTAGAATGATGTTATTACCTTGTTCAAAAGGACTTACACAAATATAAAAAAAATTACTCATATCTAGAACAACCCTAGATGTCTTCTGAAAGAAGAATCTGGACTGCATTGGCATGAAAGAATTTACTATTCCTCCCTACTGCATATACTGTCCTAAATCCGAGATTCAGATAATGAAAATAAGGACTTCAGCCATGCAATCTGCATAGCTCACACCTGGATTTAGCTGAGCTTTGAATGGCACAGTGACAGCAAAACATGCTCCTGTTCACCTGACATTTGGTTTTGCAAGTCCATATTGGATAGGGTAACAGTCAAGTTGATCTATCACTTGCAGGTTGTTCAGAACAAAGAAATCAATTGCTTATTGATTTGTGTTATCATGATCACAGGTCGCCCAGCCACCTGGTGTTCTCCACAGTCACTGCTCTATTACATTGTAGAGTTGGCTTAAATTTGATTGTGGATTCATGGGGCTCTGCAAAGACTGAAAGAAGATATATATGAAAGCTTATTTTAGTCCCTCCATCTTAGAGATCTCTGTACCTATGTATTACCCAATATTCAAGGGCTCTGCCTCACCTCCAGATTCATTAAGCAGAGCTTTAGTTGTAGCAGCATAGGAACTTTTGTCCCCCTTTAAATCAATACCATGCTTCTAACTGTTCCTTTCAGGGGATATTTGTAAGAGTTTTAAGAGTTTTTTTAGCTTTTGTTTCAATTTTTTTTGTAAAATTTGTTTGGCAGCTTTTTTTTTTTTTTAAATCTTGTGTTGAGATAGGAGTGTGTTTAGAAAACATAAAATTGTGTTATGATTGTTGCTTCTCATGTGAGTGCTTCAACAGTAGGTGAAGGAAGTACTTTATACTAAAGAGCTATTGCCACAGAGACCATCACTTCTCACCATCATTTCTCTGTTTGTAATCATGTTACGCTGCTGTGCAAATACTGTAATTGTCTATACTGAAAAGTGATTTTAAGAGTGCGTTTAATGCTTTTTTAGCCTCTTTTGATATAATTTCAGCTGCAGGAAACACAAAGAAAGCAGCATCACACGAACAGCCAGTTTTCCATAGATCACCAGGAAGGCATGGAAATGGCAGCAGATGATGGACTAATTCCAGTGAATAACCTGAAGTAAAAATATAGGCACCTCAATAAATGCATCCAGATTCAGGTTTAGCACTTCTTTTGTTGGTATGAAAATCTGTATCAACTGCATTTCTACAATACTTGTAATCTTTTCTCTTTGCATGACTGACACACCTTTTTTTTTTTTTTTTTAATTCAAAAAGTATTTGTCAGGCAAAGCACTGGAAGTGGCAGCACTGCAATGAAGCTAAAAAACCCAATCACTAGAGGTGTGGTTTGCAGGAGATAATTACAAACCCCTGAAGGGCTACCTGGTACGGATCAGTGCTGCTGGTATGGTGATTATCCCATGGAGCTGCCTTATTGTTATTATTAATTTCTTTCAACCCTGTGTATAAATAATTTATGTTAGTAAATTACTTTGATCTCTGATGGAAACTGTAAGTTAGTGTTAGAAACATCCAGCTGGGAGTTTCATAGTCATTAACCTATTCATGTATAATGCTTATACACCAATCAAAAGATTCTCTCCATCTAAGCAACTTCATAACTTCATTACTTTTGAAGAGGATGCAATGGAGTGGAAGACAAATGACAGAAACAGTGCTGCTAACACTTCTTCAACTTAGGAGAAGCTATTTTTAGTCCTGTTGAGAACCTGGACTTCGTAGAAATGACTCTTAAGTGGCTCCTGCCTATTTTATGCTTCTCCCACTCAGCAGTAATCATGTTTGTCTTGACAGGACACTCTCCTAATGAACTACAGAGAAAAATGTTTTTGTGCAGATTACTCTCATTTGTATGGCAGAATCTCTAACAGACATATCTATGTCATGAATATAAACATTCTCTACATTTTTTGTGGAAGGTATTATGAGAGAGTTGATGCTTGCAGTTCTCTTAGTAAAACAATACCAAAATAACAAGCCACAGCACCATATGCTTTCCCCTAATTGGATGTAAGACACAAAAACAATTAGTATTGGAAGAATATAAACACAGTGAGGTGGGTTTCCAACTTTAATACCTGGTTTTGATTGTGAATATTTGCATAAGCCTGAGAGAAACACAATATGATGTGATTTATGGGCAAAGACCCCAAATAATATCATCTTAACCTAATCAATATTTACAATGAAAGCTCACAATGTTCACTGTATAGTTTTCACAGCAACCAAAATGTTTTAAAACTCAGTGGCAAAGACAGAGACAGCATAAATGTGGGTTATGAGCTAAATTAGTATCTTCCAAATTCAGGAAATTCTGTAATGTCAGAATCTCTAATCCCAATGCCCATGCTGATGGACCTCAAACAATTTTCAGGCCACCACATGCTGTCTGCACATGGAGATCTCACATCCAATAAATTCTTTTTCTTGGCATGTAAGGCATGATTACACTAAGCCTCAAAAAGTGTCACAATAATACTAGTGACAGAACTACATGGATGGAGAAATTGATGTCATAGACTGTCCCAACTTCAATTAAGCCACAGTAACAAGCGGGCAGAATTAGCAACCAAAGTAGCTGGGATCTAGAATGATGAAAGCATTGCTCCTCTACACCCATAGAGCAAACAGGGATCACACTGCTCAAGGGCAATAAAGAAAAAAAATGGGTGCTCAACAAACCACTAAACATGAAATGTTATTGCTACCACTGCTGTCTGACATTACCAGTTCCAAAGACACTGCGTTTTTGATAAATACGTGGTAAAAGAACAAAGCAGAACATTTCAAACCTGGAATAGGTACAATCAGGAAAGAAAGAATATTTTCCTCTTATATTTGCAAATCAGGGTTGAGACAACTCCACAATATGAAGATGATTCTGCCACAATTAGGTAAAGGAGTGGGAAGTGAGCAAGAAACTCCTAGACTTCAGTTTGTAGAATCAGGCTAGAAATAGATGATGCAGCAGGGAAAGATAAGGAAGGAGAAGAAAAGCTGGAGCTAACATGTCAGCCCTTCTGGCATGGTGGAGACTATCACACGAATATATATGCACGCTAAGTACCACTGTACCCCAAAGTTTGTGCAGCACTTTTTGGATAAAATACCAAGAGTGGAGAGGAGAGGGGAGACAGAGCTCTCCCAGCCCTTTCAGGCAAAAGGCTCATTGCACAAGTACCTGTTTCAGACTTGCAAAATGTGTTCTACATATCCAGTCAATATAAACCTAAAGGCTTTAACTATAACATTAATCTGACAACAGAGTAATTCCTTTGTTGTCTGAAAGAATTTCATGCCCATGAAAACAGCAACCTGGAAAAGCTGGAAGTAAATAAGTGCTAAAAGCCTCTGGAGAGAAGGCAGAACCATCTTCATGACTGTACCTACTGCAACTTTAAAGAAAGTATTTTCAAACAATAAAATATGAACAGACAAGTGCCCCACTGCATGATTCCTTACTCTATGATTCATCAGTGTTTTGTCTTCCAAAAGAGAAGTACAGAATGTCTGATTAAACATCTCTCCTGTTTGCTTTTACTTTTAGAAGAATCTTCATAGATTACATGCTCTTCAAATGTGCACGCTTGGCCACAAAAGGAAGCTCCTGATAATGTAAGTGTAGTTACAAGACATGTAACAAGTAAATCCAGCAGCAAAGTGAAATAGGTTATAGCATGAGACCTTGGAAAAAACAGAATTCTCAAGGCAAAGATCCACAGGGCCCACTTTGGACCCTTTAGAAAAGCAACTAGCAGTGACAAAAAGAGACTGATATTAGGTGAAGAGAAAACAGAAATAGAAGTAAAGGTCCATGAGGCGAATTTTAAAAGGGAGAAGTTCTGCAGCAGACAGGGAATAATCTTTCAAATGAAGTGAATTCATTAAAGGTATTGGGAGGTGGTATCTGTAGGCACACAGTTAAGCTATAAAGTATAAGTGAGAAAGAGCCAAAAGAAAGGGCTTAATTGCATATTGCTTTTGACTGATTTCCCTACCACAGTCCTACTCTGACTCTTTGTGATACAACCTTTTTTTTTTTGCCAGCACTACTTTTTGCCTTTGCTTAAAAGGCACAGACCTATCAGGATCCTTATCTGGAAAGAAAAAAAAAACTATTTCTTTTTTCCTTCTTTCCCCAAGCCCGTTCTGAACAGTATTACTTGAAACAGAAATTCATGACACATCTCTGTCCTCTTATTGCAATATATATATATAAATAGTGGATTGCATTTCGTTCAACTGCCGTAACTATGTAATATTCCCCAACATAACGGTAAAATGGACTTGAAAGCAATTTGGGCAATAAATTTGAACCAGACAATGTTATTAAAAAATTAACAGACTAGCTTTTGTCAGTTTCCTCCTTTTAGTCCACTTATTACATTTTTTAACTATTTAGAGAGAGTACTTCAATTACTACTTTCTAAAAAGCACAGAAAATGGAAAGACAAAACATTCTTATTATTAGTAGAAAATTATACTTCACAGTCATCAGTTTAAAAGCATCATAATGAGATGCAAAATGAGAAGTGCTGTGGCTGAAGAAATCAAAGATTAGCCAAATGGCACTCTTTGATTCCCAGACAAGAGACCATGCTGTCAAACATACCAAGTTCTTAATGAAACAAGAAAATTAATTTCTTACATAAATGAGAAAGGGTTGAATGAATGAAAAGGATCATATACAGCTGAAGGTCATGGCCTGGTCTTCCATAACTCTCAGCCTATCCACAAATACTTGCAGCTGGCTGCTCTGCTTTAATGATTGTCCCTCTGTTTTGCCACTTCCCTTCTCCTCAACTGCTGCCTGATCATATTTCTAAATGTCACTCACATCTATGCAGACCAGTGCACAAAACAAAATTAATTTAACTGAATGGCACACTAATATTATTACTTTTGACAGCATGGAAAACCTATTAACCACAGTATATCACAAGGCAAGTCTTCTAGTGAGTAGTTTAAGTACAACATTGAAAGGAAATGTAATACATTTGAAAGATTTTTTTTTCTTGGCTTATCAGACATTGTAAGAAGTCAAATCACAAAGCTTTTCTCTAATTATTAAAATATTATATATGCACTCCAGTCACTCTACAGAAAGTCATTGTCCTTCTGTGATAGGGTAATAGAAAGCCACACTACAGTTCCCTTGCTTGATTTGAAATTTTCTGTAGTAAGAGCATTTTAATGCTCAGTTAATGTAGTGTCTACTACCTAGTGTGTCTTTAGTTTCCAAAGGTGATTGAATTAAAAGCTTTAAATTATGAACTGGAATTACAGCATACATGCAAAAATATATAGAATCAGTAGACAATAAAGAATTGCAACTAAAAATCAAAATAATTAGCAATTTCTTCCTTGTAAGAGGTATGACTGCATGTGATACTGTACAAAAAACCTGGCATGAACAGACTCCTTGCTACAACAATCATACATGATTGATTCCTCCAAGACAGAAACAAGCTGATTTGAACAAATCAATAAAAGTGGGAATGATTGGTATGATGGAATAACTAATCATCTATGGCTGCTGGTAACTACTGCTGAAATTCATCAGCACCAAGGAAAGACTATCAGCAAAATCAGTGCTTCCATTACTGACACCATATAATATTATGTTTCTATTTGCTCTGCAAAAACCATAAAGAGAAATTCAGTGGAATTCATGGATTACCTTCACAGGCAGCCATCTTCTTCCCTTTCCTGAAACTTCAAACTACTAAGACAATAAGACCTATTACTAAGACATTAAATAAATGCTGAATGATGCCCTTTATCTCCTCTCTTGCTTGCTGCAGCACCAGTTCAGCTTTCATGTTCCTGCACAGTATCCCCTAGCACTACCTCCAGCTCTCTTCTATGACCCCTATCATGAACCCCACACAATAGAGCATCCTCCTCCAAAATCTTCTAAGCTGGCAATTAGGAAAGAGGCAATACATACTGGCATTGTTTTAAAACTAGAAGTTTGCTTGTCAGCTAGAGGCAGGCCAAACAGAATGTATGATGACCCCTCACATGCTCAAGGGTTTCCCTGAACAGGAAAAAAAATCTAAGGATCCATCTTTGTTAAGAAACTGCATTCCTTTACACTTACAGAAATTTTCTCACCTTGCTCTTCAACTTCCAGGGCAGCATGCAACAGTTTTACACCAGAACCAGTTTGTGCCTTTATTTTCACACAGAGACAACTTAGGCACACAGCAAAACAAGGATTCACTACAGCAGTGACCTGAAAAGGGCTATACACCAAGGCCTGGTAGACCCAAGATGAAAAGGAGCTGGATTTGCTAATGGGAAAACCACAGACAGCTGATTTAAGTTGACAGCTGATAGCTGAAGACTTATAGCAAGACAGTTCTCCACCTGTAATTTATCAAGATGAAGATTTTCTTTCATGTAAAATTTCACCAAATGTAATTTTTTTCCATTCACTGTTTTTGTGCTATAAGCACATGCAGGACTAGAAGTCCCTTTCTGTATCACTGTTTTTCATTTAGAAAGTTTTCTCACATTGTCCCCTTTTACTGATTTTCATACTGAAGATTTTTCCAGAGCATTGGAACTGCCTAAATGTAAGGTAGGGTAAAGGATATGCAGCTGGAAAAGAGGCAAGCTGAAAAGCTCAGAAAAGCTCCTGTTCTAGTGCTCCCTAGTTTGAGGGAAGTCAGGAATATCTATTTATCTCTCACATATAAATGATCCCTCAGATAATTTCAGTATTTTTGTCTTTGGTTCCACTTGAAATGAAGAAACTAACACATATCTCCTACTACCATCTCCTACTACAATGCCTGGCATTATATTTCTTAAGTTCAGCATATTAAATATTTATGTTCAGTTCAAGAATGAGGTCCTTCAAACCAGTGCTAAATACTCAAATCTATTGACTTACCCTTACCAGGCTTATACTACACTTCTTACTAAGCACTCAAACATTTATTTTTATGAAACTACTGAAAGATATTAAAGTGTTAGATAACACTTTGCCACATAGTGGCAAACTCCTCTTTTATTACTCTACTTGTCCTCACTATTTCACTTTGAAAAAGTCTCTTAACACTTTCTTTAGGAAGACAAGGCAGCTCATCAAAGGTCATTGTAGCAATCAGAACTACACACTCGATTGTATTAATCTCTTCAGTAAAAAGAAAGAGTTCATTGCAGTTAGCTAAAAATCTAGGACAGGAGACTGCACTTATCATAAAATCTCTGGCTTGATGATGTTCCTTTTTAATAAATCTTGGACCACAAGGGAAATAAGGCTGAAACAGTGCTAACATTTTACTTGTCTTACTCAAAAAAGGACAAATAGGATAAAGGTGGTATCTATCAGTCATTTGTCTTTTATCAAACACCGATGAAACAAAAGAAGAATTAATAAAACTTGTAATAATGTTGATTTAAAGGATATAAAGCATTATGAATGTGTAGTCACATTGTTTTATGGAAAAAAAAAGGTCTTTTCAACTAAAACCAGATTCCCTCTTTGGTAAGAGTGGAAATTTGCTTGATGAAGGAAGCAGGCACATTTTTTTCTTTTTTCTATTCAAGGTCTACTGCTGTTTTTATACATGGGGAAAATATTCTGTTGACAAAGGAGGTAGGTGATATAAAAACTGTCATAACAGTAAATAGTAATGCAACAGGTTGGTCAGAAAGAAAGTGCTTAATCAATTACATGTAACCAGTTACAAACAGGACATTTTCATACAGCCAAAAGCAAATTTTCTACAGTCTAAGTCAAAGAACTCCAGATGTTTTCTAAGTATCTTCTGAATCAGGCAAGGTATCTTACCAAGCAATACCTCCTACTGAGGATTCAGGGTCACAAGCTACAGACCATGAACTGCTAGTGTAATGCTGTGCAAAACAATCAACAGTAGACATGATCAGAAGAGGCTGCTGACTTGGTCTGCCTGCCAAAGAAATAAAGTATACTGCACACAGCTCTTGTATTTATACATTTTTCCAGATGCTGAAAATTACAAAGAAAGTAAAAAGTCATAACTCTTACTGGAAAAATGAAAACCTGATTTTGAAAAACATAAAAGATTAATTTCTTCAGCTTTCTGAAAAGAAGATTGGACACGACTTGATTACAGTGAATAAGTACTGTAGAGGAGAGCAAGCATCATGTATTAAATTGCTTGAATCTACTGAAGAAGGGTATAAAAAGAATCAGCAACAGAGCAGAATCCAGTAACATCCAAGTAACAAATAAAGTAAAATTTTAAAGAGAGACAGAGTATTGCCAAAGCTATGAAAAGGATGTGTTATGTTCTTCATCTACTTCTTAAAATCAGAAACATTCAAACACTTTGGTCTTAAAGGTCCTCTAAGAATTTTCCAGTGGAGATGCAAAGCTGCCTATAATAAATATTGCTGAGGGCTGAGAATCAAACAGTTTCTAGCTTGTTCTTGTTCCAAAACCAAGTAAGGTCTAACTTTCAAGCTTGTAAGGGGGTTTCCTTGTGCCACCTTCCTCCCAACTTGGCACTATTAGCTCCAGGATGCTGCCTGTTTCCTACAGTTCAACTACAAGAGATTCTTTGAAATGTTCCTGAAGACCTAGGAGTCCTCCAGATTTAGGACAAATAAACCACCTAATTTAGAGAAATGTCTAAATGAATTGATAGGAATTACCACTATTTCTGAAGAAAACCAAGGTTTTTTGAAATGGGAGAATTTTTTCAGAAAGAAAATTTTAATGTTATCTAATATAAATAACCCACATGTCATAGAAGATTTGTCTTCTCTAAAAAAATCACAGAAAATTAATGTTTGTCCTGATAATTAATGTGCAAATCTGAGTGAGTAAAACCACTTTCTGCATAATTGTAGGACTGAGCTATCTCTGTCTGACATCCATTTAGCCTAGAAATAAGAGTTGGTATACTTCATAAATTCATGTACTCTACCTCTTGAAACATTAGCATAAACTAAATAAAAGTCTAATACCTCTGAACTGAACATACAGCCTTATGTTCTGGATTCTAACTGTGATTAGAGCATTTTGTGCTAATTCCTGCCACAGGTACAATGCAAAGTGCTTCAAATACCAGTTTAAGCTCATTGTTGAACTAAAACAAAACATAACAGGCTCTGAAAAGAGGTTAAATGGTTACTATGGTAATCTCTGACAAGATTTAAATCAGTGTTTAAAAGGTGATAGAGGAAAAAAATAAAGAAAATGGCTAATCTCTTTCTTTTTGGACCACTATTCCTAAATCTTTGTCTCCCTATTTCAAAAATAAATCTTTCTCTGATGTTTCTGGAAAATAAAATATTCTAGCTCTACATGGAGTGGGCACAACAAATCAAAGAGACTGGAGTAGCATACAACCCCTCCTCAATCTTCCAGTGAAAATGCTGTTATCATCTTTGTGAGACCTGCTCTTCCTTCATGACTGTAAAAATGCTGCTCTCTGTTCTGAAGGTCCTTCTAATGACACTATATTTTGATACAGCTGTTTTACAGCTTCCCTTACCTCCTGATCCTGGTTTATAACAACAATCAGATAATGTTTTTTGTCACTGTTGGTTTGGAAATGTAGAGGAGAAAGGGAAATAAGGTATTAGCCTGGACTACCACGAAGCTTCTGCCTGGAATCCCAACGAGGGCATTTCTGCCTCTGGATTATGCATTCACTGATGTTGGTAGTCAGAAAAATAAGTAAGTATACGAAAGTCCAGGGGGAGAACAATGCTGAACAATTCTAGATATAGCATGTTCTGTGACCCTTTCACTCATCAGCTGGTCCTACAGATCCATTTGCAATCTCTTCATTTGCTCTCTATAGAACTTTATATTTGGGAGTACTCCATAATAAAGTCTTTATTTCCTGGAATTCCTTCTGCAGTTTCCGTCCAAAATATCTCTTCACACTCTAGCTTCAGATGGGTTTGATCCCTTTCAGTAGCTTTCTCAAAACTATAAAAACTCTATTAAGAATACTGCTTTCCAATTGACACTGAATGTGGCTATGTCTTTGAGCTTTGAAACACCTTCTGCTTGAGCAATAAAATCCCACACAGTAATATTAATATGTGGAGGCTGGGAATTTCCCACTATTCCTTCCTTTGGCCTTGTAATTTTCTACAAGGTTCTTAGCAATATACTTTGTCTGAAACAAGTATTATTTTTATTTTGTGTATTATGGGTCATTAGATGCTTTGCACCAAATGTAGGATCTACTATTTCAGCACAGTTTAACCTCAAGATGCCCTTCTGCACATGGAAGGAAAATTGTAATAAGAATGTTTTTGGCAAATAAGCAATACATGTTTTTCTGATCTCAGAATGAATACTGTCCAGGAACAGAAAGGCCCTAGAAGAGCTTGAATTTAACACTATCACTGACCTTCTTCTTCTTTTATTCTGTCTTCTCTATTTGAATTTAATATCTGTAAAGCCAGACAGTTTGAGATGAATTGAGACAAGCTTCCTATTGATTTCAAGCCAGCCAATTACATTATTTTTATTATAACATAAGAAAGGGACCTCCTAAGCCATCTATTCCAGAGAGGGAGTTAAGAAAGAGAATACTCAACAGAGGTAGGATTGTCAGCACTTCAAGTATGAAAGGTGAGAAAAGAAATGCATAATTCTAATGAGCTGAAACCAGTACCCTTATAGCTCTACTTGAATCATATTGTTTTACCTTTAAAATAATTGCAGCATCTTCAATTTCAAGATGAAAAACAACTGATTAAGTGCTGAAGAATTTTAAAGCAGGCTTACTTATTCTCAAACTTCTGAACCTCTGTTTTCTTCCCTGTATCAGCAGGAAATTCAGTTCCTTGCCAGGACAGATACTGCACTTACAGTGCTGAACAGGCATTCAACAATTTGTTTACTGCATAAACTCTTCACAAAACCTGAAAATTAAAACCTCCTTAGATTTAACATTTTAAAGTTTTAATTGGGAGTAAGAAGAAGTGAACTTGAGAAGATGTAAACACCATGAAGAAAACATGGTGTTCCAATAGAACATGCAACTAATAAAGGAAATCTCACATTTTAAAATCTGTCTGACACTCTGATAGCATCTCCATAGGGATAATGATACTTTCTTTTGCAAAGCACTGTGCTATCTGAAAAGCTGTAAAAGAACTAAGTGTTATTACCAGTGATGGGAAAGTCCTATTAGATTATCTGTCCACTGCTCATGTAACTATAACAGAAAATAACAGTGATTTGCTGCTGTAATTTGACAGTGATTTTAAAAAAAATGTCGTTCCCTCTTAGATATCTGCAAATTTCAGTACCAGAGAGTCAATGAGCTGGGTGGCTCACTAACTTTGTCACGGTCTCTAACTTCTATGAAGTACACCAAGGTATTAAAGACATGTGTTTCAGGCCCAGTTTTCCACCTCCTTCCTTCACCTTTTACTTTTGGATAAGGCAAGAAAGAACAATCCTCATGAACAGCATGGTCAATATTCACAGACCTGCTCTTTCACTCTCCATCTGCAGAACACTTCCTTCTCACCCCTTTCCAAGGCAGCCCCGTGCATCTCTCCTGCTGGGGGCTGTGCATCATGTAGGAGGGTGGTGCTTTCCAGCAGACCTCCCACTCAGAAGCCTTGTACAAAATATACCCATCATCACCCCTTGTGGTATGAGCACGCATCCATCATGTAACTAACCATGGTGGACGCCTGATCAGATAATGCACAGAGTCTCATGTGATGGCACTTGTGAAATATTTGCAGAACTCTTGGTGGTGGTTACTCTTAGGTCAACAAAGATCCTTCTCCTTCTGAAACAACACTCTGCTTCTCCACTGCTTTTAAGGGAAAGAATTGTTTCTGCTCTTATACTCCCTAAAATTTCTTGGCATGTTTGCTACAAACAGTTTTCAATTTAAGTGCCAATATAACAAAATGTCTGGAGGGAAATCAGCTGAAGTATTCAGAAGATGACTCTCAGTATGATTCACACTGCTGTGAGCAAAGAAGAGGTCTGTCTGGCCTTCTGTACTGGAGTGATAACAGATATTGGATGCAGTGTGTACTCAGATAAAGTTAATAGCAATGACATCTGGTAGATGACAGAGAGGAGCAAACTATTGTGATCTGCTTTTTAACACTCTGTGCCCAAACCATTATATGTCAGACTTGGTAAAAGTGAATAACCTTTCAGTATCTACCACTCCTCCCTCCCACACTCTCAGTCAAATGAGACTGAAGGACTACTAGACACAGGGATATCAGTTCTAAAACAGGAAAAAAGATTCAAGGTATGCAGCTCATTAGTAGTAGCCTCCTCAATATTTAGCAGTCATTGCACATTCCCAAAGCCCTCTTACAGTCATAACAAATGCTCATATAAAGGCTTGTACCTTCAAAGTACTTCACCAACATAAATATATTAATAAGACCTTTCCCAGAGGAGAATGCAGTGTCAGAGAGATGCCATTCAAGTGACAAGGCTGTGAGAGATAGAGTTTACATTACTTCATTAAACCTTCACCCTCCGTCTTCAATTTTAAGCCCATTTAAAAAAAAAGGACAGAATGTACAGTGGAGCTTTATGAGCAAAAAGAAGAGTAACTGCTTTTAAAATTGTTTTGCCCCCTATGATTGAAGTGATAATTAAGTTGTAATTCTGTGATGTGCATCAGCTGAATCTGACATAAACTAAAATTGAGATTTTTATATTCATTTTGATGCCACCAAATAGTTCTTTTAAAGTGATTAGTGACAACTGCCACTGATTCACTTTGGTATACATCTTGTCTAGGGGTCATAATTAAACCATTAAGGACACTTTGGCAACTTATACTTAATTTCAAACTTATACTTAATTTCATATTTAGAATTTTAGTTAGCACTAGGTTGCTGAGAACTGACAAACATCAGCTGGGTTAGATGGCAACCCCTTTATGCAGATAAGACCTCTCCCATCCCTACTTGTTACCACTTAAAATACACTAGAATTTACTTGGAATGTTTTCTGTGGAACAGGGACTGGAGTATCAAAGATGGTAAGGTACTTGAATCAAATATGCATGACATGTTATGTGAAACACAGCTCCCAAACTTCTGACAGATGGACCTCTCTTGCTTCTTGGTAGAGATTTCTCTTCCAAATTGGGCGAAGCAATTATTTGAATCTGGCTCAACATATATATGACAGAAGTAGAGGTTACATAATAGAGCAGAATTAAGTTTGGATTAAATACACTTGTCTAATAAGTAAGTGGTTTTTCTAGGATCACTTTTTATTTGTACAGTGAGCTTATGAGCTGTTACAAACCAGCTACACATAGTATATAGAAAATTAAGATTATAATGTCTCCATATACCTCAAGTTGTGATATTTTTCCATATTGACTGGATACCTTGCATGCTTGAGCACTAAGATGCAAAAATAAAACACCATACCTCTTATAGTATGAAAAAATATTTAAGGAGTTGGTGTAAGCATAGTTTTTCATATCATCATATTGCCTAGCTCTTTGTAAATAAAATGGCCATGCTTTGGTGGCAACTTCAAAAAGGTTCCATTAAAAAAGTATAACAATAAGATTTTTTTCTGCATAAACAGTTCCTGAAATTTGAAGAAAGGTGAGGGCAATCTAGATTTCATCTCTACAGCAAACTATTCAAAGCTCTCGCAATACTCTTCTAATATCCAAATACTTTCAGAATTATTTATTTTAATTATCTCCTGTTTTAATAAATAGTATTTTCCAACTCAGAATGCATTTCTGGAAGTAGTTCACACACTCAATATCTGTTTCAAGCTAGGTTTTAATCATATTGTATTAGCAGGGTATGAATTTTATGAAAGCAACCAAGTGACTGCATCAGGTCTTACTGTGGATGTTAGCTAGAACACTTAAGAAGCAACTTTCTATGTAATAAGGCAGATGAAACCCCACACTAATCTGTAGCATGTTATCTGTAAGCTGCATATAGGGATATCTTCGTTTATATTCTAAAAGCCTAAAGTTATACTACAAAGGCAAAGTGAAAATTCCTTTTTGCATAGTTTGGCTTATTTTACATGTTTTGAAACAGAAAAGCATGAAACATTTTGAAATCACACAAAGTAGTGTAATAAAAGTAAGTAATACAAATAAAATTTGTTACTTAATAAAATTTGGAAGGATTACACTCCAATTTTACATTTTCAGCTTTCTAGTATGCTGGACACTTCAAGAACAGGGCCCTAGAACTAAAAACTTCCTTTATCTCTTTTTTTCATTTTCACATTTTACTCTAAGAGCACAAGGAAAATGCCCCATATGGCAGGGCACTGATGTCACCTGCAGAAAGAGAGCCCTGCAAATACTACCACTATGAAACAATGACATGCAGAACAGTCTCAATGTAGAAGTGGCTTTCAAATCAATAAGCAGTTGAAGAAAGCCAATACAGTCTTTAAAACAAACACTCAAAAAGGAAGACTGAAATCTACAATTTCTGAAAACCTGAGAAGGCTGCATGGCTCTGCATTTGATGCTGTTTTCACCACTTTTAATCTAAATCAATACTCAGGTTTACATCACTTATGAGAAGGAAAGATTTCATTCAGAGATTGTCCCTTTAATTATAGAAACTAAGATTTGAAAGCAAAGCTCTTTATTAGCTGAATTACATGATGAGAAACTCAGACTCATGATTACTTCTTCTCTCACCAGAGAATTAAAGCATGCTATGCACTCTGAATGGGCAAGCACTGTCTATCAAACAAAAGAAAAAATAATGTAAAAATGAGGACAAAATAGTCTTACAATAAGTAAAAAGTTGGATCTATCAGTATGAACAAGCTCACAGGATGCACAATCTGATGATGAAATATTTCCACCAAGTGTCTTGTATATATGTAACACTATAATTAATAAATAATTGATCCAAGTGATGTTGACAATGAGAGGAAAATAAAAAAGGTGATAAATATTTGAGTAAGATGCCATTCCAAGGTTTTTGTAAAAGTCATAATTCTAATCAAAGGATATTATTGGATAGCAGTTCAATAAAACTGTAAGGTATTTCAGTGAAACCCTACCATTATCATCATGCACAATAAAATGTCCTGAGATGCAAACCCCTGAGAGCCATCAAGAAACCGAAACATACACCACTTATAATCAAATGCAAATTCTATATCCCCAAAATGCACCAATTCAAGAAAATGTCAAACTCATGAAAACATTTTTAATATGTTGCATAAAGTATCAAAACTATTGATTGAATTAACAGAGGTGAATGTGGCATTCAGTGAGTATTGGAAAAGACGCTTATCAAAAATTTATCAGGCAAAGTAAATCTAAGAAATGCTGGTAGCAGATGGGAGCTGTCTCGCCAAAAACAAATATTGCTAGTTTGTCTGTTTTTCTAGGTGAGGTTAAAAATATTCTGGGAGGAAAAAAAGCTTGAGTTTTCTTACCTCTTCTTTCTCTGCACTTTGCAAGTCCCTCCATTCCTCGGTGACATGACCGAAGTCCACTGTGTTCATTGCAACTTTATATTCCCCAATGATATCATGTTTGGAGAAACGATCAAAGTCATAAACTGCCATCACTAAAGTTTTTCCACCCAGCTCAGAGTATGGCACCTGCAAAGACAACGAAATGACAAACTCTGCATCTGACACAATAAAGATTGGTCCACTACAATGCAAATCTATTTCTTTGGTTTATCAGCTGTCATCTCAGGTAAATTGAACTTCAGAGAAAATTATGAGGTGTATTTGTTTCAGAGTCACCAGATGCAGTATTTCTTGAGACAAGGCTCTGGCACTCAATAGAACAATGTGGCAGCTCACTCATCACTCCCAGGTTTTTCTCATTCTACTTCAAATCATTTTGTGGGTGATGAAACCGAAACAAGAAGCCAAATTACTTGCACTGAAGACACATGAACTTTTCACACAATGGTGTTTTTTCCTCAATAAATCACCTGTCATCACTCAGAGATGGCTAGTTCCAAGACTCATGAAAAAACCAGAACTGGCTTACTATATATGAAACAAAGAAATTAGACACTGGATATGTCTCTTACAGTACCAATACCTATTACTTACCAAGGCATATTTTTCAATACTACACCTCTCACATGTTAGACACTAAGGTGCTTTTTAAGTCACAATGTGTAACTAGAAATTGTAGTGGCAGAAGGTCAAGTTCTGACTAATTCTCCAGTTGTTCTCATGTGGTTCAGATAGATGCTGTGGTTTGGATGTTTGTGAGTCACATTTTTAATATTAGGATGGAGACATGCAGTTCAGGTAAGCTGCAACAGAGTGGCTGTCTGAAAAGGTCTGATTTAGGAATTGTTTGGGCTTATATGAACACTTGGTCAATCTGAATATATACTGCAAGTATAAATGGTTTCAATGGGATTCAGTAAATACTTTTTTATTAATTAGAAAGTGAAAGCGTGGCATTACTGTTGGCCTTGTTAACCTCTATGTTCTTGTCTGCTTAAACCCTAGGACTGTTTTCTTTTGTTATTGTTCAGCTTCCACTAGCTTATTAAAATACTTAATAATAAGTAGTAATTTTCTCTTTCCATAACATTTTATATAACATTTAAAATAAGCTTATCAAGCCAGATCTAGCTTCTATTATCAAGCTGAATAGTTTCAGTGGTACATGGTTGTGTACCTTAGTAAATACTACAGTGAAATCTATTTTTCATTCTCTTAATTATCTGTAGCTTCTAAAAAGGGAAAAGGTATGCGAAAGGAAAAATGTTAGTTTTATTTTTATACATCTTGGAAAACAGGAGAAGAAAAGTATTCTAAAGTTTATTTCTCTTTTATTTTACAATACCACTTAATGGATCCTGGTCTCTTGGAATTCAAAGACTACATTCATCATTATTTACTTTTTTGTACTTGTCCTCAGTAAAGCTCATTTTAGCTACCTCCCTTTCTAAATGCTTCCTTAATTTATTACTTCTAATGTAGCTTCAGTCTCCAGCTTCGCTGTGGGCTATCAAGGATGGCCTCAGCTCTCATGAAGGGCTGCTCCCTCTCCCTGCTCCCTGCTCAGACATAATCGGTCTCTTGTATTAAAGCAGGTAAGATCTTGGTGAAAGGACACGCATACAGGAGTTTTTTTCTGGCACAGACATGTCATTCCTCTAGACATGAACCCTGTTCCCACTTTGGATCTGAGGAGGAACACCTCCCTCTACCAGGCTGGTATCGTGCAGTAAGGATATTTTGGTTCCTTTTGGCAATGCAGTGTGGGTATACAGTTTAGACAGCTGCCATCTGACAAACACTTGCACCCTGGGACAGCACCATGGATGTCTGGGCCAAAGAAATGAAAAAGGGAGGGACTAAGGTTCGGGGCTCAAGATGCAATACAGCAGGAACACAAGTCAAGTCATTCGCATTAGCTGTACTTTGGGAGGAAGGCAGGCAGCTGTGCCCTGCCAGAAGGCAACAGCACGGGCCTGGGCTGCCTGGTGGGCAGCACTGCCAGAGATGGAAAGGATGCCAGCAGAAGCTGTGCACCACCTGAAGTGGGTCACAGGAGCAAAGCTCTGCACAAGTAAATGAGACACTGTCAACAGTTCCCACGGAAGCTGTTATTATAGTTGCAGCTCCAGTTAAATGGTCACTGGAGTCCTCAGAACAATGACAGTACCTGGCATGCTCTGCTGGTTTTATCTCAAGTACAGACCACAGACCACAGGGGATGATCAGTACCATATTGAGATGCACCTAAGCACTCTGTCAGGCCTGGCATGGAAAACAAACTATTTTCTGGAGCATAAAATTTAAATATTGCAGATGTGACTTACAACAAGTGGACATTATAGTCCAGAAGTGGCTGATCTGATTTATAACTTGTGTCTTCATCTTAGATGACAGCATTATTTGTTCTTTCTTTGCTTTTGTGAGCTGAACGGGAATATGTAATTTAGAACTCTGTTTTCTTTTAAATACTCTCTTAGGAAAGCTCAAGAAAGAAATAACTCCCCACAAAAGATTACTTTTATGAACATCTTCAAGACAAAAATAAGCATATATATGCAGTAGTAGTTGTGGCCCACAGGGATATCTTTCTCATTGAATGATTTCATAGCCTGAGTCTTTCACTGTTCCTGTGTTCAATCTTTAGCTGTCATTATAAGACTGGGCACAAAGAGAAAGGCCTGAAGTAACAGCAGAGGAATGTATATAAGGAGAAGCCCTGTGAAACATGCTGTACATTATTTCTTTATTCTACTTAACTGGGGTTTAAATTCAGCCATAGTTTTAGAAAAACACAATTAATAGATACTATTGGAATGATGTAAATACTGCAATATAAGGCTTACCTACATTTATTTAATTCCTATTTTATTAAACCCAAGAAAGGATTTCTTTTCATACATAAAGTAGCATGGCAAAGAACTGCTATGACAAACTCTAGCAAGATTAATTTGCCATATTGCTCTTCACCCATTTACTACACTTGAGTTTTAATTTATATTCCAGGAAATGTTATCTTGAACTTCATAAATCAGATATTTAAAGAAAACACTGGTCTAGTGAAATTTACATCACATTTGTCAAAGTGTCACTGTTTTCTGAATTTCTTGTACGTTTTATCCAGCCATAAAATATGGATCAGATTGTCATCTATAAGGATAATCTAAGGGCCTAAAACCAAACCGTGCCTTTTAAACCTATCTGACCCTGTATTATATATCAAGATTATCATGGCTTTCTACAACATGAAAAATAATTTTGCTGCAATTATCAACTAACTAAGATATCTAAATTCATAGCCAAGCATGAGATACAAAGTAGTTAAATTAAGAAGTATCAATAATTGTAAAAAAACTACCTTGAATGTAAATTGCTCATTGAAAACAGGGTTAAGGGTCTTTCTGTGGACTTTTGTCTCATATTTCTTCTTCTTATCAGGCAGCAGGAAGACTTTCACATAGGGATCCGATGTACCACCCATATCTAATGCAGGCAGCTCAGCTGCTTGAATAATCCCAACCAGAAGCTGAAAAGAGAGCAAAAAACAGCAGAATTAAATTTCAAATAGATATCTATAAAAATACCATAACAGAGGAATGCATATGCAGACTCTATTTCTGGTCTAGGAGAAACTATACTTCCCTCGCTTCTCCCTGCCATCCCCCACTCCCCTTTAAGGAAGGCAAATGAAGCAACACTATTGACTTTAGAAAACCCATTATGGCAGATGCAGACTGTACAAAGGCTGTTTTAAAGCAGAAAAGAGGTTTTCAAAGGGCAGCTGATTACAGCTAAATACAGACTTCATCCTTGTAAAGACTGCAATCAAATAACTTTCAATTGCTCTCTCCTCTTGTGCATTATTTTTCTATGCTGAGCACCATGAATAGAAATCACATTATTAAACAATCAAGAATGTCTAATTTTAACTACAAAATTTGTATTCTAAACCCCCAACATGTAACCTTCCCCCAACCAAACACAAAAGGTGATTAAAATCAAATGCAAATTCTCAGCAGAGCTTTACTGAAAACAAATGAATCTTGAAGTCTTCCTTATATTTATGTTCTCCTGCTATGTACATGAATGGGACCAGGCAGTAAAGTAAGGGCAGAATTTTCAAAAAATATCTCATGAAAACAAGCCTTTGGTAACTAAATGCCAATAACAATTGTAATTTCATTGCAAAAATTGTATTTTTAAATCTCTTATACACTTCAAATATAAGACTGAAGCACAATGGAACTTGTAAATGTCTTGGCTGGTTTTTTCTGTTATAAATGAAGGCTTATGCTATGGTATGTCATGTTATGTCATCTAATCTAGAGACCCCTGACTGCATGAGGCCGCATCAGCATAATGCAGCTGAGAAAAAGAAAATACTTTTAATCTTGTTTCATAGATACAAAACTAAAGGAAACATTGAAGTGTTTCTTCAAGGTCATTCTGAAGATATTAGGAATTAGGAATGAAATCTGAGAATATTTTCTTCTAATTCAGTGCTTCAATCACAATATATTTGCTTCTCTCATGGTTGAATTGTTAAAAATTGCAAACAGGAACTCTATCAGCTGGAATATAGAACAATGTAGTTAATCTGTGAAAGAAACTTCTGGCTTCTAAGAGACTCCTCAAAGTTGGACTTAAAAGTTGGACAGTTTTAAATTCACAGTATGGATGGCCTGCATGATTTAGCACTGACAGAACTCTTAAGTTCGATGAAACATTTTCCTTTTGCTGTATGAAATGCTTCTTTTGTGTCTCATTTTTATTCTAGATGCATAACAGTTCACAAATACATGAATAGGCTCAGGATCTACACCAAGTTTTTCACATCAAAGAGTGAAAAACAAGCCCCATGATTTTTAGTTAACAGAGTGGAAAAACAATTAAATTCCCCTTTACAATTTCTCTCTCTAAAACTGAGGCACATTGCTCTGGAGAGTTCATTGGTCATCTTGTATTCTTAACCCTATACAATATATTAATAAAATTTTGGGACTGTAGTTCAATGCCATTGCATTATACTAACATAACTGAATCCCCTCTCCTACTCTTTTACATCATCTATCCTTTGACAAATTTTAGGTTGCTACATAGTTTAGAGCAGCAAAACAAAACAGAAATCCGCAAGTCAGATAATTTATTCTCTTAATTAAAGACAATACAGACTTACAGATTTGTGGCTCTTCCATCCTATTTTCCTTTGTAAAATATGGCTCATAAAATCAACATACCCTTTAATAAAATTCACACAGAAAATTTGTTTTCATAGTCTAGGAAAACTGAAATCCATTTTTCAGAAGACATTTGCAGCTTTTCCTTTCCCCCTCATTAAATCTTCTGCTTCTGAAGGGTCTACACTTCATACTGATTTCATACTGATTTCAAGGAGGATCAGTGTGACTTATCACAAAGTCAGGCAATTTGCTCTGGGAGTTGAGGAAAAGCTCCTTTAGCAACAGTTTCTTGAAAGGCTTCAGAACTCTTTTTAGCTCTTACTTTGTAAAATAGACAGGCAGTCAGAGGATTGTTGAAAATACAGGCAAATACCATTTATTATGCAGGTCATAGCTGTGTATAAATACCTTCCTGCTAATAAAGAAATTTATTTTAATTTCTCTTATTGTCTCAGCCTTCCAACAAGTAAGAGTACCATGCTCTATGAACAGCATCAAATAAAGAATATAAATGTGGAATTTATCACAAGTACATATGAAAGGCAGTTCAGGTAATGAATAGGAATTAACGGGGATTTACCTTCAGTAGTCACTTCTTTCCCTAAACAGGAAAGAATTACATGATTTTGACTGAAATTGTCAAAAAATTAAATGCAGGATATGTGTTCTCAAGTTTACTGAAAGATACACAGTAGAAGTGAAGAACTCAGATGAGTTGGTGTGCTTGCAAAATTAAGCATAGTGAATATTATTGTGAGGCTGTGAATTGGTTTAATTGACAAAACTGATGCCTGATAAAGAGGCCAGGGAGGGGAATAAAATACAAGCTAGTTCAGCATGTGGCCAGACCCGTTAAGTGGTCAATTCCAGGTCTACACATTATAGTGCCTACTAATTCTGAAAACTTGCTAAGTATGCCAAAGTTTAGCCCTACCAGCTTCAGAGCAGAGTATTGAAGGAGTATCAGTCCTTAAATTCTTGTCCAACCTTCCTGTTTTTTGGGGTACAGACCTTTTTATTTGAACTTTTATTTCAAACTAGAATTTTGGGAAGTGTACTTTCATGGAGAGCACAGAACCCTATGCAGCTAGCTATTACAGCAAAGCACACACTTGATGAAATGAGAGAAAGTAATCTTACCAACCTTCTAGAAGACCTAGTGAATCAGCTTACCTTTAAGTCCCTCTATTTTTCATCCCATTTGTCTTTGCTTATGTTTTAAATAGTTGAAGGCTGAAGCTACATTATAGTGACCGCACGCAAACTCCATAATTTATCTTGATTGATGTTGGTTGGTGATGCTTTAAGTTATTAATAATCATTAGATAAAACTGGATATTCAGTTTTTGATTAAAGGTGTAATACAAAGTCCAAGTGCATTCAATACCAATTTAGTAGTACCTCTGTAATGAATTTTCTGTCTTATGTTCTCTTTTTTTCTCCATGAAAGTAGTAAGAATTTTGGAAATATCTACTTTAACTAAATGTATTACTTCATTCTCCACTTGCACACAAAGAAACAAAATATTACAGGTTGGTTGTTTCAAACCTGATTGTTCTGGAAGTCATAATCCAAAGAATACTGTATTTTCCCTAGCTTCTCAACTTCTTTGGCTTCTTCCTTCTCTTCCCCATCAGTCAGCCCAGTCTCAGCATCATCATCCTTAAGAGCCTAGAAAGAAGAAATGTAATATTCATAAATGAGGCAAACTGTTAAGTAGCAGTTTAAAATAGACACGATCCTCAAATCTATTTTAGAGCCATTAAAAGCAAGCAAAACAGCAGAAATTCAAATACGCAGTTTTCATAGATATATATATCTACTTTCTGAGTTGCTCAATAAGATGTTATAAATCAGCAAGCAAGCAATGGAAGTAGGAAGAAAGCTCCTTGGACTATAACAAGCAAGGATTGTCATAAAACCTGCAAGTAGAAACAAAATATCATCTCGACATGAAAAAATAGTTCTTCTGGGCTCACACTGGCTCTTAAAGAGGCACAAGGAGGCAAACATGCTATTAAATAAGCCAAGTCACGCATTCATTCAACTTAAGAATCTTGGCAATGTCAAACCTGGTTGTACATGCTGTGCATTGTTTGCATTTTGCAATACATTTCTGTAGGACTACTGTGATAAAGAGCATGTGCTGTGGATGAGCTCTTTCTACAATCCTATGCCAAACATTTTTCATGTTTTTTAGAATGAATATGGAAGCAAAGTTTCCACCATGCCATTAGCAAATGCATGTTCCTCCTTTTCCCTCCCTCCCGAGACCAATTTCCTTTTTATTCATTCTTGCAATAAAGCTTGGCTGAACCAAATTGATTGCAAGTTGATTTTAGTTCGCTTAGAAAGAAACACAAAAATAAAGAAATGCAGTACTGCTTGCAAGCTTTGTCAACTGCATGTAACTTATTTTTTAAAGGACACATCAGTTATCTTAGATTTTATACATAATTAAAATACTAAATGATGTAATTATTTCTCCTGTACCAGAAAGCAGAAGTATTTTCTCTGTGCAAAAGGTAATTAATACAATTATTAAACCATATGAACCATAATTAACTATGTGGATCTTATTCTGGCAGATTCTTTCCTGGATAAGAAATGAAAAATAGACAAAAGTGATGAGGCAAATATTGAAAAATTGTGGAAAATGTGAAAGTAGAGAGTGTGAAAATAAAGAATCAATACTGAGCATTCATCCAGAATTATTTCCATGTTACACTAAACAGACTACTTGGCTGTAAGAGCCCTATCTGAAGGTTCTTTCTATATGGAGCTTCTGTTTGCACAGACAAAGTGCCAGAATAAGATGCATTCTTTGTTGCAAAGTAATTTTTTTGCAATTGTGGATTTTTTGTGTTGTAGGAAACACACAGCATTTTTTAACAGTAGAGTGCTGCTGGAGCTCTCTGAAAAGGTAGCAAGGCTAGAGAGTAGCTATATACACAGCTGACAGTGGTTAGGGAAAGAAGAAACATGAAAGCATAAACATTCTCACTCAGCCTTGAATACAGTGAGGGCCACGCAACAGTTGTGTGGGTTTGGAAAGAAGGAAGATTCATCTCTGAAGTAGAAAATGTTCTTCTCCAGAAGTCAGATCTAAATAAAAAAAGGTCAGACTCAAAACTGCATGATACTAAGCAATTATTTCTCTGCTTTTGAAATTAGCTAGAAATTCTCTTGGCATAGCTCAAATGAAACCAGTCGAACAGCTTTGATTTTTGCGAGCTGAGGAGCTGGGTCTCATGTAAAAATCTGAATGTTAGTGAATGATGGACTCTCTAGTAGAAACATAAATTACATTGTACCTGGATGAGATTGGGGGGAAAGGTCAGTGATAGAATCACCTGTGAGACTGGAAGAATAGTATTTTTTAAACTAACCATTTATATTTGGAAGGGCTGAACTGCCTGAAATGAAATTTGGTTTGAGACATTTTATCACTGAGCTGTAAGTTCCCTGACTGTAGCACAACATTTTTGTTGGTACAACAACAACTGTGACACTTGATAGATAGGCTCTCTGGCAGACTATACATGGGATTTTCAGGATATGGAGTGATATGATTATGCCAAACACTCTTGCTTTTGATAATAAAAATAAGCTTAATGTTTTGTGGTCATAAAAAAAGATGTGACTCAATCTATCTGAAGCAACCAGGTTTATCTGAGCCTGGAAACAACAGGAAGTCAGAGTGGGATGTTAACTCCAAGATCCACTGCTCTGAATCATCCCAGTATGGTCCTAAAAGAGGACTCCATGATAAAAGTGTGATATACAGCTCCCGTATATTATTGTTTCTGGGACAAGTACTGGACTTTCTGCTTTTCTATCTACTTTTGACCTAGATTTTCTTTGAGAGGAAATATCCCGTGGCCATTCCCCAGGAAGAAAAGTGAGAAGGCAAAAAGAACATGATATGCTAAGTTCCAAGTCAGAGGAATTGCAGTCCATCAAGGCAATAGTTATATATCCATACTTTCTCTGGGAAAACTACATTCTCTTCTGCAAAGCTGTTTCAGTCCAGATGACAGAGCTGTGGGTAGCTTAATGTGAAAAAATTCTTACTGTGACCACAGAAAATATAATGGCAAGTTAACATCTCTCGTGCAAGGGAGTTTTGAAGTGCAGACAGGAAACACTGTAGGGTTAAGAAACTCGTCTCCACAGGTTATGAGAAGCCTACTGGAAAGGTGAAAACTATTTCCATGAGAGAAGGAAAACACTGTACATTACTGATACCAGCTGAGGAGCTACATAATTCTTCTTGACCTTGACTCAGAAACACTGAACCACTGAGAAAAAACACTGAGAAAGAAATAGTGTTTGGATATGGACAAGTTTGTGGCACTGGGGGGGGAGAAAAAAAAGGACAAATTGTTATTTCTACAGCAGCCTGTAAATAATAGTTTTTACTGTTAAGAGAGGAATTTGCTTTCAAACTAGAGGCTAATGCTTCAGGAAGAAGCTGAGTCAAAAGAAGCACCAAAGTTTCTCATGTTTGATTTAGCTGCTAAATTCTAAAGAGGAAGAAGAATTGGTTGGTTTCACAATACTTGAAACACCCCACAGGGATTTTAATTTTGTATTGAGATTCTCTGAAAGATCAATATGTAATGGAATACTACTACAACCCTCAATTTATAGTATACTGCATCACACTGTAGTGAATATTACTGTTGCACCGCTACAATCAATTAAAATAAGCATCTAGATTTTATTTGTTTTATAAAAAAATTAAACATTTTTAATTATAAGCAAGTTTTTTTCATCAAGCCTTTGCAACCATAACCAGAAAGATTGGATTTGAATGCAGAGGAATGTAAGCCCTGCCTTCTCTAGCATTTTCTTTAACTTGATGACATTTTAAATGTTTTTTTTCTCCAAAATATGCAACATGGAGATGCATAATTGCATTGTGATGGAGACTGAATTTAACTTTTCTAATTTGAGATGACCATGAATCTTACTCAAACAGTTTCTTTATTTCTGCATTACATATACAGAGACACACAACAGTAAAACATTACGTCCTCTCAAATGTGTATACAGATCTGAAAAATAGGCTTATATGTAAGCAGGTGTAGGAATGTACCAAGAAGGTGTTAATCCACCACAAACATTTCAAGGTGATACATCTGTATCCACTGAAATCAGAACTACTACTCTGCAGTAGTTCTTACAACAAAAAGAGCTAAATTACAGCAATTTGAGATCCACTGTTCAATCTGCTGGTTGCATCTTCACTTCCATAATGTTATTATTAGTGGTTTTGCAGCCTCCTCTTTTCTCCTGAGTTGTTAAAGAAAATGCCTGATTTCCAATTCTTTTCAAACTCCACACCCTGTAGTGGGTTTTTACACTTCCTGGGTTTTTTCTCCCTCTCATTCCCCTAGCTGACAAAAGCCTCTCTTCAGTTACACTGCATCCTAACACTGCAAACATCCCTTGCTTTTAGCTCAGCTCCATCAAAAGCACCTTGTGACTAGGCTTGCCTCACTACTATCAACCAAGAACCACAAAAGATTCTGGGGCTTTAAACAACTTTACTTTAATCCCTCCTCAAACTATGTGTAGAAAATGTCAGTCTGCAAGGGCAGGTGCTCTGCTGATTGCCTCCAGATTCCAGGTGTGCAGAAGCTTCAGGACAGCAAAGTGGTAGGAGACTCATGTAACAAAGCTGCTGGTGGAGCAAGTGTACTTGCTTGCCTGTGTACTGAGAGGCAGAGGCCAAAATCATCAGTGAGTCACGTCTTGTTAATGACTGGTTTATGTTGCAAACCATTTAAAATGCAAAGTGTCTTTCACTTTTGTATATAAAATGTTTTCATTAACAGAATTTTTACGGCTCCTTCTGTTTATGGGGTGTCCTTTTAAGGACACAAGTTGCCATTAAGCAAGAAGGAGAGACATTGGGAAGCAAAACAAAACACTGAAGCCTTTAAGTTTGTTTGCTGCACGGTGCATGCTGCTGTACTGACTTCTATCTCCACCTGCCCCTCCATCATTTCTTTTGGATAGTGAAGGGAATATTGTTTTAATGTTTGAATGATGCCCAGTCCTCAGGCTTGCGCAATGCATGGTGAATTGAAAAAAGAAAACAGTAAGATTTTGTAGCAAGAATGTTCTGTGCCATGTCCAACAATAAATTTATTGAAAAGGCAATTTTTCCTCCACAACTAGAAATGACTGCTTTTCCACTAATGGTGGTACACGTCTCATCATTATCTTTCCCATTCAAGAACATCGTAATTCTGATCTGGCCAATTTTTATCCTAAGGGGAAACAAAAGCCTTTAAAAGTTCCCATCTGGTTCCCTATCACAAAGCAGACAAGCCTGCAATTGTAACATGTTCTCTATCACAGTCCCTCAGAAGGAAAGGCAACATTTCATTCATTCAGCATCTGCTTTCTCTCCATGAATTAATTTAAAGAGCATGTTGTGCCTGGGTTTCCAGTGGCTACGCCAGGCTTTGGTCATTGTGAAATCTACTTTGCCATCACTGCTGTAAGAATGCTGGCCTCACATGCCAGCAGTGGCCCACACTGATGCACACAATGAGAAAAACCCTGCTGGGTTCAGCATGCAATGCCTTGACTTGCTTGATTACTCCCTTGCTTGTTACCAGTTTTTAAATGGTCTTCGTTGGGTTATTCAAAAGGTTTTCTTTCTTTAGGAGCTCTCTGACATGAGGCCATCACGTTCAGTTTAAGCGTTTGCTGAATTGTTTGGGTACTAAAATACCAACTTAATCTGGTGCAACCAGAAAGAAAAATACAGAAAATGCTGCAGGTATTCAGTGTAAAATATTAATACATTCACTTGAGTTGGAGCTGTTAAGCTCACAAATCAATCTGTTTTCGATGTTTTATAAACCCTACAGCCAGTGTTTATAGGCTGAAAAAAGATGAAGCTGATCGCAGACCTATTTTGGAAGTTGATCCCATGGGTCAGGGTCTGCTTTGAGAGCAGGGCCCATGAGTGTGAAGTAAAAGGAGCAGGCACCCCTGCAAGCACGCACGCTGCCACGCTCTGCCCCCCCTGCCATATGGCAGGCAGCGCTCGCCTGCACCGAGCAGCAGGCTGTGAGTGGGAGGCAGCTTCAGGCTGCTTGGCCAGTGCATGCTGCTCCATCAATTGTTCTCCATCCTCCCCAAATGAATGGCAGTGGGCCAGATGGAAGCATGCTTTGGGACAGAGCTGGCTCCTTGACCTGGGAGGATCATTCAGAGTGTTACATTTATTTGTGGCTGGAAAATCTGTCATGCTATATAATTAGGCCTATGTGTATTTGATACTGAAAATTAACCTAAATATATCCAGACATGATTTACTGAGTGCCACTTTGATTATGGACAAAAGGTTGGCACAGACCTGTTCTACTGGCTTAGTTCCATAAAAAGAGATTAAGATCTGAGCATCTTCTGAAATGACTTTATGAAATACCTGATAATCTCATATTTGAAGGCTGTTTGCTATTCATATTTACTATTTATCAATTTGTAAAGAGTAAATAACCTTGCTTAAAAAGAAAATTGTTATATATTACCAAATATTTAGTTTTTATTTTAATTTTTTAAAAACATACACTTCATTAATATGAACTGCTGTTCTTGTAGATTATGCATACCCACTAATTTCAGACATAGGGTAAGAGTCTAGCTCTCTGTACAGCCTGTGGATATAGGTAAATGTCTTGAGAGTCTGATTCATTTAATTTAAGGACTAATTGCATACTTCCTAAATACCACTGATTAGGAACTTGCAGATTCTGGTCTTGAATAAAGAACTCAAATTTGGTCTGTTAATCAAGAAAATGCAAAAAAACATCCTTGAAAATTGAAGCTTCCAGTGGTAAGACCTTCAATATAGAAAATATGACATATAAAAGAATTAGTAGGATATGCATCTTCATGTCCCACTAACAGTACAGTAGTTTACAATAGAAGTAACAAATTACTTTACAGAAAAAAATAGCTTAACAAAGGATGAAAACAAACTCAGGAAGGATGCAAGGCAGGGTCCTATCTTTTTTTGGGAGTGACTGAGAGGAAGAGACAGGAATGCAAATAAGCCCAGTCTTGTGTCTCACAGCTATTGTTTCCATATTTTCAGGCTTCTGAAGTCTAATATAAATCTAAATTTCAAAAGAGTTTTACAGAAAACCTATTTGCAGAACACAAACACACATCTATAACATTTTATCTTCATAAAAATGTTACTCACATTTTTCAGGAAGTTTTATGCACACTGCACAGTTGTCTTTAAGTCAGGGGAAAAAGCAGGACAACTGGTCAAGGCTGAGACTGAGTGAATGTACAAGCTGGACTCAGTCAATCCATTTTGACTGCCACAGTAAACTTACTGGGCTTGTTTTCTATGAAGACTCATCTCCAGTGTTTCTGACTAACCCTCTCCACTGCAGTGGCTCTGCAGCACATCATCTTTCTGAGTGTGAATTAGGATGTCTCACTGCATTTTGGATAAGCCACGGCGAGCATTCACGCCACCATGGGCAGAAGATGACAACAAATGGGAACTGGCAAGCTAACATCGAGATAGGAATAAACACCTCACTATTCTCTAGGCATTCAACTGGGAAAATAAACAAGCCCGTAACCAAATATTGCAGAAGAAAAGACCACTGCCAGCAACAGAGCTCCTGTCCCTTAGAAAGATCCTCTTGGATTTTTTTCTGGTAATAAAGGCTTGAGTTGCTTCAAATGAAATCCAGGCTCTCTAGATGTCAGTGTGGATTATCCTGACTTCATTTGGGCTATTGTCTTCATGCTGCCAGGTCAATGAACTCTACTTTGGAGGATTTCAGGGCACCTAACACTAAAAATCTTGTTCCTTCAGTATTTTGTCTATATGAAAGCAAGGGTGTTGGATGATCAACAGCTGGAATCATAAGGTGAATCAGTCTAAAAAAACCATCATATGTTGAAGTTCGGCTGGGTGCAATTGCAGCTTTCACTGTCATGTCACTTTACAACACCTGCTATTCAGAGAGGAACATTAATCAGAATATTCTGATTAAGTTAGTACATAATCCCAATGTAAAAGGAAGACCTATGTAAAGGAAAAACAAATGTACAGAAAAGTCAAGTGGCTGACTGAAGGACACAGTAAGTCAGCAGCAGAGACAAGAATATATGACCCATACTCCAGGCTCTAGTACATAGATCCAATACCAAATCTCCTGTTTCATCTAACACACACATTGTAAGCAAAAAATTCTTTACTAGTTACAGTGTTTTAGCCTGATGAAATTATTAAATCTCCTTTTCTACAAATGCTTTGTGACCTCATAAAATGTTCAGACCACAATAATTATTCTCCGAGTAACAGGACTAAATCTTAGTAAGTTCTCAGTGGTGCTGTTCATGAATGATTATGTTTATTCTTTTTCTTAGCCCAAGGCTGAGCTTAATCAAGAATTTTGCTGAACCAGAGAATTAAATCCAGACATAATAAATCTGAAGCTATTACACATCTCTGAAACAGTCTTCAGGGCCTTTTTTTTGCCCCCTCAAAGAAAAAAAGCAGTGGGAGCCACCAGGGGCATTAGCAGAGATTGAAAGTTATGAAGATGAAAACCATGATGGGAAAATATCACAGAAACACTAGTGCCAGTTGTCACTAGGTTGCACCAACAGAAATCTGTACTAAGACCCCTTAACAAACTTTGGTATGGCACACTAAGAATTTAATGCCTGAGCACTGTACTGAGATGATGTGAGAGCTCACAGCAAGTTTCATGAGGTAGCAGTCAATTTAGCAACACTTAGAAATTAAGACATTAAAAATACACATTGCTTCTGTCTACTTTTGAAATAGTGACATTTATACAAAAAGGAAATATAATTAACAAGTTATTTTTATGTGCCCATCAATTTTAAACTTGAGCTTTCTGGTACAGTTTGACTTAATATTTTAACTTAATATTTTAACAGAAAGAATGACAACCTCTTTTCTTCTGCCCTCCTTCAGCTTCCCCATATATATATCCAACCAAAAAATACCCAATCAATTTAGTTCAGCCTCTTGATGTGTGTATTAAAGCTACTACATGTCCATCTCTGCTAAGGAGACAGAGCTGTCAGGAGACTATGCATGAGAGCTTAAGTCTAGGTGCGTCCAAATAGCAAAATAAACCTACCGCAAGTGACAATCCAGAACAGTCATGAGACACAACATTGACAAGGAGGACATAGGAGGAAGAAATAAAAATTAAAACATCCACACACAAACATTAGTAGAAAACATGGAGAAATGACCTTTTTTACAGGTGTACATTCATTAACAATGCTGCCTTCCCTAGAAGGAATCTAATCCTCCCAGTGGCCTTTGGTAGAGCTGTATACTCGACTTGAAAAAGTAAGCCTTGTCTGCAATGGAAATGGGTCTCAAGACTGAAAACCTAACCTTATTTTCAACTCATCTCCCATTCTACTTCAGCTACATCTTTTGATAATCTTCATATAAATATAATTTCTCTTTTGAATTGTGTTTAGGGAAGTGGATATTTTGAAGCACAAATATTCTAAAAGAGAGAAAAAATTTATTCTCCTTTCTGTAATATTTAGCTATCAATGTAGAGACTTTTGAGCTGACTGAGACTCTATTTCAAAAGGATCTTCAACTATGCCAAGTTACATGGCTCTATAATGATTTGGCATGGATAAGCACGAATAAAAGTAGTTCAGAAGTTCTCCTCAACAAAAAAAATTGAGACTAAGATAAAAATTTTATTTCCAGGAGCTGTTTACCCAAATCACACTGTCTTCTAACTTCATATGCTGAGGAAACTAGGATCCTGCAAGATGCCATGTGACTAGCAACTGCTATTATGCACTTTTAGCTGAAGGCAGAAGTAATTACCACTTGCAGGTTCAGGCCTAACAATGACTGAAGCAGGTTTTTCAGTTTTTGACAACATTAATACTATATGTTGCCCTTTATAATAGCATTAGATTTACATCTTACTCTTCAAGTACTTTTTAAACATTTTGCTTCTCTGAAGTGCTAAAAGGCATTCTTATTATTCCCCTTTCTGTTTTATGCCAGAGCCTCTGAAATGCTTCAATTATCTTAACCGAAGTATGCTACATTTAGCATTGCCTTGAGTTCAGCTAGGTATATTAAAACCTACACTGGTAAGTCAAGATTAACTGTTAGAATAAAAACCATATCATACAGAAAAAAATGACAGCCAAAATGCTGCATTAGAAATCAAGTTGGCAAAAGCTACTGAATGCCAAGGACTTAAAATCTGTACACTGTCAGACTGTTAACAATGAATTTAAGGTGCTAATTTAAGAACCTTTCAGCCTGGATTTGAAATCCCAGAGAGTGAGGAGAGCCGGTGATCTACTTATTAAATGGCTGACATTTAAATCAACTGTGAATCTACCCTCCTTAGGTTTAACTATGCAAAATATCTAGGCAAATGTAGGTTTTAATAATTATACTAAGTATTTTGAATGGAATAATCTTAAAATACCTATCTGTGCAACATTTCAAAGTTTTAGCTCTTTTTGTAGACAAAATATGCAGGATTTAGCTTTTTATCAAATTTTCCTATAAAAAAGATATAAATGGAGCTCAATATTAATAAAATAATGTAGTTTTGCATTTCAAATACTTTTTTCTAAGAATCCATGGTCATTTATCCAAGTCCTAATGAATATAATTAAAAACACTTAATAATACATTGTAAATACAACAAAGGCCTTACATAATATGGAACAAATTCCACATCAATATCAATAAACAAATTGCACATTATTTATCCTATGACAAAGTATTAGGTTTGTTATCATTAGCAGGACATAACAAAGTTGTTCAGAAATTTTTCCATCAGCATAATCAACGCAGTTCTTCCAAATTATTCTGTGTTCAATGGGAGAGCTAGTTTACAGTAGCCTAGGATAAGCCAACAAGTGATGACCTGATTTTCCATACATTGAAGGGGAATTATCTCACAATTTCTTAATATTAATACCTCAGAACAAAGTCTATAAATCAAATACAGGGATGAATGCTAAATCAAAGTGCTTTAAGAGAAGGAGTTTGTATCACATTCATCGTACAGAGAAAAAACCAGCAGCATAATATCCTCTTCAAGGGAGACCTCAAAATTTCTGCTCTGATGTTTCTTGAGCTCAGTCTCACTCATCTGTCTAACCTTGGAATACATCCATCTACATTAGTGATTTTGTATACTGAGGACGGTTTTCTCAGGTGTGAATTTGTCTTGTGTTGGTGTCACATACTCCAGTGCACTTTATCTCCAGGAGGAACCAAAGTTGAAATTGTGCACTAGTGCAGTATCTAAAGTACTCTACTTGCAATGGGGATGTAAGGGTCTCCAGCATTTGCTCTTTGTCCTCTTGTCTCTGAAACTGAAACTGGAAATAGCTTGGACAGCTCTGCACTTATCCATTATTTCCCCCCCTTATCTGTGCTCCTTTCTGACTCCTCTCATGTGATCTATGGGCAGCTGCCATCAGACTTGTAAGGCTTCCTCACCCTCACCTCACTTCCTGATGGAGTGCTCTTGCTCTTCCCCTTCTGCATGCTTTGTGCCTGGAAAAGCATGCTGACCTGTTCCAGGAGTCTTAAGAGACTGGCTGATGAGCCAGTCACTGCTGGCTGCTCTGTCACTGAGCAGTGGCATTTCACCACTTGTTCTGGACTGGGCATGTGCCTCTTTAGCTGCTGTGCCTTAAGATTCTCTTTTAGGATCTTGTCCTTGACCAGCTGGCCCTAGTTCTCGGGTTCCCAGCTCTGACTTGTATTTCTGATCAACCTGCCTTCAGCTCAGCTTTCTTCCATGCTAGATTCCAACTTTTGGAATCATCTCCTTAATGCTTTTATTCTCTCTTTTTGACTGGATAATCGCTTCTGTGCTGCTCTAGCTCAGCTTCCCCAGAAATCTTGGGAACACAGACTTGACTATGCAATATCTTAAAGTTGTTTGCTTCTACTTATGAGGATTTGCAAAGCAATTCTCTAAATTTCTTTAGTCCTTCCTTTTTGAAAAATCTAGCCCTTTGAATTCTTAGCTTAGGAAATCTCTGAGCTTTGAGGACAAATGGATACTTCATGTTTATTTCCTCATTCTGCTGCTTATTCCAAACAGTTTGCTCCAGGAAGAGCAGTACTAAAATCCCATTAATAAAAAGCTTTGTTTTTTTCTCAGGAAGGTATTAGTTGGCCCTTAGTATTAAGCTCTGCAACCTCTGCTTCTCTTCCACCAAGTAGATCTGAAGGACAAGCTTTTCTGCCCTTATGAAAATTATGCTGCTCTCAAAAGGCATTATATTAATCTTCTCCAAGTTACTCAGTTGACTTACAGCTCCAAGTATGGCCTGTTATCTTTAGTCTTCTCTCTAGAACAAAATTAATTCTCCAAACATCACTGTATTGAATGTCCCTGTGGTTTTCCTTTTTCATTATATTCCCTTGCTTCTGACTCTCATTTTTGCCTCTATACTACTGTTTCTTTCTCAGCTGAATTTTTGTGTAAAAAGAAATTTAGAGTACACAACTACTTTTCTTTATCATATAATCTCAGAAATACTGCTAGTAAGATATATAAAGATACATAAACACTGGTCTTGAAAAAAAGTACAGTGAAAATCACACACAGCTACTCCATTTTTGAAGCAAGCAGGATACTCTTGATAAATTTGTCTCTTAAGGATGAGTGTCTATATGCCTGCTCATGTGTTTTTAGCAGAGCAGGGAAATCGGCTGGCTGTGTCATCAGTGATGCCACAGCCAGGTTCATCCCTTGTGATACCATTGAGAAGATGCTGTCAATCAGTCCACTCTTCACAGAGCCCCTACTGAGACAAGCACAGCTTTTTCTCGACACATCAAACAGAAACCTTCAAATACAACCCAAAAGTTCAAGAAACGGAAAGGTACTTTACCTGGTCTTTCATGCTTTTCCCTAAATCTTTAACATCTTTCATGTTAATAGCATTCTTCCCTCCCTTCTCCTTTCCCTTCTTCTTGTTCTTCTTTTTGAACAAGCATTTCTTACAGAGACAAAAGCAGCAGGTGAGGATTAATAGGACTGCAACTATGGCTATGGCTATTAAGGCCCAAGGTGGCACTGGAAAAGAAAAAGACACACATACAAAAAGAAGGTGGTAAACTGTTAGTAGGGTTAAATTTAGAAACAAGCACAGCTAAGCCTTTTACAATGAAAATGCCTTGCAGAAATACCTGAGATCCTTTCTAAAATACCCTGTCATCATTTATATATTTCTCCCAACTAAGCATTTGTCCATATAAAGCAAATTTAACATATCTATCTATATACAAACCTGGTGACACATATCAAGCTCACCTGCAGCTATTTTGATTCATCCACCATCTGAAAAGTGTATATCCAAAATATTTACACTGTGCAATCTGTAAAATGCTCAGCACATTTAAGCAATTACTTATTTCTTTCTTTTATCATCTCCCCAACCCACCTGGCATTGTGGCTGAATCGGGTGGAACTGACTGGAAATTTCCCTTTTCTGGAATGGTGTCTGATCCAAGCAGTCAGTTCTAATGAACAGCCCTTTTCCTCTGCCCACTGCTGCACTTGACAGATTCGCAGATTCCTCACAATAGCTGCAGGTCAAGGTCACCAGTGAAGACTGACCAAGGACAGAGGGCTGTCCGATCCACGGGCATTTGCCCTGTCTGGCATCATGCCTTAACACTAGCAAAGTTTCAGCACACAGCTGTATTCTCACCTATACTCTCCTATAAACAAAAGACTGTGTTACATTTTTTCATTAAGTTCAGGCTGCAGGACATGGCTGAAGCATGAATAAATAAGAGAACACTTAGTAGCATAAAATATTCTTGTTAAAGATCAGAATTTTTGGTAAAAAGCAATTAAGATGACACTTAAACACAAGTACTCCAGAAGGCAATTATCTTCACCCAAATCAGCTTTAATGAGTACTGATTCCCACATTTAAGCAGAACACCTGACAAAATTTTTAATCTTGCAAGCTGTCATTTTCTAAAAATCTTGAAATGCACTCAGTTGGTCTGCAAGATACTCAGTACATTACCTAAAGGTCTCTAATATGATACAGAGCTACAGAGCAAAGCCAAAAAGTGAATCAAATTTGACATGTTGACGTCAGTGAAGCACAAAAGGGAATGGACAGTATAAATAGAGAAAATTAATTGCCTAAAGGAGCTAAGAGGAGTGCAAAGCCTAGTCACCGGAACTTCCACTACAAATTACCAATTCAGGAAGATCACAGAGTATCTACACCTTCCTTACTCTATATTTAATGAACTTCTTTTCCAACTTTTATTCAAACAATCCTAATGACAGATAAAAATGTAGGAGAATAGTTAAATATTTCTGTAATATTTTTGAGCCTCCAATTGTTCATTAAATGCATCTGCTATAAAAGGAAAGCTGTACCATATGTAGAACAAATGAGAACTGATTACTAAATAAATGAATGGTAAGACACAAATGGTGAACAGATTAACAGCTGTTTATGGAATGTATTTTATGAAGTCAGCAGCAGCAATTCTGCTGTTAAAGTTGCATTAGATCTATTAGATCTGCACTTATCACAACTTAAAACCTGTATTTCATGCATTAATATGTAATTTTGTCTTCAAGTCTGGTGTAGCACAACTGACTCCTTTACATTTTTTTTCACTCAGCACTTAGAAATGTAAACCTGCATCTTTCACAGGAACTATGTGCCCTACTCAAATTCTAAACATCGCATGTACGTAGTCTGAAACAGCATTTACATAACACTGTATCTAAGAAAATCCACAGGAGTTATGACAAAAGGAAATGAATTATGTGCTCAAATTTATCAGCTTTTTGTTTCACTGATTTGTCAGCAGTGCCTGAAGCATGAATATGGGAGAAGCAACAATATGGCAGCAGGATGCCACTTGGTGAGGTAAGAGAAGAGGAACACATCAAGTGCAGGTAAACTGTGAGAATCAATGGGTTGAGGAGACAGGGAATGTAGGCATTAATAGGACAAACACATATGCATCCTGCAGATGAAAAAGCTTGTGTAGGTAGTGAATTCTAGAGCCTTTGTGCTGAAAGTGTTGTATCAGGTGGTGTTCTGGCACTGCTGCTTTGGTTCTCTGAAGCATAAACAATGTAAGGTACCTTGGGGAACATTTCAAACACTTGCAGATACCTCAGCTTCTTTTTTACAATGTGTTGCCTGCTCTCATCTGTTTCTAATTTAATTTCAGTTTTACTTTCAATAGCTCTCGTGATGCAATTAAATGATCATTGAGTTAATATTTGGGACACCTAGAGTTATGCAGAATTCCTTACTTGTCTCTTCAGAAAAAAAAATATGCTTCCTTTTTTTTATTAAATAAAGCATAAGTACTAAAGTAAAAAAATGAGGCAGTACTAAATTTGGACATTTACAAAACACTGCAAAATTCAAAATCAAAAAGGAATGGATTATTTTTACCAAGAGAAGTGTACTATCTCTGTCAAGGAAATGGCTCATTTGAACATTATTGTTGACAGAGACTGCCCAGTTAATGGATGTAAATAATAGATTTAAGACAAGTTTAAGACAATAGATTTAAAACAAGATACAGTTATCATTGGCTTTTAAGAGAAGTTTGTTTTCTTTTAAAAACATGATAGAAATGTTTTAAAATGTTAATAATTTTACATTTTACATAACACTGACAAAATTTTCCAGAATTACTAAAGACTTTGAGAGTTTTTCTACTTGTGCTCCCCAATTTATGATGCTGCCCGAGGAGCCTTACATTTGGAAAAAGATAAGGTTTCAAAAGCTACCTTTCTATAAAGTCATCTCCAGGTGGACAGACTGGAGTCACTAGTCAATTTGGAATACTCAAATCTGCAGCCTTTTTTTTTTTTAGGCTGCTGTTTACCAACTGTGACTTTTATAGTATCTATAAAAATCTTATCAACAGTGTAAGACATTTCTTTTTATGAAGCAGCTCATACTGAAGATCCATATTGATTGATTCAGTCGGACTTAACTCAAATTATACCAGATTTTCAAAGAATTATATTTTACCAGTGGACAACAGTAGGAACCTACAGTTTGAAGATTACCTGCATCCACATTGTACCAGTTTGACCAGGCTCAGCAATTTGAAACCACAGGAGGTCTCTGGACATGAACCACTGAACAAAAAAACTCTGTGGCAGATGAAGCAAGGTGGGTGACTTGGAAAATGCAGATCATGACCCATACAGATCAAGGTGTCAGGGAACCAGAAGCTTCTTGTACAACTTGTCTTACCGACTGCCTGCACAAGGGGGTGCTTTGAAACAAGCAATACTTACCTACCCGACCAAGTAAAAGCTATTGGTTTAAGGCTAATTAATATGTGTGTAAACTTTCTGGTGTTCCAGTGCTATTTTCTTTGTTCTACTCCTCTGGGAAAATACAGAATACTTATTTTGAAGAAGCTGTCATGAATATCTAAGTGATTTGGTGATTCTACAAAGCTCTTAAAGACTAAAATCTATAAGAGGGGATTTGCTGAGTAGCAGTTAGTAAATAAGGTCTTGAATTAGTGTTATTGATCCAATCCAGAGTATGCTCTAGGACTTTAGTCAGAAATGCAGGAATGAAGCCTATTTGCAAAAGGAGAGGGTAGAGAAAAAGAAACACATGGCTTACTCCTGGGCAATAGCAGGGCACTGAAAGGAGTAAGCTCTAGGAAGGTGTTGAATCAAGGCATTTTGAGTACCAATTTTGCATACTTCACCCACGCAGACCAAAAGTCAGACATGGATGCAGGTAAATGTGAGCTCTCTTATCCCTCTCTGTTGCTTCCTTCTGCTGATGCCAGCCAGAGTTGTGTGCATACTGTGGGTCATTTGAGGCACTTGATACATTTCACAAATAAATCAGCTGTGATGCTCCTAGATTATCATTTTAGTTTGGCTTAGCAGTCTGCTTACAAGGCGTGTCTCCAGACCATACCCATAGGCCATGCATGCTTGTACTCATGTTCTGCAGAGATCATGAGGGCACAAGGGACACAGAGGGAATAGATGCTCCCAGAGGTCACCCAGCCATGCTCCAACTGCAAAAGGCAATTTGCCCGTGAGAGTGATCCTAATCCAAAGCACTGCCCCTACAAACCTCGAGTCCTCAGGACTGACTGCTTCATTTCACTGACTTGCTTCTACTGAGCTGCACTAAATACAGCTACTGTCCCCAACTTGTCATTAAATTTTGGTCCTTTGAGCATGCTAGATTCTAAGGTAAGGATGTATTACTGAGTTATTCAATACGAGCTACGAATTTTGTCCTTTATATAAAGACATCCTTACTTGGCTTTACACAAAATACTTGGAGAGGTACAGGCCTCAGGTCTAAAACTGACATTTCCGTTAGATGATCTAAAACTATCAAACACCTTGGAGGACATCTGACTGCAGAGGAAAGACTTCAAGGGGAAGTCACAAAACATGCAGCACGGAAGTTCTACGGTCTGGGAAAGAGAATAAAATCGTTTATCCTAATGATTTTCTTCCCTTTCTGAGTGCAATGTCAGAAGAAACTTTACTATCTTAGAACACAAGTGGAAGGAAGGTCAATGAAGAACTGAAGAGAAGACCTGAATAAAAAGTGAAGACTCCCATACCAAAAATACTATTCACCAAAAATTCCCAATCAAGCAGTTTAAATTCCCAATTTAAACTGTGACAGCAGAGGACTACCAGATGATGGCAGCTTCCATATTATTCAGGCCCTCATCATGCTGGAATTATTGAATAGTAATAATCTATGTTTTAGAGGGGGCATGACACTTAACAGGAAGTTGCAACTGCCAAGTAGCTGTATGCAAAGCACATTGCTGTAATCTAAACTTCTGGTAGCCTGAACATGGGCTCACTGGCAGTTTTAGTTTACGAAACCGTAGTTTTTTTCTTAGCTTTTTTGTGTTTACAGCTTCTAATCCAGGAGGAAATTCCATATATAGCCATATTCAGACTTTTTGTACAGAAATTCCCCAGGGACCATGTTCTGGAAATCAAGTTGACATTCTTTAGAAGTTACTTACAGAAAACGTCCTGAAAGCAAGGACCCAGGTAAAAGATACCACTACTATAGCAGAAGGAATACAAAGGTGATCAATGCAAAGAAAAGAAAATGCTGAAACATGGTAAAATTACTCAAGAAAGACAGAAAGTGAAAATATATGCTTGCATACACTAGCATTCAAAGTACTAGCATTCAGGCTTATAGAGCTGCATTTCCACTCAATACATTTTTCTGTGTGACTTCTTGTTTTAATAGCATGCTTGCAAAATATTACTTTTACTTTCTTACATTCACTGCAAGGTTTTTTTTTTTTCTGTTTAAAGTTCGCACTGCTACCTTTGACCCATCACTAGAAAGAACCATTACTAAATAATGAATGCACTCATGCTCGTATTTCTCCCCTTTACTTTTTGAGCATGTGCAGTTGCATAAAACTCTCTCTGTGAATAGTTTATGGAAGTTACTGAAGCCCTAACTCTGCTAAAAGAGGTATGTCCTGACAGTGAAAGATGCCCACAAAAAATAATAGTCCTTGGAAGTGCACTGATCAGATGAGTTCACTGACTGAATACACCCCTGCCTATAGCTTTTTAGACATTATCATGCAAAATTATGCAAAATTTCCATTATCGAACATTCCATTCTTTGCAAATAAACCTGCACTGAATTTAGCAGTAATCCTTGATACAGCTACAACCTAAGGCAAGGTGCTTGGGCCGTTTGAGAATATGATGTGCCTATTGTATGATCAAAATCTGTAAGTCAAAATGTATAAAAGAACTAAAATATTTACCTAGGAGCAAAACCACACCTACTATTGTAATCTGAAGGTCATTTATATTTATTACTGATGGTATTAATTCACCTTTTACAGCATGTGGTATGTTCTATCAAAGTAAAACACAATTACCCAACACTGTTATGTTCTTCCTGCAGAGCACAACTATTTGTTTGTGTTCCTCCCTCCCTCTTAAATCTCTCCTTCAGTTCCTCACTGCTCAGTCTCATCAGCTCCTCTGCCCCTCGTCTCTGGAGATACATGGGGGAGAAAGCAAGAGAAAGCAAGATGGGATGAGGCAGGAAGGTGAAGCAGCCAGAGGGAGGAAGTAAAGCTGCTGAGATGTCTCCTTCTTGAAGGAGTACCTCAGAGAGGTTGGCCTTCAAAGGCCTTCAAGCTTAAATGTCAGGTTTCATCTGTATAAATATTACAATGACAATAACTCCTGCTAACCTGCACACTCCCCTCCACCCCCAATCAAAATGAGAGAGAATAAGAGCAGAAGAGTGTTAACACAGCCCCGTGCTCTGCTGGCTCTGTCACTGTCGCTTGGGGCTGCTCTCTTGGGCTCATTTTCAGCTCAGCCGAGGCACCACCTCTTTGTTGGCCACATGGCTCCTCAGCAAGGTCCCTCCTGTGGTCTCTGGCACCAGGCTGCCCTTCCCAGCAGTGCCGTGCTTCTGCAGGGATGTCAGCTATGCTCCTACCCTTTCACAGCTCTCAGCCCTCCTGCAGGCTCCTGCTTCCCAATTCCTCCAGCAAATACAGCAATTTCTTTCATTTGTCCTCTATGAAAGATGATACACTGCTCCAGGAACACAACGACCCACAGGAGACACCAGCAGCCCAGCTTCCTGCTGCATAGCATGTCCCTTGGGAATTACTGTAATGCTGGCCAGTGTGACAAATACAGTAGTCCCTTTCCAGCAAAACCTCTAGGTCATTTCATACAGAAAACAGTGTAGGGAAAGGAATGACTTCGGGGAGAGATGCTTTCTAATCCAGTAGGGTGGCTGTAGCCAAGCAAGGGTCGGTCTCTTCTCCAGGTGACCAGTGATAGGATGAGAGGACACAGCCTTAAGCTGAACCAGGGTTAGATATCAGAAAAAAATTCTTCACAGAAAGAGTGCTTCAGCATTGCAAGTGGCTGCACAGAGAGGTGATTGAGTCACCACCCCTAGAGGTGTTTAAAAAAGAGTTGATGAGACACTCAGGGCCATGGTTTAGCTGATAAGGGCATGTTGGGTCACAGGTCAGACTCAGTGATCTCAAAAGTCTTTTCCAATGTAGTTTACTCTGTGATTCTGTGAGATAATATTTTTAGAATTATTATTTTTATTGGCTAATATATTTGTTGTCACAAAATAAAATTAAAAAAAAAAAGAGTTCAGGATTTAGAAAATTACTAGAGACAGTGCTGGGGCACCCTGAGCAGCTGGAAAAGATGAAGAAGGCTGGAGCCTCCAACCATACCTGGAAGCCAGACAGGTTTGCTGAGTACTCTTCAAAAACAATGTATTTACAACAGTTGAGGCCAAATACTTCCTTGAGAAGGGATAAAATAATCCATAAGGCTAATATTCAACTATGACAAGCAAATATGCAGAAGTCTGAGATGACTGCTTTTCATCGTGTGAACAATTCTATTTTGTGGTTAAAATGATGCCTTAAGTGTTAGCTTATCCTGGTTCTGTACTGCATTAGTATATAACTCTGAACTTCATATAAAATGTTAGCAAGTTCTCCTCACAGTTCAGTCAGACAAAACAATCCTTTTTCAGCCTGAGGACCAAAAACACCATTGCAGCTTCAGGCCCAAAAGTTATAAACAATAGTGAGTTGAGAAGAGCAATCCGGGAGGATGAGACTTCATAACCTGAAGCCGTCATTGCACAATTAACCCCAATATGTAAATAGACCAAAACTTATAAAAATGTGAAAACTCATCACCTGTCATCCATCTTGGGTGGACGGGCTCTTGTACTGCCCAAGGTGTATCCTTTGAAGGCCTTTTAAAAACAATACCTACTTTATTCCTTTAACTGTCTAGCCTCTGTTCCAGGTAGCCTCTCAAGGCATCAAAAACTGCTTTTGCTTTTCTTGTGATATCCACAATATATTGCACCTCTAACCACAATTGATAAACTGCAGGAAAATACAACAATTAAAAAATCTGACTTGGAAGTGGAAGTTCCAAAGGGACAAAATACTCCAGTTGTATCAATCCCAGGACCCAAAAATCAAGAGAATAAGCCTCAAAAATAATGAAACTGACGGGAAAATTTGATTTTGCCTATGTATGTTTGATTTTCTTGTTTATTCTTTCTTGTCTATAACTCTTTGATTTCATTGTTTGCAATGGACACTGCTCTTATACTCCTTTTCAGTTTTTGAATATTTCCAGGTTTGCCCTGCGAACATGACAGTCAGTCATGTATTTAAATGTTTGAAAGTGCAATCACATTTCTTGCATTCTAGAATTAGTCATGCATAATATATATGAATATTATAAATTCCCACATTAAGTATGAACTCCACTGCCTAGGAAGAAAGAGCTAATTTGCATACCATTTTTGTAATATACTATGCAGGGGTAAAATCTTTTAAAAGAAGAATAGATTTGTTAATTCTGACAAGATCAACTTATAGAAACTTCATGTTTGCCAATGTTCTGTTAACATATACAATCTTAACATGGGATGCTATTACACAATGACTTAGGATTTAAAGGACAGTAACTACTATTAAAAGATAATGAACACTGGAATAGTACATCAATTTCCCAGTGAAAGTAAGAAACAGCTTTATTTCTTTCTGGTATTTAATATTAACTTAAAAGTTCTCAAATAGAAAATTGCTTACATACAGCAATTTTCACCAGTAGATCACAAAGTGTCTTATAAAGGAGGTAAGTATCTGAACTTCACAGGTGGAAACACTCATACATACAAAATAAAATTACCTTGGTTAGAACACAGAAAACAGTGTGGGAGCATCAGAGCAGTGAAGTTCATGTCATCTGCATGTCCTAGGCACCCACCCCCAAGTACAGGGAGCTAAGGGCTGGAGGATGTCATGCACATGGTCCAAGCAAACCCAACCTTGGATACCCCCAGAGGAGGCACCCCCAGTCCCACACCCTGGGGTGATGCACACTGCTTGGGCCCTGGTAGCACAGAGGCCACACAAACTCACAGCCAGAATGAGCCCCTTCAGCACACCAAATCATCAGCATTGTGGGCTATGTAAGGCAGCAGAACCATGCACACTTCAGCGGTGCCCTGCATCCTAGCATCAGGCCCCTTAAGGCTGCAATCTTTCCAACATCTCTCACTGGCTACTGCAGTGCCAGGAGCCTTGTGGAGCTCTTAAGGCACCTGCTCCTCTCTCCTTCTTCCCAAGCAGCAAGTCAGAGGACCACTTTCAGATTTTCTGCATGGATATTTCATACAAAAGAGTGATGCTGCTGAGAAGGACAGGAACGCCGCACTTCCTACCCTGGTGAAACTGTTACTATCTGTAGGGTAGTTACTGTGCCACAGAGAATATAATGACATGCCTTGCTTTGAAAATGTTCCAGCCTTGCAGAAGCCTTTGGGACCTTAAAACTTAATTTTATCTTTATAGATCTGTAGCACAAACAAGGAGACTTGACTTTCATTTGTCATGCTCTGCTACTGTGGTGCATTAACCCTGGATAGATTCTAGGTGCCTGCCGAAGTTGCTCTATCCCTCATCTTCTCAGCTGGGTAGAGGAAAGTATCACTGAAGGTCCTGGGTCATGGAAAGGACATGGAAAGATCACTCACCCAGTAATGTTGTAAAACAGACTCAGATTGGGGAAATTAGCTTAATTTCAATCAAGTAAGCTTATTATCAATCAAGTAAGGTATGAGAAATAAAACCAAATATTAAAACACCTTCCCTCCACCCCTCCCTTCTTTGTGAGATCAACATTTCTCTTGACATTCTCTACCTTCTCCTCCTCAGTGGTGCAGAGGGACAGAGAATGGGGTTTGCAGTCAGTCTATCACACGTCTCTACCCCTCCTTCACAGTCCTGCAGGGGGAGGACTCCTTACACTTTTCCCAGCATGGGGTCCTTGCCATGGGAACAGTCCTCCACAACCTTCTCCAACACATGTGCTTTCCACACTGCAGCTGTTCACAAACTGCTCCAGTGTAGGACCCTCCCTCAGGGTGCAATCCTTCAGGAACTCACTGCTCTGGTCTGGGTCCTCCATGGGGTCACCAGTCCTGCCAGCAAACCTGCTCAGTGTGGGCTTTGTTCCCCTCGGGGCCACAGCTCCCACCAGGAGCCTGCTGAAGCTCGGGCTTCCCATAGGGTCACAACCTCCTTCAGGCCTTCACCTACTGCAGTGTGGGGGCCTCCATGGGCTGCAAGTGGATCTCTGTGCTCCTGTGGACCTCCATGGACTGCAGGGTCACATCCTGTCTCACCATGAGCAGCACCACGGGCTGCAGGGGAATCTCTGCTCCAGTGCCTGGAGCACCTCCTCCCCTCTGCCCGGACATCAGGGTCTACTTCTTACTTGAAGCTTTAGAAATAATCTTTTTTCTTTCCTGATTCCTGATTGTCATTTTATTATCCAGACAGCAAGACTGTAACCAGAATCCACACCCTCAGATGAAGCACTGAATTCCGGGATACCACAGATTAAACAGAATTCCCTCATCATACATACCAAACCAATGTACCTGCCCATAGAAACAGTTCTGCTGTTCCTTAGCTTTGCTGCCAGTTCAGATTTCAATGTCCCATCTCATTAAAAAATTAGGTGAAATTCTCGGTGAAATATACTGCCTCTCCATGTGAAATCAGATCAAATGTAGAAAATGTAAAGTACTTCTATTTTATAAACAATCAAATTCTCTTCATAAAGGCATGGCAGCCTTTCCTTTAAAACTGTATCTTTTGCCTCCATCCATTACACAGCCCAGGATAGCTACAGTATTGAATTTGAACAGATACTAAGCAGGCTCTTATGTCTTGTTTTATCCAGCCCTTGAAAAGGCCTGTAATAAAGTTGTTTCTTTCTCCCTCTGAAAGGTAAGATAAAGACAGATGGAAAAGACTCTTCTACAGCCTAGAATGTAATATATATATATATATATATGCATTGTACGTGCCCTATGCTCATTAAAGAAACAGATGCATTCTGCAGTTAAAGATTTTGGGAATAGTTAATTTCAAAAATGTATTAATACTTTCAGGCATAAAAGCCTTTGTTGGTGTTTTTCTTTCTTTCTTTTTTTTTTTTTTTTTTTTTTTTTTTTTTTGCAAAGGGGTTCAACAGGAAGCATTCACATACTTTACTAACAGTGAAAAAGACAATTTTTAATAGGCTGGGGACCTTTTTCTTCAGTGTCCAGTATGATTTACCAAAAATTAATTGCATGGTTGTAATACTGATAAATCAATTATAAAAACAATCAAGAAGCAAAGCAAAACCAATCTTCTTCTTCCAAAGAGAATTATGTTAGTACAATTGCAATATGTAGGCAGCAATTGACCATATAAGAAGGCACATTTCTTTCTGTGACAGGAATGTATCTCAAAAAGCATATTCCTTGTGCTGGGCAGTAGTGCATGCTCAGTAAAATCAACCAAATATCTTCATTTTTTGATCTGTTATTTTAAATGTACAGCTAAAACTTTGAATAAGATTCTTTCATTAAATATTGTCTTATTAATAGACATTTGTGTGTGGGTAGTGCCTACAGGCACTGACTCAGAAAAAATGCCTCACCAGATCAGACACTGCACACAGATGAAATAAAAGGACAATGCTGCCTGAGAGGCTTTTCAGTGAAAGGGCCCAAACGTGTGTGGTGGGCACATACTCATCTTGGTCTGACTGCCCACAAGGGCTGTGTCCTTGCCCAACCATCAGCCTACAAGAATGCACCAGACATGCCCACTGCCAGATCCCGAGTGTCCAAACACATCACAGAGCTCCCCTGTGTACGGCCCTTGCTGAACAGCCCTTCTATCTTCCCAACAAGATCCTCTTAGGATCCTGTCTACCCAGGACATGAAAGCCCTCTTTCTGGAGAGAACCCACCCAGACAGCTTGGCAGCTCCATATCTCACCAGTGGCCAAGCTTATGGCTATGGCTGGGCCCTGAAACAAAGGACGCAGGAAACGAAGCAGCTCTCTTTGCCAGGACCCTCCAAAAGAAGTGCCTAAGCTGATTGTGCTATTGAGTCACTTGTAGTTTGCTCCAAATTAAGACTATATAGTCTTGTCTATTTTTTTTTTTGTACAAATGATTGCATGGCAAGCACTTTGACACTGAATGTTCAGTGTGAGATTAAATTGCCTGTCCGTAGTCACCCTGAATGAAACATCACACAGGGCTCATCATTTTTGTTTATAGGCTGGCTGTAATACCAACATTGCTCCTATAATACTTAGGCACTACGGTTGCAGGTAGAATTAGCATGTTCATGGGGATCGCCAATAAGATGCACTTTTTAGGTTCAGTGTCCTCTCAAATCTGAATGCAGAGCTAAGATTGCCAGGTAATCATGGTCTTGGTGCATGGCCAGCAAAGCCTGAAGTGCACCATACACAGGCAAGAGCTCAGACCATGTATCAGTTGTAGAAAGAGAGAGAGCAGGGTGCTGGAGCTGCGACTGAGCTGTTCCACCTCAGGATGGTTTGGCTCAGCACAGTAGAAGTAAGCAAGTCTCGTTGCAGTTGTATGTATGCATTTTACCAAGGGACATCAGACTGTATATCAACAGTATCAATCATGCAGGGGTATGCAGGAGCAAGTTCCTGGCAGGCATTCTGCTTGGCTCGGGGTCATGACACTGGTTCATGAGACTGGGGGCATAATGCTGTGGGCTCTGCTGCACTGGTTTATGGTGTGTGCCTGGCTGGTCAGGGCAGCTGGGCCATCTGTTCTGCATTGTGGTCTGCCAGACTGCCTGGGGGTGTGTGTGAAGGACTCAGTGGTCCCAGGCTGGCGCCCCAGGCATTCAAACTAAAATCTTTTCATTACCTCTATCTATTAAGCAGAGTGCTGCTTGGGATATTTATACTGGTTTTTCAAATTTCAAGAGAACAGGTACCAACAGATCAGCTACTCTAAGCTTTATCCCAGTGCTGGGATGGAAAGACAAACCCATTCTTGTGTCACACCTCATCTCTGCCTCAAAAAAGCACCACAAAAGACAAATCCCTTTGCTCCTTCCCCGCCAAGATAAACTTGCCAAGAAAGCACCACTGGTATGAATTCACACAACAGCTTTTGCAGCTGTCTGCGCTGTTCCACAAGCACACAGCTATCACCATGGTGTGTATAAGAATAAATATTATAAAAATAGTTTTGTGGAATCTGCATGTTATTAGACATTTATACTGCTAATACAGAAAAACGAAATTTAGTCTGGTTATTTACAAACTGTATACAACTCAAATCCCTCAGACAAAATGTTTTCGCCTGCTCTTTAATAAGAAAAGCATGCTTTGACCTTTCTTTTTCTTTTTATGTGCTCAGTTTCATTTTAAAAGACTGAAACAAAGAATCTAAACATGGGTTGGGCCCTTGCCTAGTATTTTGATCTCCTTTATTTTGAAAGAAGCTATCAAGGTTGCAGGCTTATATCAGCAGGGGCCTTTGTCAGAAAAAAAAAATCTATCTTCAAGGAATGGTTAAGGTTAATAGCCATGTTGCTTTTCTTTTTTAGAAGCTCATTTAGCAGCACAATTATGATGAGGATGATGATGATTGATTACTAACTTCTGTCTTTTTGCACAAAAAGCACCATTCCTGACTGGATAACCATAAATACTGCACTGATCATTAACGTTGTTGCAGGAACCACTGCCAAAGTGATAAATAGATTTGGTTTACATTAGCTACCAGTCTAAAAGCATCATTTGACCTCATTAATAGAGCTAATAAAATCTGGAATCATGTTCCATAAGAAGGAAGACTGCCCTTTTTAGAACAAGAACTCCATGGCTTTTTTTCCAATCTCCATAAATATAAGAGCTGATATTTGGTACCATTTTAAGGTCACAATTCTCTCCAAGACACTCAGTGCAAATGCTGGGCATTCAAGTTTGTCTTACTTCTTCAGTCTGAAAGAAACTTAAAACTATTCCTGGGGGCATTAAAAGACACCTGTACAAGACCAGTGAATCTGCATTTCTTAGAAAAGTGGTCAGTTTGCTCAAGGAACCAAAGACATGTTTATGCATAGAGGTCTGTAAATTTCATGTTGGTACACTGAAATTGCCTCAGTATATATAGTTGATGTATAGATACAGCATTTTAGATGTGTGAAAAAGCAAATATGCAGACTGCATTTGATGCCTTAATCCACATTTCCTACATGCTACAGGTTCTTTTCTTGCTCATCCTTACTTCTGTAAGGTACATGTATAACACACTCCTCACAGCTGCTGTACTTCTCACTCTGCCTACCTAGCAATGTTAGAAGTTCATAATTCAGTTTACCTGGAATATGTTTTCTTTCATACTATGCTTTAGCCTTCTGCTAATTAGCCTAAATAATTAATTTACATGAGCTCTAGTCAGGCCTTATATTCAGTTGGGCCATGAGAGTGTGTTGTAACTGTTACAGCTATAACTCAAAGTGATAGTTTTAGTTTCACATTCAGATGATGTGGATCTGAAAGAAGCCTGGGAAAGACTGTTTTATAGCTCACATAACATCCTGAAGGATAGCACTACATGTTCTTGTACAGTGTGGATTAATAAAGCTAGTTTGTACCAATACTTTTTTGGTGGATTTGTCAAGCAAAAACAACTACTATCAGTATGTCTCTTAAGAGAGCAACTCTCCCTAAAATTCTCACCTACTATTTTGATCACTCTTTTAAAAAAACAATATAAAGTAGAGGGTGAAGTATGACTATGCTAAGGACAGCAGAGGAACTATGAAAAAGAAGACTTTTCATCATCTTCTGCATTTTATTTGGTGATTGCTGGTGATTCTAAAATTCAATAATGTTTATAATGGGAACTAGAAATCGATTCTCCCCTCTGATTTTGGCCTATAGTTTGAATTATTTCCTACACAATGCCATGACTTATAGCATGAGTTAGAAGTACTCTCATAAATTAAAGCTTCTGGCTGGTTGAAGGAATTTAATCTAAGTCTCTCCATTTCCTGGAGCAACACTCCAACTATAAAATTAACATATAAAGTTTATATATATTGTGGTGAGCTGTGCTACCAGTTTCATATCACAAGACCCAGCCTTGTTTTACTCCTACCCTCATTCACCCAAAACAAGGACTGTAGGCATCTGTCCTTCAAAGGGATTTTAATTCCCCACTGTTAAGTGGGAAGGTGAACCAGTCTGCAGCTCTGGGACATGTGTTAGGGATTTCAGATGAAAACCCTCCATTTTAAATCCCTGTACCTGGCTTGTTGCTGGACAGCCAGCCTGGGAGGCTTTTCATTGTTCTGAGACCCCATGACTCCCACCTGTGCTGAGTCTGAAAGCCAGCCATGTAATACCAAATGTAGGCTGCAAGGTTTTCTCAAATGATGTCAGTTATTCTTCCTGGATATGACAGAAATAAATAAATTCTCTCTCTCAGTACCAGACTCCACCTTTGATTATCTGCATTAGGCGTCAGTTTTGCCTTATCCTGCCCAAATGAAAAGCAGACACATTCTGGGCACTTACATCCCTTATGGGATCTAGTTGTATGAGCTCAGCTCACAGAAAGAGCATTCTTTCTTCCATCCTATCGACCCTGACTGTGCTCAGCACAGATTGATCCTACAAGTACATCCACACCAGACTTTTTGCACTAAGTGAAGCATTCCTGTAAGGGTGCATTGAAAACTCAATGCTGAAATGTCACAGCTTCTTCTTGTAATTGGGAAGAGAATAGGAAATGGAACCATATGCCAGGTCTTAAAGTCAATTATTAGATATCCTTGTTTGATTTTGCTGCAGAAAACAGTTATCAGGGTCTGACTCTGAAGTTCTATACTAGACTTGAATCTACAGTCCTCTGGTTGACACCATTCCATGCTTACTGCTTATCTTTAAATTACTTTCTCAATGATTTGTTAGTTGCATAATCAGAGAACAGTGTTATGGTCCTTTTAAAAACAGGAAGCCAGCAGGCTTAAAGATCACAAAGAATGCCACTAAACCTCAAGAGCACTGAATTTAACACCACACCCCGTGTACACTCCTCTCCCGAGACAGGCATACATTTACTTACATAAATACTTAAATAAATTTTTCACTCTAGTAATAATATTTTGCTCCAGTATTTACATCCAACCTTAGAAGCTGCTCTTGATGACCATATTTTCTTACTGCTATTTAAAAGCCACTGCATCTCCTTATTTTCAAGAGTTCATCTCACTTACCAAAATCATTTAATTAAACCCTATTCTTCTTACTGGATTAATTTCATTACTGCTAATCAGAGACTGAAAAAAATAATCAAATCTTAACATTAGAAGACCACAGCAGCTACTGTCTCTATATAAATACATTTTTTAAATGGATTTGAAGTGATTAATCTCTAGTTTGGCCAGAAAGAGAAATAAAAAATTAGAAAGTAATGCCAGGGAATGCCTAGGAAAAATAATCATTCCTGGAATTAAAAGTCAATCTGCTGAAATCAAGGGTTGTATTTCTGATGACTTCTGTCCAGTGAGTTTTTGGTCCCAGGTTTCCAATTCCTCTGGCAAGTACTCTGCTGTCACCCTGACATTAACTAAAGAAGCTCTCTCTTAATAAGAACTTTGCTATAGCTCATCAACCATTCTTTCAAACCTATAGTACCACCAGTAATGAATAATTAATCCTCTGCCTCCAAAGAACTGAGTTTAGCTTGGAAGAGAGGAAAAAGCAGCAAAAGAAAATGGGTTCTGTGAAGCATGAAGAAATTAAAATAAAAAGATGATAAAGAAAATAAACATTAATGGTGGATGAGCAATCAATAAAGTCAAAAGCTTGCAAAGATTGCCTTGGAAACTAAGTGCTCCAAAGGAATTTAAATAAGTATAAATGGAATCTGAGAAAGATTTATTTAAGAGTGTATTAATTCTTCAGTGCATTTTCCTTTTTTTTCTTTCCTTCCATGATTGTCTCTTAGGCTACTTCATTTTCCGCATATGGTGCCATAGGACAACAACAGATTTATCACTAAGTTATATATGTTCTTCCATAGTGATTATTCCAGCAAGCAAAATGTTAACACATTTAAATTAATGCAAATGAGATAGTGGTTTGTTATTGGCTGAATGTGCTTCAAAAAAGACTAATAGTGATACACAGATGCAACTTTGCATCTGCAGTCTAATTAAAACTAATCTAATTAAATGTGGTGCCTCTGCAAAGCCACTTGAGCACTGCAGAGAAGGCACAGAATTCCTTTTATAGTTGGACAGAGCTTCCAAGAGCCAATGTGTCTGCCATTTCACTTCATTTGGAACCACTTTAATAGGTGAATAATCAGCAAATAAATTTTCCATGGCTGCTTTGGAATTGTTCACTCAGAGAGGCAGTGATAATGTATCCACAGATAGAATACAACAGCAATGGGGGCCACATGGAGGCAATGTCCTTTCATTATGCAAAACAATACAGCTGGAAAAAAGAAAAAGGAAAAGATCTCAAAGTCATAAGTCATCCTTTAGCCTCACTTATTAAGGAAGAATTCTACAAAAAAACTACTATTGCAAATTAGTTACATTACTGATGCGAGTTGTTCACAGTGAAGCTGGGCATCATCAAAACTTTGTCCTGTCTAGCTATTGCTTTTAGAATATTTTTTCCCGTGGCAAATAAACATTCCATAGACATTGTATTCAGTAAGAAAACTTACTGCTCTCAACTGAAATTCTGCCATAAGCTATTCTAGCACTGAGATCTAAAATGGCAACAAGGTAATAAAATAATGTCTTCCCCTCTCAAAAAATTCAGTAAGAAATCTCATGTTGGAAAACTGTCTTAAAATGTGTAAACCAGCTATAGGAAAAAAGGTCAAAGGAGGACAAATCCAGATGAAGAGAAATTATCATCACAATAGATTTCTATAAGGTGTTCTAGTGGAAAAAAAGACTCTGCATTCCCACCTTAAAGAAATAGATAATATTACAGATAATAGAGAACTGTCTTGACCTATTACAACCTAAAGTAACTATGTTTGTTGAAAACCAAAGAGAAAAATGCATGGTGCTTGGCAGGAATCTGAATCTATGCAGAGTAAAGAGGCTCTCCAGATCTTATAGTTTTTCCTCTTTAATCCTTTTTCAAGGCTCACCAGATTACCAAAATGTTAAATATCCATATTAATATTCATAAAACTTTGAATTCCAATATGTCCTTGACTCTGTGGGACAGGCATGGTTCTATATTCCTGGGAAAATCTCCGTTATCAGGCCACAATAGATGAACGGAATGAGAGCATGCAAAAAACTATACTGTGGATATGGCACTCTCCTAGATGTTGACTCTTCCAACCATTTTAGATGAAATATTCACTGTGTGAAAAATGAAAATGGGCTTGAGAGCAGGGCTCTGAAGACTAATCTTGCCTCAGCTGGAGCCCTATGCAGTGAGCTTACCCCATATAAGCCGGAGGCTAAGCCCCTTGTCCCATAGAAGAGTGGTTCTGAGTGCCCGGCTCTCCCACGGAGGATTTCTCACCCTCAGTGAGACAGGTGAGTGATGCATTCTCCAGGCAGTCTAACTTTCAGGCTATAGGCTCTCTCTCTCTCTCTGTGGGGTGAGATACATGGGTTTAAACTTGTTTAGACTAATATGCAAGCCATGTTCTTCCTCATCTCCTGGCAGTGCCTTAGCAACTATTCCTATTACAAAATAAAACTGGAGACAGTATTTGGTATTTCCCTTGCATTCTTCAGCCCCACTGTAGTTCCACTACTTCCAAGAGTGAAAATACAAACTCCAGGTAAAAAAAACAATAGATACAACAAGTAAATCCCACAGTGAAAATTGAGTCTGCTGAAAAAACATACATAAGAATGCTCTGTTAGGAAAAAGAAATCACAATGCTGAAAAGTCTCCAAAATGGCCCATTACAGTAATTTTCTTTGCTGCCTGATAAGTAGAGTTCCAATTTGAGTCCTTTCAGTCATAAATAGTTACATTAATTTCAGCAAAACTATGCTGAACAATGTATGTAGGATTATGTCTTGAGGTAAACTTACTAATACACAAGGAAAAAGCACTGCATGTTTGTGACAGCATTCCTTTAACCTAGGAAAGATAAGTATGACAATTTATAGAAAAGGGATACTTTGCTAAATTATAACTAATTTTCAGACTGAAATTGCTAATCAAATAGTAATTTTCATGGTATTTCTCCATATCCCAGCATGAAATTTACTCCATTTTAGAAGCTTGCATAAGGCATTTTTCACAATACAAAACCTGTATTAAGGTGAGGTTTGTGTTGCACAGGCTGTCACAGAGGCCCATGCAAGAAAATGAATATTCCCCTCTATGAATATGTTCACTGAATGTTAGCAGCACCACACACTACACTAAAAAGCCTCAGGATAACAGACTTGTCAAATAAATAGTTTTTTTTTTCTCCTAAATATATAACGTGAATTGAAAATAAAAAGGATTTAACTATGTGAGGGAAATTCTATTCAGATCTAGATTTTATTGATGCATTTCATAATGGAGCTTGATGTATTGCACCAGTGAGGCCACAGCTCAAGAACTGTGTTCTTTTTTGAATCCCTTGCTTCAAGTCAAGTAAGACATTGAGATACTGGAGAGAAGGGCAACAAGGCTGGTGAAGGGTGTGGAACACCAGTCCAGTGAGTAGTGGCTGAAGGAGCTGGGAATATTTAGCCTGGAGAAAAGGCTCACAGGAGACCCACTCCCTCTCTACATTTCCATGAATCGAAGCTGTAGCCAGGTGGGGGTTGGTCTCTTCTCCCAGGTTACCAGAACAGGGCAAGAGGAAACGGCTCCAAGCTGAGCCAGGGGAGGTTTGGGACATCAAGAAGAATTTCTTCACTGAAAGGGCTGTCAAGCATTGGAAGGGGCTGCCCAGGAAGGTGGTGGAGTCACCACCCCTGGAAGTCTTTAAGAAAAAATGTGGCACTTCATGCTATGGTTTAGTTGACAAGATGGAGATTGGTCAAAGATTGGACCTGATAATCTTGGAGGTATTTTCCAACCTAAACCATTCTTTGATTTGGTGATTTCATCATGGTATCACATATTGCCTAAGGAAAGGAAAGTGAACTATCAAATACATTATTATTTAAGAATGTATTATAACTTTTATATATATATTTATATTTTTGATATAATTTAATATATTTTAATTTCAGTGCAATTTGGAGCTTTTAAAGTGTGGCACATACATGTAGCTGTAATGACATCACATTAACGACATTGCATTTACTTTTTTTACTCTTTTAATGCATTATTTAGTTTACTAATTAGTCATTATTTATTATTTTTATTTATTATCTTTACTTTTACTCTTGTATTACTTTGATCTCACATTTTTCTTTTGTTCACTCAATGTACAGTATTCATAAGACGACCTGCTTTTATAATATATGAAGGCTTTATCATGGGCTCAGCCACTTGTAAATTGTCTTTAAATCAACACAGAGTTTTAAGCTGCCACAAATATAGAAAGGTAATTCATATAGGGTAAAAACAGCAAAGACATAAAATAGAGATTATTTTTAAAAACAACATAGGACATCTGATGTAAAGTTTCTAACTTCTAGAGTTCAAGTCAACTATATTGGTGAGTACCACACAATAAAATCTGAATAATAACCTTGTGTTGTCTTTTCAATAATTTTAATAACTAAGAAATGAAGCAAAATAATATTGTCTTGCCAAAATAATCTCAGAAAGAAATCTGCCAGAAATTGCCTTACTTTCTGATTGCTTACATTAGCACATTACTCTACAATACAGCAAAATTAGGGCTTGTTGGGTGAAATCTCAAAAAGGGTTTCCAGAAACCAGTCAATAACTTTTGCTTATTTTGAGATGACTGTTTCTAATCTGACTTGTCACAAACTCCTGGATCAGCCAGGTGATGAGGTGCCTGTCCTTGAGCTGAGGAAAAGGAAGTCCTCATAAATATTCCTTTACAGCGGAGCTTCAGAGCCCAAGTTGTGCCTACATACAGGAACTCTAATAGTATACGAGATGTGCAGTGGGCAGAGATAAAAAGAGGCTGATAGATTTTATTGTACCACCCTGGCACAATAAAAAAAGTCCTTTAATGAAGATAAAGTTTTTGTCTCTGTCACCTGCAATAGGCAGTGCTCTTGGAAGGTAGTATTTTTTTTGTGCTGTGACTAGTATTAAACGTGTCTCAGATCATAAATAATTTATGTTGGCAGTGTTGTCCCAGGAGAGACCACTAATGTAAGCGAAGCTAGTTATATTTATTCAGGCACATCATGGTGGAGGTGACACTTGATGAAAGAATAAATCCTTCCCTGGAGGAAAACTAAATGCCATTTACCTCACTGCCAATGGCTCAGAGATCTAGTATCTCTGCAGTGGTTTCCAAAAACTCAACCACTGAAGAGCTCAAAATACCACCCCAAAATAAACCTTATTAAATAACTCCCTAGTCATAGTATTTTAACTACGGCAAACATGAAGACTGTATTTTTTTATCAACAGCCCTTTTATCCCTTCATGAAAGCAGGATCTGACAGACATACTCCTCCCAAGTGGCTAGGAGTTATTTAATTGGCCTTACACACCTTCATGTTGAGCCAGCTCCTCCCTGGGAACAACCTCCTGTAAGCCAGCACTGCAACCCGTTTTCCTTTGGCTTCTCTCTGGACTTGGCAATGCTGCCATTTATCCTGGCTCATCTCAACTGCTGATCCTTATCTGAGGTCACACATGATTTTGCTGACTGCCACTGACATCGCAGGGTCATACACAACACACTTTCTGTCTCTCCTGAAAATGTTTCTTGTCCAACCAGTAGCACAACTAGCAGAAGTTCGGAAATGCTTGAGCAGGGATGTGAAATTTCTAGATCATGGTTCACTGGAGGAACATTCAGCATATCCAAGGAATAAAGAACTACCCCTTACAGGAGCCCTCAGACTCAAGCAAAAAAATAGTTACTTCTGTACATTTATTTTTATTTCTAACTTCTGTACATTAGTCCTGAAGCTACTAAAAAAATACATATCAGCATTCAGGTTTGCTTTGCTAAAATGTTTGCTTAAAGCTTTCCAGTCCTTACTAGCAAGCTTTGTGTGAAGTAGAGGGAAAAGTAGATGAATATTGCTTTACATTTATTCTTTTTCATTAAAAGTATCCTATGGCAGACAGCCTGGAAAACAGAGCAGAGGCTAGCATTGTCGGGAAGCCTTAAGGCTCTCAGCCATACATCAAAAAACATTTCAGAGGCTTTAACCCTCCTTCTTCCTCCTGTAACGGTATTCTCCACAGAAGTCAGCATGGGAAAATTGTGCTTTTTTTCTGGAAAGACAGGAGATGAGAAAATGCTGTATGATGAGGGAACCAGGAAAAAGGAAGGAAAAGAGGCAGTAGATGAAAGAGACTGACAAGAACTGGAACTGTAAGTCACAAATTGGTTATCATTTACTTTCAGACCCCAGATGTGACCTCTAATACTTACAAGTCATACATCCTGTCAACATGCTTTGCAATAGTAATTTTCAGAGTACCCGACATACTGCTGTGGAGATTGTGAAGACATATACTGTCATTAATAGTCACCTATCTGGTGGAAGCAAATACTGCACCTTCTTGGAGAAAGAATCACTGATTATTACTTTTTAAGAAAAGGCAATTTTACATTCACCTAGTACCAGGATAGGAACAGAGCTATTTTATAGCTCTCAGGCCTCTACTTCCAAAATGGCAATACAAACCCTTTATTTTCTTTGCCTCATAAAATATTGTGGGAAAGCGGGGAATATCAGCATTGCTTTGCTATATCAGGAGTTCTCATTGACACTTCAGTCTGCTACTGGCTCCAAACATGCATGATGACAGTGCTGTATGAGTAACAAACTTCTGTAATAAAACACCCTGACAATTTTGGTCTATTATGTTATGTCCAGGAAGTGAATGGTAAGGCCACTCCCCAACAATATTTCTTTATTTTTGTCCTATGAAGAAAGCTTGTCTTCACCTCTTAGAAAAACAAAACCAAAGTAAAATCAACTTTGAAACAGAGAGGCATTACAGCATCTGTCAATCAGTGAAAAGTGATCCATCTTAGCATATAGGACGGATACAAGGATGCTCCTAGCACTTTGATTCACCTGATACCAGGGGGAAGATTACAGAAGTCTGCCTAAACAGAGGCACTATCAGTAGTGCTGGAGGCAACCCTGTAATTTTGTCTGCAAGGACCAAAGCACTGCTGGGGTCCAGTCAGTGAACAAATTTTGAACCCTGTAACAGTCTCATGCTCAGTATCACCCAATGCTGAAAGGAGGGAGGAATTAGTGAAGCATCACATCCACTCCCTGCTCATTGCTACAACACTCTAATACACCCACCAAAGTACTGAACTGAGCAACCAAACACTCATGGATGACCTGAACGCAGAAGGAAGCTAAACATCATCATCTGCCAGTATTCTGATCCCTCTCAGCCACTGAAAGTAGCACCATGGTGGCCTGCTTCCCCCTGAGCCAGTAATGCTGGGGAACAGCAGTGGTGACATGCTGATGCAAAGGCTGCTGTACTTTGGGGGAAACATAAAACCGACATCCTCGGCTTTTTTGGTGATGAGAGATCCCCCGGGATCTTCCCTAAAAGATTGTAATGCCTTACAGCCCCATCCAACTCTCATTAAACTAAATGGAAACAACCTCAATCACATCTGTGGAAATTGGATGTTTGCTGGGTTGGCTCAAGTCCCAAGTGAGGTAATTACATTCTTCCAACAGCTTCCATTGGAAAATTTCAGAGTGTGTGTCCCCTTCCCAAATGATCTCAAAGTAGCACTCTACTGATCATTTAAAATAAACAACTGTCCTAAATGCTCTTTTTTTGACAACAATCATGAAAATGTATGCTGTGATAATAGGTCATGTGAAAAGTGGGTACAACTCTCACAAGCAGCCCAATAAAATCAAACGGAAGGTAGAAGAATTATACTGGTATTTATGAAGGTCTGAAAAGAAATTTGCTGCTGCCACTATGTGTGTGTGACACGTCTCTAAAATTACATTACTTATAGACTTACAAACTTTTAATAAAATAAGTATTTTATACTAAAATAACCAAAGCAAAAGTAAAATCAATTTACATTAAAATAAGAATCAGTGTAGCAGTTAATCAGGTAAATTACATGACATATTAGAAATGTTATTTACAATTTTGATCCTCCAAACCACTTGTGTGTAACAAATTTAATTTGATGCACCATTCAGGAGCTTAAAGGTTAGTACACATTTAAGTATTTTACCAGACTAAACCTTTTGAGATTCTAAAACCTGCTGTGTAGCATTTCAATACCTGCACTCAGCCTGCATACCCATGCAACACTTACTGGCTCTATCAAGTAAGAATGCAATCCTATTGTCTTTTAAGTTATTTACAAGAGAGGTGCAGGTCAGTCAAGAAAAAAGACTTGAAAACAAGAAAAAATGTGTTCATCAATTTGCAGTTGTGCTGCACTGCAGGATTCCGCTAGCTCTGCTATGCCTTTAGGGATTTGGTATCACAAATTATTTTATGCAATGGGGACACAATTTAGGAGTTTGGTTGCTTGTTACTAAAGAGGATGTATTTTCTTTTCTTTTTCTAACAGGAATTACCAGGATAAATATTTGGTTCAACAAAATAAAAAGCTTTTTGTCCTTATCTAATGATAATGACAAAAAATCATAGACAGTTTTCTGAGTAGTACTGGTGTTGGACAGATCTGTGCGTTCTGCAGATTTAAAGGCCAGCTGTCAGTAGGTTCCTAACAAAAATCAACTGTTGAAAATCAAGGATGTTGCACAGTTTAAACACCTCAAGCATTAACTCAATAGAATTAGTTTCTCTTTTCCATTTTGTTTCTTCCTATACTTATTCCTCTTGCATGCCTATATTTATATCAAGAAGAGCATTGTGCAGGAATATTTTTGTAGCATGCAGTCACTGTTAAATAAAACAAATGCATGGTTATTTCAGAATAGTCAAGTCAATGCTGACTTCATAGACTTCATGTTATATTATCACTATGCCCTGAATTCAGGGAGTACTTTTTGTCCACTGGTCCTCTCCACCCATCATATTATTTCCCATTGTCCTGGCCACCTCACTGTCCTAAGACTTGAAACTTACCAATAAATATTTCATGAGGAAAACAAATTTAGAAACTGGTATTCCAGAACAGCTTCCTATAAAGTAATTACTATCATGGACTTGTAATCTAAAATGCCATGCTAGGCTGAAATTTATGAATAGTGAGCTTACCTGATCTTTGTCTGTCTTCCTTCCCTTGCTCATGCTGCAAGTAAATTTGTATCCATGGCATATAATGAAACAGACAGACAAACAGACAGACAAACAAGCAACTGACTCCAGGGTTGAGACCTGAAATGCCATATTCCAGCTTAAAGCACCTTCTTGATGAAAACTGAGCCCTCAGGTCTCAGGAAACATGATAAAATAGCTATTTTAGGAGGAAACATGAGTTTGATACCTAAAGAATAAACAAGACTGAATGCTGGGTTAGCAAGTATTTTGCTTGTGAAGATTTTTTCATGTGAGTTCTGGCAAGGAGAAAAGTGTTAATGAATACATAAATGAAACAACACAGAGGGAAAACAGAAAATCCATTGAAATCTGGTAGGGAAGAAAGAACCATAGAAGTATCTGTAAGAAAGGTGTAAAAATTATTGAACATTGTTAGCTTGTTAACTATGTGAAGAATGTATTTCCTCTCTAAAAACTGTTTCCAGAAAAAAAAAAAAGAAAAAGAAAAACAAAAGAAAACCTGATACCTTCTAGTCCTGGAGGTTCCCTCCCCATTGGGGTACAGCTAAACGGGTCACAGTCCTGACAGAGGTCTAGGAGAATGTAAGTTTGTTGTGTGGAAATGACTTCCAAACCAACTGGCAGCTCACCAGCTTTCACATACTTCCTCTCCCTTCCTCTTCAAGGAGCTGACACCCCTACTCCCCTGTGCCAAATAGATGGTTTGTGTAGCTGCTTCAGACTGACAATAAAGGAGCTGCCAGCCAAGACTCAGGAGTATCATTCAGGCTGCAACATAAAATACCTTAGCCTCAGGTCTACCTTAGCTTCAGACTAAAGGAAACCAAGGGACGAAGCTGGAAAACTTGGATCTGCCTTTCCTACAGGAACAGCTGAAAAAGAAATGTGGGATTCATGTTGTCATATTCTGCAACCTTGTGTGAACCACTTGTTTAAGCACAAGGAGCTTTAAATACCCAGTTTTATTTGCTCATTTCGTCCAAAGATATTTCACAGCAAAGTGCATATGCTGTCCTTCAGCCAGGCCTCTAGCCCAGTGAGCTCTCTTACTCTTCATCAGATTGTACATTGATAGAAGAGATTGAAACAATCACTCTCCAAATGAGAGAAATCAGGTGTTCTAAGGCTGTGAATCTCTCTGTTAAAGGGGCTGAACCTAGAGGCCTTCCTAGGTATCCAAGTACGTGGGATCAGCATCATTGCATAAACTCATTTTCCTTCTAGATGAACCTCCTATTGGAGATGGGCCTCCTATTTCTATGTCATTCTGAAGAGGATCAACACTTTTAATTCAGATCTGTAAATTCAACTTCCAGAGTCTAATTCTTAAAAACTAACATAGAAAGCCTAATAATTTCAGGAGTTCCTTTTTAAGATGTTGGTTGAAATGCCTTTCCGATCTGAAATGATAAACTTCATCTTTCATTTTAGTGGCTCTCACTGTAATAGGAAAACAGTGCCAGCTACAGTACTGAAACATGCCCCCAGATGATATAGGGGCTGTGAGCAAATTAGGGAGCTCTTGCTGAAGTTGGTAATTAAGAGTAGATTCAGATTCTGAAATCTGCACAGGAGTAGGCAGATGGCTTGTTCAGCTGCCAGCTGGAACTCAGCCTTCATGAGGCAGTCATTCAAGTTCAGCACCACATCTTTCTATGGAGTCAGAGCAAAGTCTTCCCATACCAAGATTCTTTGCTTGCAAAGTGGCTGCATGTTCTGGAAGCAGTAGTGATGTTCTGATCTAGAACCTTCAAGAGCTTGTCTGACATAAAAGCCAAGGCTAAGAAAGGTAAAATGAACATTTTACCTAAGAAAGGTAAAATGAAGAAAGGATGCTGTGTACCTACAGTATTCCTGAGAGCTCCTCTTGGTGATCAGTGTCTTAGCTTTCCACCCACCTTGTCATATGGCACTGCCAGGTATTTTAATTCATGTATCAGTAAAGGTATTGTCTCTTTCAAAAAATGTCAAAGACTTAAAAAAATATTAACAAAAGGAGGGTTATAATCCCTCAGACAAGGCTTTAGTTTGGACAATTCTCAGCAGGAAACTCTCTCAATTCTAAGTAGAATAGTTAACAATAACAACAAAGAATGGCATTCTGTTCTTCAGCTGTGCCAACTTAAAACGATTTCTCAGAATAAGAGTGGTGAGAGAATATCTTCCAGCTTGCCACAGTGCCTAGGCACAAGTAGCTGAGATAAGGATGGAATATAAATCTTAACAGTGATTCCTATTATTTTCACTGCACATTTAAACCATAATTTCTAAAAGAAAAACCCAGTAACCACAGTCACAGGTGCCTTTTATCTTTTATATTGGACATTGCTGAGAATCAATCTTTAAATATATTCTCAGCTTTAAATTCAGAACAATTGCTCCATGAACTCTTATTTTTAAAGCAAGATTAGAAACAATTACAACTGATAATGTGTAATTCTATAGGCACTTTATAAGCAGGTAAGTTTGGAAAAGGCAAACAAAGATTGTGTTTCTTTTATGCATGCAAACACAATTTTAGTGCACTTTCTCTCACACAAAGTAATGAAATTTTAAGATACATTCCCAGAACTGGAAGTAAGCCTGCAACCATTTTCAGTTTTCTGCTTGTAAATTGAATTCTCTACTCAACTTATAAGGTACTGGTGCAACGTGACATATCTACAGGGCAATAAAATACCTACCAGAGTAATTGTAACATATAAAATAATAATCACAGTTATGTGCTAGAGGAGACTCCTTGGGATAGTCTGACACCCCTTGTTAAAACGCCATCACCAAACCAAAGGTGGGTGCTCACCCCTGTTTCTGCTATAGATGAATTTCATCCCCTTGGCTTTAAAAGTTAATCTGAATGTGTTTTTTTGCTTTCTTTTGCTGAAATGCTTTCAGTATCACATGTTTTATAGGAGAGCTCACTTCTCCTTTCTTGTCTTTCAGATGATACAATTCAAAACCAACGTCTGTTTCTGAAAAGAGTGTTCCAGACACATGCAATCAGTAATGTATACTTCTGTTTGACATTGAGGTTACCTTCCCAGTGTGTTACTGGCTTGGAGATAGCATTTCCTTTCTGATGGGACACTGCATTCTGAAGGTGATGCAGAGGAGGATGTGGTTTTAACCTGTGACAGGCTTTCCCTGTGCTGGGGATGGAGAGTGCTACAGCTGCTGCTCTGGTTCAAGCTGTAGGAGTCTGCTCTTCTGATTTCTGCTTTCCTCCTTGGCTTGTCCAAGGAGCCAAGACAACGGCCAGTGTAGGAACAGGGAACTCCTTCGGACATAAGCGTGCTACATGCATGGATTGAGTTTTCTTTGATTGGAGGAGATTATTTCCCTGCCAATGCCTGGGCAGTTGCAACTACATGATTTTAAAGGTCCCTTCCAACCAAAAACATTCAATGATTTTGTGCAACCTCCTGGCAAGCATGTGTGCTTGCCAGTGCTTGATCCAGCTACAGTCTGCAGCAGCAGCACTTCTAGGTCATGCTCGAGCAGCATGTACTTCTAACAGCCTGAGGTTCCTCGCTCAGTTCTGTATGAGGATCAAGCTGGCAGCTGTCACGAACCCGAAAGTTTAAGGAGAGGACATATTAAGGGGAGCCCATCAGAAGGCATAAGAAAATAACTCATGGATTGTAAACTGTAAAAATGTAAAAAAAAAATAAAAAATTCTGCATGACAGAAAAAAATCATTAAATATTGATGGGATATAACACAGCGGGATCTCAGACCACATGCTATTCCTTCCAGACAAGGATTTTCATTTGCTTCATGAATTTTTACTTCCATTCTTCATCCCTCAGTATCTATTTATACATTTGGGATTTAAAAGCTGTATATTCAGGATTCCTCATTCAAAGCAAACAAAATATGGTGGACTCCTAGAAATAATCACAGCATTTTCATATAATGAGTTTATAAAATAACAAGATTTGAACTGTTTTTCTCACGATATTTGTGTCTTCTGGATGTGTGTGGGCAGTATTTTCAAGCGTTTCCCTATCAGCAGGAGATCTAGAAATTTTATTTAACATTAAAAAAAAGAAATTAAGTTCTCATCTACACTCTGAGACTGGGGCGTTCAGGGAAAAAACAAAGTAATTTTATATTTGCTTTTAAATGGCTATATTTAGAAATAATGGAGTTTTTTTCCCCATCTAATATTGTACTGTAATATCTCTGTCTTGTGCTTCTGTCTTCCAAAATAAATCCTTATTTCTGATTTTCCCTGTCTCTTCTGCAGTGTAAAACTGTATGTATTTGCTTGGCACAGGTAGCTGTGAACGATTTTATGACAGGAAGGGAGACAAGATTTGAATTCATGCTGTCCCCCTTCCTGCAGCACTGTTCTTCAGACTTCCCTGAATATCAAGGAAATTCTTTATCTTCTCTGAATCTCTCCATATAAACATTCTTTGCCAAGATACCCAAATGGAATTTACCAATGTCTGAGTGTTCCTGAGCTGAGAGCTCTGCTAATTGTTTTGCTAAATCTATGTGCATACACATATGTATACATAGTCCTCACTCCTATTGGCAATCAGCTACTACTCAAGATGATCTCTGAAGCAGAAACCGATTTTTTTCTGGCAAACCTAAGATACTAAACAATGATTAACACTGGCATGTACTGTGAAAATATAAATCATAGCTACTGCTGCAAAGTTTAGTCTGATTTTATGGTATGGATACAATATTAATCCAGTTTCTAAATCTGAAAGTAGCATTCTGTATCCTTTTTATGAACTTAGAAAATAATGTGCCATCTCCTCCCTGTACCAGTGACACCGGTGCTCCAGGAACCATTAGGAGAAGCCTAATGAATTTATTGTCTGCAAAGGATCAAGCTGTCATCTTATAAAAATTAAGTTTCAGAAAGATTCCATGAACAAAATCCTCAATTTTCTAATAACAGACATAATCTGGTAATAACTCCTTGATAATCTTGATGCCACATACAAATGAAAAATTAAGAAATTAACTTTACTGTCATTTGTAGAGGGCAATAAGCACTCTTTAATACACCTCAGCTGGTCAATCAAGACAGGCAGAAGGGCAAAATAGCAGAGACCAGCAGGGAGAAAGAAATGATGAGATGTGTCTAAGATGACTGCTGAATGCTGAAATTTTGACTTAAATGGTAATATATAAATCCAGAATTAATTTATTAATTTATATGCTAAATTACCCAAATACAACTTGGTAGTCAGCTTACTAAGATATTATTTAGAATTAAACCAGACCTGAGTCTTACAGTTATTTTTACATGTTAGTTCTCTCTACAGCTTCCAGTTCCATTTTATTTTGACAGTTATTCATTAGTCCAAGGAGGGAAATAAAACATTTTCTGGAAACAGAATGTGAGAGAAGTCTGCACAGAACATCAGGATTTAGCCTGAATTATCACAGAGATTTGAGCTTCTGGTTTTGGGGGATTAGCAGTCAGTTGTACAAGATGAATCAAATTCAAGGCTTTTGAGCACCAGCTACTGAGGCCAAATGGAGTGGCAAGCCAGCCAAACATTTCAGAATACGGTTTGCATAGAAATGTAACTTTTCATATAATTACAATGTAAGACAGCAACGAGCATTGACATTAAGCAATGTCTTTCTATTACAGAGGTAATGGCACTATCCTGGATTCAATGCAATCAGCTATTATAGCTGCTCCAGATTTTATCACGAGCATTAACAGCACATCATTATTCAATCAGATGTATGCTGTAATTTCATTGGATATTTGCTGTCTTGTTTACTGGCAGAATGAGGTCTCCTGTTCATACAGGAATGTGCCATTAGAAAACATATCAACATCACTTTGATTTTAAAAATATTAAGTAAACTAATTGTAATTTATGTCAATTTTTATTTGTGTATGGTTAGTATCAGTATCTTGACATTTAAAGTCTCCACCCAAAAGCTTTTGCTGCCATTACCACAGTCTTATTACAACACACTTACTGTAAATGTATGGCAGATATTTTCCTAGCCTGTAGACAAAGATCCAGATGTAAGAGCACTGAGAAGGAAGAAGGAAAGAACTGATAGATCTTATAAAGTCTTTTAATGCATTTTATTTTCAGAAGAGTAAGTGCTGTTTTATCTGCTCTGTTTCCCTCCTTTTTCAGTTGTTTGACTTACTATATTTAAAATGCATAATGTAAAAGCAAAGATGGTGCCTTTTTTCACCTTCTGGTAAACAGATTAAAAATTCTGCAGATTAAAGATAAATAGGGATTGAAAGTATAAGAACCAATTAAGTTAGAGTGACATTTATGTACAGTTCAGTTCTGGAAAAACAACTGTACTGTGATTATGCAAATCAGCCACTCACAACCAAAATGCAGGGATTTACATAACGGAGAAAAAAATTCCTCACAGTTATGCCTCAGTAACTTACTGGGTTCTTGCACTTTAATTGCATGACTCACTGTAATAAAATTATCCCACTTGCTTTATCCAGAGTGAAATGCATGTTAGGACATTGCCATTCTGAATGATTTGTGTGCTTTTGGAAGCCTACATTCTCCTGTCACAAAATGTGGTGTATGCTCTATTTTAAAGAGATACAAATCAAGAAAAAAACCTCCAGATTTTCTGCTTGTACCAATGAAAATTTTAACTTGGTATATGTACTGCATCACTGTTCTGGAAAGAAATGTATACTGATACAAATAGGTCCTTTCTTTTTCTTGGAACTTTTATTTCCTCGTTCTATTAAATCAATATTTTTTTAATAAGACTTATCTTGTGCATATAGCACAGAAGAAAACAGCAGTATAATTTAAATTTGTTTTTATCTTGTAGCTTTGCAAAGTGAATTTTAATGGGAATCCTGATATGTTCAGTTAGCTGGTAGGTCTAGACTATTTACCTTCTGATATTTGTGTGTTCTACAAAACTTAGTATATAAAAAAATGATTGTTCTATATTAACCTACATGGAAGGAGCTGTATTTATTCATCTGGATGTAGCCTGATGTACCTTTATTTTTCTTATAATGCATTCTGTGATTAGAATGTTGTAACTTCTTTTTATTATTATAAGCAAAACTTGATACTATATAATTTCTAAGATAAAACAGAAAGACAAGACTACATAAATTAGGCCCTACTATGGCTTGGCCTTTTCAGTACTCAAAACAAGCTGATTGAAGGTGATTTTTTCACAACACTTTATCCTATTATATATACATCCACAACATCTCGATGGCTTATTTTCCATCTGCAGACATGATAGGCAGAGGCAAGTAAAACATTTTATTTATCTCACACATAAACAACAGAGCACAGAAAAAAGGTCCTCTCATAATAAACACTGGGATTTCAAAGTCTATCTTGTCATGTGGGGATGAACACGAGACCTTTGGAAGTAAAAATGACAGTGCACATGAACTAAAAAAGAGGTTTGTCCCTCATCTGAAAAGATTAGAGAACTTGCTGACTATGACATTCCACTGCCAAATATTATAAGACTCAAATCAGGTTCTCATTTTGAATCTACCAGAAGAAAAACCTGGTCCATGGTCTTGGGAGTGTTCTTAAGACTTCCAAGCATCTCTGCTGTCCCAATGGGGCCCCCATGCACCATTTTTCTTCTCTCTCACACAGCAAGAAATTCCCAAAAAGGCACTATACAAACAATTTAGTTTGTACTAATTTACATTCTGCTCTAAGAGAGATTCTGAAAAAATTTGCAGCCAGCTGTAAGAGGTAAGTCCTAAAAACTTTTCTACCACAATAACCTTTTTTTTTTTGTAATAGGCTGAAAACACCACACTAACAACTTCCCACTAGCATAAATTGAACAACTCACAAGAAAATGCTATAATCTTCCAGTAGGGAAATGAGGTCTCATCTGCCCTTCTATCCCCAATACCTTTTACACAGCCTAATTAAACTTCCTTGTTTTGTGTTTATGTGAGTTTATAAATGAAAAATATATACAGAAGTGTGTAATGCGGGGCCCGTCTTGTAGGAGTTATTATTGAGGAAAATGGGCAAAAGAAAGTTATTTGGAATATAAAATGCTCAAACATGTCAATGGCACTAATTCATGTTTAGTATTTCAAAAACACCCCCGCACAAGTCCCTTGCCCCTCTGCAGTACAATGAACATGCAGCTTTCTTCTTGAAATGGCAAAGCCCCCCAGTATAGCAGAAAGCAACACTAAATAGCCCCAGTATTTGATAAAGGTGCTGGGAAGATCCAATTATGTCTGCAGCCTCTATAATAAGAGCAGACAACTGGCATGGGATTTGTGACTACCTTAGGTTCATTTCTCCAGGACAATATTACTGCATGATCTTGGATGAGACACCAGATTTCTAAGATAGTGGCAATATATTCTGATGTTACTATCAGCATAAGGTACCTTATTTTATAAATAAGATTATGTATTTCATAAAAAAATAAGATTTGTCTTATGACCTAATATACTTTTCTAAGTAAGCACCTTTCATTATGTAACAGTAGGGGCTTTTTTCTTTCATGAAGAGGTAATAGAAGTTTTAGTCAGTTCAACTTGAAAAGACTCCAGATTGGACTTTCCACTTGTTTTCATTGTGGTTTTAAAAAAATATGCAGCAGGGCATTCCAGGTTTCTCTCTATCTAGAAACCTTTTCCTACACTACCAATTACAGAGTTTCTCATACTGGAAGCCATTCATGCCTTTGTGAAATCAAAATCGAAGCTTAAAAGTAAGAGGATACTTACATAAAAGTCTCATTTACATTATTTACAAAGCACAGTGAGACAAACATTACAAGACAAATGTTTCAAATTCTGTTTTTCCCTCAATGTCTTGTTTTTTTATTTTTTCTTTATATTCCTGAATTTTTGTATTTTTGTTCTCTAGCTTTGTTTTCTCATGACATCATCAGACAATTTAATTTCAGTATGGTCTGCACTGGACTGCATAGATTACCAAAATAATGGCACATGAACTTCTTACCTCTCGAACACCTTAATTCTTACAAGTGGGAATTTTGAGTGACAGAGCAAAGCTGTTTGCTATCAATTTTTCAAAAACTGCATATGCCATATTGCCAAGATTAATTTAGAGATAAAAAATTTGATTAATATTCTAATCTGTTGTCTGACTTTATCAGTCAGAACATTTCTTTACACAAAGGATAGCCTTCGAAAAACGAAAACTCTTACATATGTTAAAATACTTCCCTGGAAATATTTTACATTTACTTTTTCTTGTAAAGAAGAAGATATTAAAGATTGAATGACTCTCTAATGCTTGCTACTAAAACACACACACAGAGCCTTACCTTCTTGTCTATAAAAGTGCCAAAATGATCTGCTGGTAGCATTAGGTAATTTTTCTGTCAGTAAGAAAAAGGATTTTTCTTTTTGTTACTGACAGAAAAATTGAAATGCCATTGACAATATTGAATTAGTCCTATATTTGATACCAGTGTATGTATAGTAGAACATATCAGACAGATTCCAGAACTCCAGTATTATCATAAACAACAGCACAAAGTACTTTTGCAATTTTTTTTAAATGTGAACAAATTGAGGCCTCAACTTTAAGTTAATACTTTCTAGCACCAAAGACCAAAAGAGCCCTGCTGACTTTAGTTCTATTAACGTCACAGAAATATACATTTATACTTTTATGTTTTCAGCATACGTACATGAACTTGTGCAAACAGCATTCAGTGGCTGGTCTACTAGAATAACTAGTGGAAAAGCACACCTATCTTCATATATTACGGATGTATTAGCTGTTTTCTTGTTAAAACTCAATTTTCACATTTCTTTCTACATTTTCTAATCTTTAAAGATCCAAAGTTTCCTTCTTTTCTCAATATGTGTGAATTCTGGCCAAATATTGCTTTAAGGCAATATGGCCACGCACATTTGTCATAAACACAAATCTTAAGTGTTACTGATAGGAAACATTTTACTTATTGGTCCCACAGACACAGTGAAGTTCTCTAGTTTCAGTTTTAATAATTCAGTGTTAATGATTCAGCAGAAATTCATCAGTAAAAATTGCCAAATTAATCTGACATACCAAGAATAGACATAAATTAAATTTGAGTTGGACTCCATTTTTTTCTACTTCAGTTAACTTTGAGGAACTTACAAAACCAGTTTAATCTTGTGATTTTTCCAGCTTTGACTAGAAAACATTTAGTATGCTGTCCAAAGAAATGTCAAAGAAGAAAAAGTCAAATTAAATCTAGTCTGCCAACAGAAGCTTTTTCATCAATCAAGTTTTACTTACGTGGAATTTTGTTCAGTTCATTCATGAACTTCTCTTTTAGCTTAGAAAATGCATCTTCTTTTCCTCCTCCTCCTCCCGGACTGGCTGGTTCAGTGACATTACTTGGAGGGGCTGCTGCTACTGTGGTCGCTGGCGGTGCTGCCAGGGCCTCATGATGACTTTCACTCACCATTTTAACTCCTGGGTAACCTGTTTGAATAAAAAAAAAAAAACAGACCAAAAAACTCAAAGGTAATATAATTGAAATGCATCTCTCATCAATAAATGAATAATAGGCAGAATATCACTTGGTTCTCATGCTTACTAAGTAAATATTACTTCATACACATATAGTTTCAGGTTCTTCATAAAATATTTATTAGACAAGAGAGAAAAATATTTTGCAGGGTTAATTTCAGCCAGAATAATTTTATTACTTAGAGCACTTTTCCAATGGTTTGCATTTTTGAAGTGCTAAATTTGAAACCTCAAAATTCCTGCAAAAATCTCATACAGATTTACATTTTCTCTTCAGTTTGAAAGTACAAGCAAATTGGGTAATACATGGTCCCTATGTGCAAATTTCAATGTATTTACATAATTAGTTTTCTGGGAGAATTACAGAGGTGTGGATCATGGACAGAGTTTCTATATATGAAATAAATAAGGTGATAAGAACATAATAAAAACACTTTGTGATTTCCTGTCAAAGTAATAACCTATTGTTTCCTATTTAAAACTGTGTATTAAATAGAAATTGGTTTGCATGCATTTTTATCTTCACTAACTGAAGACAATTTTCCTTCCAGTTATTTTGTGTGACATTTGCTACTGACAACATTATCTTCAATTATTCAGATGTCTTACTGTATTCATGAAAATACAACATCTGTAGGGAGTCTAAATGCAGCCATTTTGAAATATCCATGAGGCTGTTACAAGCATAATCCCACATCAGCATATTTTTAATTTCATGTTGTTTAATGGGCGTTTTGGAAAACCTTTATTTGAGTGTATATTACTTTATCGGGTGAGCATGGCCAGGTGTTAATAGTGGGGTGGCTACTGGCTGGCATCTGTGAGAAGCTGCCAGAAACCTCCCACATGTCCCACGGAGCCAATTCCAGACAGCCCCTGGATGGACTCACTGCTGATAAGGTCAAGCCATCAGCAATGGTGGCAGCACCTCTGGGATGACAGATTTAGGAAGGGAAAACACTGCTGGACAACAGCAACTGGGAAAGAGGAGTGAGAATTAGTGCAAGGAGCAGCCGTGCTGGCACTGCAGGCAGGGCAGAGGAGGGGCAGGAGGTGCAGAGATTCCCCTGCAGCCCATGGTAAGGCAGGATGTGACCCTGCAGTCCATGGAGGTCCATGGAGGAACAGAGATCCACCTGCAGCCTGTGGAGGACCCCACACTGGAGCAGGTGGAGGCCTGAAGAGGGCTGTGACCCTGTGGGAAACCAGGAGCAGGGTCCTGGCAGGAGCTGTGGCCCCATGGAGACAGGAGCCCGCTCTGAGCAGGTTTGCTGGCAGGACTGGGACCCCATGGAGGACCCACTCTGGAACTGTGTGTTCCTGAAGGGCTGCACCCTGGGAAAGGGACCATGCTGGAGCCGTTTGGGAAGAGCGATACCCCATGAGAAATACTCAAATTTGAGAAGATTGTGGAGGACTGTCTCCAATGGGAGGGATCCCATACTGGAGCAGAGAAAGTGTGTGAGGATTCCTCCCCCTGAGGAGGAGGAAGAGCAGAGACACTGTGTGATAGACTGACTGCAATCATCATTCTCCATTCCCCTGCACTGCTGAGGAAATCCAGAGTTACGTTAAGCCCTGGAAGAAGGGAGCGGGAGGGAAGCCGTTTCAGATTTGGTTTCATTTCTCAACATCCTACTTTGCTTTGATCGGTAATAAATTAAGCCAATTTCCCTAATTCAAGTCTGGTTTGAGTGTGACAGCACTGGGTGACTGATATCTCCCTGTTCTTATCTTGATCTAGGAGCCTTTGGTTGGATTTTCCCTCCACTGTCCAGCTGAGGAGAGGAGGGATAGACCAGCTTTGGTGGGAACCTGGCACTCAGCCAGGGTCAGCCTACCACAGTCACATAGCAAAGAATTTTGGGGTAGTGAGATGAAGATGAGAAGATATGATAGAAATTCCTGCAACACTGGAAGGCTAGCTGAAATTTTTATTCAGGTTTTGAAAACATTGTTCTGATTTTCTGCTGCATCATTAAGTATCACTAATCTGAATAATTTCAGTAAACAGAGGGAGAAAGGGTTTGAAAAATAACAAACATTCATTATTGCTCTGAGTGCACAACTGCTCTCAGCCTCAAAATACATTTGGCCTTTAAACTTTTCCTGAGAAATTTAAGCATCAACATAGGAATAAAACACAACACATCAAAACTGAAAGGGCGTAAGATCACCTGACTGCATGCAATACAATCAATCATGACCTTTCTTGTCTTACATGATTGTTCTCATGGATGTTGCTAAGAGTGCTCAGATCACTAAATCAAGAGGAGAATTGGCTTTTTGTCCTTCAACTTCAGTTCTATGAGTCTGCAGTCATGAAGACCTGCAAGCACAGACCTGACTGCAGGCAGAATGAACTTTTTGAAAACATCCTCACCATTCCTATCATTAAACAGGGGTTTGTACACAAGTGTAGTCTGGAATACAAAAGCCTTCTCCAATACTGCTGGGTGATGAAAAATATTTTAACAAAATAGAGGGTTGGTATTGCTCAGTTTGGTGAATATTTGGTAGCAATTTTATTGATGCAGCAGTGAATGAAGTGGTATTCCCTGCCTAGCCTTCACTTCTGTCCTTGCTCTCTAAGTCCCTAGCCTAATATAAAATCATGTTGATGTTGACACAGAATTTGTATATAATACATCTCCATAAATATTTCATAAGCATGTGGTCTTAACTATTTCCCTGCAACAACATGGGAGCAGTTCACTATCAAAAGCAGACCAATGTTGATGGAAAGATTCCAGTTAATATCCATAAATTTGGCTCAAGCCTGAGATATTTGTATTTCCCCAACTGCCTCACAAAACAACAAAAAAAATCAAATAGTGCATGATTTCAGTAACAAATAAAATGCCAGCTATTCCAGACTAAGAGACTTTTTCCATATGTTCTGATGAATGCCAAATACTATGAAGCAAAACATGCAGAGTCATAAGCTGTAAACACTAGTGCTGTTTGATGTTATAGCATTTTGTCAATGAATGTCAGTTAAATCAGAAGGAAAGTTGTATCTCATAATTAAATCAGAATTAAATTACTTAATTATAATATATTACAGGCCTGGCAGTTGACTATTTTATTTAGCAATGGAAGACACAATTTGCAGTGACGACTTTCAGCTAATTAAAAATTAAGGCAAATGTAATTTATTTGCTTCTAGTTCTGGAACCAAATTTTGAAAATATATTTGAAGAACAAATTTTAGGCTTTGATTTACGTAAAAGGAGGAAAAACCAACGAAACAGACTATTCCTGTGATGTCCAGGAACAATCCTCAGTAGATTCCTAGCGCAGTTAGAGGTCGCTATGTCTAATGAGGCATGCACAAATGGTTTGAGACTTGCCACAGAACCTTTGACCTTTACATGCCAATGACACAATCCTGATATTTCAAAAAGGTGTGAAGGGGCTGAAAAAGAATCTCGACTCAGAAAAAGCTTTCTGCAAAGAGCTTGCTAGTAACATCTGATGGCTTTTGTAACTGTAATGCTGCAGCTTTTCACAATAATGGTATAAACACTGTGGTACTATTAGAGACTGCAGAATACAGAATAATTAGATTTAAATTGGCCTTTTAAAAAAATGGGGGTTACTTGAATGCTGCACAGCATCACTGAAGGTAAAGAGCTACAAATCACTAGCAGATTATCTGCCATTTATGAAATGGTAGTAGCAAGCAAAAAATTCTTGTAAGTTAAAAAATGAAATGCCATTCCACTCAACTATGATTTTCAGTTCAATGTTCACTGCAATATTTATAGTGCTATGTATGAAACATTACATGTTTCATGTGCACCATTCAGTCATAAATAAGAGTACATTTTTAATTGTAGAGAAAATTACAATTTAACTTCCATGCTTCTATAAAATGTAGCATAGACTGCATTTCCTGACCATGTCAATTCTTTGGCATACTACTGCCCATTCACTGCCCATATAGTCATTATAAGACATGTAAAATGAAACAATGGACAAACACATGGAATACTTGAAAGTAATGCTTGTCTCTATTCAGAAGTAGGTATGTGTTGACTGAAAATCCAGTTAAACCCTTGAGGAGACCAGGCATTTCAAGCTTTACTGTCCCCTATGCAAAAGCAACTCTGACAAACATGAATTATCAGCTCAAACTTCTACAAAATTTCAACATAATTTCCTCTGAAAATGAAGCATTTGAGAAATACACATATACACGCTGGAGATTTGCAAGAAGCAAGGGATTTTGTTATGGAGGTACAAAGTATTGGCTGACTGCCCTAGTATGTGCTGGTATGGATCCTGATGGAGAGAGTGCCATTGGAAGGCACCTCTTAAGAAAACTGTAAAGCAGAAATGTCACTTAGGAGAAGAGTAAAGATGCGTAACACTTCAGACATGGATGAATAAAGAGCATTGAACGGATTCTGGAAATCAGAGTTGAAAGAATGTGCTCAAAGGGCAACAGTCTGCTAACATTCTGACATATGCAAAGTAAGATGTGGACAACCTGGAAAGACTAATCTCATGGGAAATTTCAAATTAAAAAAAAAAATAAACTGAATAGTCATAAAATTAATGAGAACTCTGTGGGATGTCCATATTGATTCACACAGAAGGGGTATTTTCTGTAATGAGCAAAACTCAAGAACAGTGTATCAGCTTCTGAAAATCATGGGGGGAATTATGATAGCCTTACAAAAAAATGAAAATAGTAAAATGCCAAAGGGCAGGGAAGTTAACTGGTATGTTTCTATGTGGTTAAATTACAGTAGGTGTACCACAGTAGCTGCTAAATACATAAACTCATAGATGGAAAATCAGCAACATTCCTTCTACATGGTGGATTTCAGACAATTTATATTTGCTAATTTCTCCTCTTATCTACTGAATCCAATCTGCATGCAGTGAGACAGTAAACACGTCAGACATCCCACGCTGACCAAATAATTTCCTCCCAATGAGAAATTTTCTGGAAAGTGTCCTTTTACTTTACTGCCTCTCTTTTTTTTTATACTAAAAATTAAAATTAGTGAAATTATTAAAAACATACAACTATGGTGTTGCTATGAGTAGTTGTTTACATTTTCAGAAGTAATTGTCATCATTCTTTCAGTGTTTAATTCTGCAACTGTAATAGAGTTATTGACTATACTCAAGATGTAAATTGGGATCTATACTGGTAAACGGTATTTCCTGGAAAGCTTATCTTCTCAGCATACAAAATATGTTCAGCTCAGCAGTCACATCCAATGTAATGGATGTAATGTAATAACAAAACTTCTCCAAGAAAGAAGAAAAATCACACAGTTGTGTCCCTTGATCATTTTTGTTTACAGCACCTGAGCACGGAAAGAGAAAGCAACTATTAGCTTTCAGCGCCAGTATACCCAGGGTAAGTATGCAGTATTGCCAGAGAAAGCTTTGCACCACATTGAAAATACACCTCATTCTATTAGAGTTTTTTTGATGAAATTAATTCATCAGAAGATGGGTTCATTAGCAAAATGTTTAAAGGTATCTACAATAAGGGATCTCTTCTTAGATTTAAGCATTCTGGGATGTTAATAATACATTTTTATACTCATTTATCTTCCTACTTATGAAATAGGTTATCTTTGTAACTTCAGTAAAGGACAGTTATTTTAAAAGACAAACTCAGAAAAGAGACTTTCTTGGCCTTTTTTAAAGATGAGACTGTAAGTACATTTTCAGAAGAATGGAAGGTCATGGTAAAGATGTATCAAAACAGCCTTTTCATGACTATCATAAAGGTTTACAGAATTAGTACTGCTTTAGAGAAGGTACATGAAAGGCCAACAGTTCATGGGAAAAAAAAAGTTCTGATGAAGAACCTTGGTGTGAGAATTCCGGTGTCCTCTCTGTGCTTCTACCAAGGCACAAGAAATGTCCCATCAACATCCTCACCTGAGCCAAAGGGATCCCTGCACCTCTTTCAGTGAAAAAGAGACACTTCTCCTGCTGCCGTTTATGAAACATGAACTGACACTTCCCAGACAACACCTGTACATCAGCTCTTTAACACTGCTTCCAATGCTTGCTACTAACACCACACAAATATCAATTGTGTGATTTTGAATAAAATTGATCTGAATAAACAAGATAAAACACCTAAATGTTTTCCCGAAAGCCTATGGCTACATTATTGCTGTTTTAGAAATGCCCATGCCTGCATGTCCTGCCAAAGGAGTATCACTTGTCCTGGAGCAGGCACCCCGATACATGGAGGGGGAGACATCTGAGCCAAAGTTTAAGCAAATGTGGAGGAACAAGAGCAGTCACATACCAAGTTAGGCAGAAGTGCTGCAACTCCAAAGCAGCAAAGAGAAGGAGAGCTTGGCAGAAATGTTTTTTGACACTTAGCAAAAACTTTAAGTTTTGAGGCTGACAATTATCTACAGCACATTCCTGGACCAGGAAACAAATCTTCCTATTGTTAGACATGAGTGCCGTATCAATCTCAAGAATCCACTTAAAATAGGAACAAATATTTATAGAAAAAGATCTGAAAGACAATAACTTGATAAATTAATTCTCATGAAAAACTGAAATATTCTCAGATTTCCAGTCTAACATTCACACTGCAAACCTATTACTTGAATATGAATTGTATCAAAATAATAGCCAAGTCTCTGTTTACTCTTCTTAGCCTAATTCACTTTTTTAGTATATCTGATAGATCTAGATAATATGAAGAATAAGCACAGACTAGTTCATAGTTCGCTGTTACAATAAAATGTTTTTATTTAATTGAAATCATTATAATGGAGAATTTAATGTCTAAGCATGTTTCAAAGGTAACCATGTAGAGTCACAGAAAACATTTTGTCCAGGGACAGCAAATCATCTGCAAATTTTTGGGAAGGATATGGACACCATAAACACTGGAGAAAGACAAATTCTTCAGTCCACAGCACAATCTGCAGGCTTCTCTTTCAGCTTCCTGCACACCCATCTATTAAATATGGCAGAACTGTTTGAAGTATAAGACTCTGAAATATCTTACACTAAAGTATGTGGAAGAGAAACTTTGTCTTGAATTTTCAGGAAGCATGAGAGTCTGAGATGCAATCTAATAAAAGCTAATCATTATATTTTGGAGTACCAAGCTATGCAAGATGGTACTTTCAGACTCACTCCTTAAGCTGTTGATAAGAAAACAATTAACTTAACTGAGAGCAGTGAAGTTGACACTATTTTCTTTCCAGCTAAAAGCCATAATTTTTTGACTGCACTTCAAACTTGTGCTCCTGCAATGCAGTGGAGCACATGGGAGCCAGAGAACTCACAGCAATTACAGATCACATTGCAAAGTAAGTCAAGAGTGGTGGTGGGTCCCTTACGTAGATTCATTACATAAATTCCTGACCATGTTCTGAAACTTTTGTTTTCCTCTAAGTACATGATATTTCTTAGTCATGTGTTTCCTTTGATATTTAGAGGTAACGGGGATAGAGACAGCCCTGTGTCTCTGGATGTAGATGTTATTGTCATGTTTCAGCAGCAGTGAGGTTACCTGTCAAAGCTTCACAATATGTATAATTTAAACCCTCTGTCTTCATCTACTACAGCAATTGCTGTTTTAAAATGCCTGAGCTCCTTGATAATAGCTAGTTATTAATAGACATAAGGGAGAGAAAGAAACTACAGTAATTTCCTCCCACATGATCATTCTGTCATCTTTCACACTTGCATCTCATTTCCTGAAGCTGCAATCTGTGTTTCTCTCCCCTGGTATTTACTTCCAGACTTCCTTTATACAGCACAAAAGAATTTATATAAAAATTAGTGTTCAACTGAATTTAAGCATTAAATTCTAATGCAGTCCACAGTGTGTTCTTGCTGTTCCAAAATAATTTTAGAGTAATCTTACAAATAAAGAAGCCCTTTACATCAATACATTTTTGTTGTGTACATTGCATAAAATCAATTTATATTCCCATATGTGGCTCTTGTACAATCAATGGCTCCAATAAAGCCTATAAACTAGTGAAGTGACATAGAGTTTAACTATGAGATAGTAAAATTCACAAGAAACAACATAACGAAAATTGTAAAATAATACAGAGAAATGTTATTAATATTCTTACTTTGGCACAGCCTTAAATTCACTACTTCCCCTTTGAATTTTCTTTTTCATTAGTATTTCTTATATGTCCCAATTTCTGCAGTCAGTAACCATGGGGCTAGCAAAATTAATTAGGTACATGTGCTAAGGAGCCCAACATGGGGAGCTGAGATGTGCAGTTCAAGGCTATCTCACATTACTTCAGCCTTAGACTTAGGTTGTGAAGTAATTTGTACCTCAAAATGTGATTCTGACAAGTGACTATATAAAAATGGCACCTTTTTTCCTGAGAAGTATCTGATCTCTACATATGTCCAGTCATATATGCTGAATTTAATGAGTACCACATTTAACCACATCATTGAGTGTTTTTTCACCATTACATCCACAGTATTATAAAGCTAAGAAAACAAGGAGAATGCAGCAAGATTGTATTCCTCATCTGCAGCATGAATGCAATTACAAACTGAACTTCAAAGACCTTTGAGAACTTACTAGAGATCACACAGTAAGCTCAAGAAATTTAGGCTACATCATTAGGTGGTACGTGGGAAAAGGCAATAGCTCAGCTAGTTTTTCAGATCCTATGATAAAATTATGCTTATGGCATTTAGAAAAATGTAAATAGTTGGTGTTTGGCATTAAAGCTTTAGAAGCACCACCCAAGTGTAGTCATGGGAAAAATACCACGTGAGTGTATTTTGTAGATCAAACTTTACAAATTCTGTATGATCAAGATTCAGACTTTTCAGGTATATTCATTCTGGTTTTAAAAAAATCTCAGTATGTCATCACACAGATCTCAATCAGACATGTGTAAAGTACCCATGTGTGCACAAATACATCTTTCTCTAAATACATATATATTCCTCCCAGGTGTGCATTAATTATACACTACTATGATAGCAAGAAAGCAAACAATGACATTTTGAGTCCAGGAAGTTTCTTGTGAACAGATGGGGGAAATAACAATTTTCTGTCAAGAAGATTTTTCAGGATTTTCTTCAGCCACATCATTGCAGTACTGAAATCAGGAACAATGATGTAAAACCATGAAAAGAAGCTGACTGATTGTGACAGGTTCTGTTAAGTGCAGCTACATGAAAATTCTTGAATGTTAACAGTAGAGGAAAGAGCATGGGGCCACAGGAAGCATCTGCACTTAGATTTGGTTCTTAAGTTAAAATATTCTCTAAAAAAAGTTACTTCACATTTATGGTTAATTACTATACATAGATTTTTAAGACAATCTTATCAGCACATGGAAGTAAAATGGCGAAAATTGAAACTAATTGTCCAATAATGACTGACACTTTTTCCTCCTGTTGAGAATGCTATGCCATCATCCAATAGCCTTCTGCACACAGCAGGAGGGAAAATTACCAATCAATGACATGACATTTAATTTCTAACTTGAAACATTTTTCTACTGAAAGAAAGAAACAAAAAATCCTAATTTGAGATGAATAACCATGCATTCCCTACAGTGCTTTGGAAATACAAAAGATGCCCTTATGCATATCTGAATTTTTTTTAATAACTGATAATCTTAAAATTAGGCAGTTTACAAAGTATTATTAAAAGCACTGATTTCTGCTGTTAGTACAACTATCGCTTCTTCTGCAATTATTTATTCATATGATCAAGTTTAGCAAGGATCCCAACCACAAGAATGTTGTATCCAGCTCACACATGAGCAATACTAGAGAACAAAACTCTAGAATAAAGATAAGGAAGTAACTAAATGAAATAAAAAAGAAAACTACTTAGTTTTGTTGTTGCTGTTGAAATAAAGTTAAGGATAAATGGTAATTTATGGATTTTCATAGGTTTAAAACTATGGAAATATAGGTTTAAAAATATGGAAATGCTTGGTGTGGTCATATTCCTCTTTCTTCTGTAGACCAGAGAAAGACTGCAAGATAAAGCTTTGAATTCCCTTGGACAGATGACAGATGAAGCCTAAGGTTATCTTCAATGAGTGAGTTCCCATCACTTGGGTTTTGTGTACCCACTGCTGCTACCTCCAAGGGAAGAGTTGTCAATGTTCTGCTTTTGCAAAAAAGGACTTGCATGCCGGTCTTCTGGCATCGCCTCTAAGAAGGTGCTGGAGGCAGTTCAGAAGAGAAGCAAGATTTATGAGTCACTTCTGTTTTTAGCACACCCTGCTGACTAGACAGCTTCTCACTCAGCATGCTGGCTGCTGAGCAACCCATTTTGAGGTACTCACATCTTCCGGATATTGTACAGGAAGCTTAATCTGAAGCTGTGACACAGTCCAAGGATGGAAGGAGCATGGGTATTCATAAGCACAGCATCAGGAATTCTCTAATCTAACCCAAGGCCTCAATTTGCTCTGCTTTCATAAACAGGATGACAGAAGCAGTCTGGCATTTCTGCCTGACAGTATGGCCCTTCTGAGTCATGAATATTCCTCACCTCCATCTGGAGGTTCTGCACAGGTTTGAAAGAAACTTGGTGGACTGAGGCCAACTGATATGCCTGGGCTGCATTCCGAAAGCAGTGCCTCTTTCAGGATGGCACAGCCCAGAGTATCAGGCCCTTTTAGACTGAGGGATGGATCTACCCTAGATCTGGACAACAGTCTGCAGCAGCATTCTGACTGAGGCAGTGATTGATAGATCATTCTGCCTCATTAGCCACTTACACCTGCAGGAGGGCAACTAAGGTTAGTGTTATTGCCAAAACAAACGGAGGGAGCTAGAAATCCTACTTAATAGGCAAGGCTGATTTATTGCTACTGCTGGCTTTCCCAGTTTTGTTCTGGGCACTTCTTTCTTCTGACCCAGTACAGTGCTCTTTGTTTTAAACCACTGATTCGGTACATGTTCAGGGGAAAGTGCTGTTCATCAAAAGCGTTCAAAGTAGGATAATTCAGTTTTTCAAGTTTGTGGATGGAAACTTGAGCAAATTTTACTTAACCTATGGGTAATTACACTTAGAACACTCTGAACAGCTCACTGTTTACAAGATGGTTACAGGAATGTTATTTTTAACGCAGCCCAGTAGATATTGCTATTGCAGTTAATAACTAAACACCTTGGAGCATGTTGTCACACATCCTAAGTTTTCCTGTAGGTTTAGCTGATTGAGTTAATTGTCCAACTGAGACATCAGAAGAAGGCCTGAGTGTAAATAATTGCTATACAGTTAACATTCATGCAGGAAGAAAAAGGTTTTGAGTAAGCAAATGAACATGAGTGAACCCCAAAGTTCTACTTTGTATAGACCTATTGATACAATTTAAAAAACAATCTGTTATGTTTCAGTTCTTATTTTCTTGATGATCATGTTGTTTAATTGAATGCTTCAACTTTTGTGACAATGCTTTGTTATTTTGTGTTTTCCTCTTTTTCTCCCCTATTTTGTTTACTGTAAACCTCTATATTCAGATATGGAATTATCACCATTTATTGGTCAACATCCCTAATCTATAACCATGATCCATTTAAAACAGAAACAAAAAAAATTCTACTGATCATATTTGCATAGGAAAGTACGATAATCTGTTGTCACAGAATGAAGACAGTTATGTGTTCAATTCCCACTTTTTTTAAGGTCATCATACCAAGTGTAAAACTATGCACATGGATACTTTTAGCTGAAAAAAGTAATTTCTGTTATTATGTGATCTGTGGCCTTCTGGGTGTGACAGAGCACACTTGAAGGTGGGGAGAGTTTCAGCACTAAGGGTACCCATCTTTTGAGGTCATGGGCTACCCACTATTTGGCTGGTGAACTTGGCCTACAAGGAGGATGATACATAGCAAGAGGTTCACACCTTTTACAGCTCAAGAGGAGTAGCCAGGATAAACACGTGATAATTTTAACTGGTAGCTGGTTATTTTTTGCCCTCTGCAATCCTTAAATCGAAGTGAATTGCTCTGGAAAAGGATGAAGGTACTGAGGAAAACAGTACAATATAGGGAGCACAATATAGGGAGGTTAGCATGACCTTTAAGCTCCTATCAGTACATATGTTTCTGCTTTGTGATGTGGACATTTTATCTTCATGAAAGCATGTAAACACAGGACTGGACTCAAATGATAATGCCAGCACTGCTTGCAAGAGCCTGGTCCTCTATAATGAATGCAGCACTAATTATTAGAGAAAATGTAGGCTTCCTCTAAAAAACTTGCAACTAAGAGCTTTCCAGAGATTATACCTACATTATAAAAATGAGAACAAAAGAATTCAACATGACTGATGAAATTGTTTGTTTTACCTTTAAAAGAAAGTAATAAATAAGTCAGCATTTCAAAGTTCTGTGAAGAGAAAAGCTATTTGAGAGAAAGCACATGGATGCATTGTTCTGTAGCAGGGGCATTTGATGAGCTGCAAAAATCTCTTTGGAAGAGAAAAGATGTATTATAGTGTGTGAAAAGAAGAAATCTTCAGTAACAGGCTGTTATCTAGCTGCTGAAGGCTGGTTCTCAATGAAAACAGAGCAGAACAGAATGGATAGTTTAAGCACTGTGAGGTACAAGCAGAAAATTGGACTTAGAGGACAAGGGACACTCACAATGGAATGAAAGTGGATGCGATAAAGTGTTAAGAATGTGACAAGAAGAAAATTATCATAAATATGAAGAGACAAAAGTCAAAGTTCTGCCTTCACTTCAACAAAGCCCTTGGAGTTAAAAAAAGGGAATTAGCCCTGCTGGAATGTACATTAGCAAAGAGAAATTAAAGATGAAAAGCAGAATACCCTTTCAAGGTCATTTTAAACTAAACAGCAACTACTAAACCTCAAATTACAAGCCTGCAATTCTTGTTTATTTATTAGCAACTGCTAGCAAAAAAAAAAGAGATAAAAAGCTTAGTTCAACATAGTTTTGAAATTCATTCTGTTTATATTTTTTGCTGCCAAAAAGCAAATAGAATAATTTAAAATTATTTAAACCTAGAAAACAAAGACAAGTTTGTAAATGAAAAAGTTTATTATGTTATTGTTTTACCACACATTAAATAGCATATTTTTCTTGTCTTCTGCCCTTTACAAAAAAAACTAATAGCTTTAACTTCACAGAACACCTAAATAAATCAAAAGCCAAGGCACCTTCTCAGAACCTAGGAACAAGTATAGCTTCCATGCTGTACACACACGGAGTCCACTTTTTGTTGAAGAATTTAACAAGCCTGCAGCAAGTTGAGAAATTCCCACTAAAAGCCCCTTCCTATTGAGATCCCTGCTAACGCAGCAACTGTTTCAGCCATTATCAGCTGTCACAATAGGAGAGAGAAGCAGCATTTATGGCAAGGAGTGATATTTGTTTTTAATCCACAGGCATTAGTGGTATCTGAAATTTTCATCACCTTTTCAACCATTTGAAAACAATCATTGTTATCTCTGTTAAATGCCTTCTCTTTCTAAACCAATACTCTCCAAATGCAAACTGTAGTCACAGCTGCAAAGGAAATCTACTGCCAAAATACACCACTGGGAGAGAAGAAAATATAGTGGCAGGTGGCTCTCTCCCAAGTGGAGAGTGCCATCTCCCTGGAACACTGTTGGCTCTTGTAGAAGCAATGCTAAAGAGCAAAGAACTGCAGTATCAGCCAGGCTTTGTCTGTCAGTGGATGCTATTAATGGGAACAAACTGAAGGCTTTACCTTTAATAGAAAAAGATGGAAAGGCTCGGGAGGGCTGAAGCACTGGGATGCCTTTTCCTACATACAAGGTGGAAGTAGTCACAATTTCGTAAAGACACTTTTTTAGTTAGGTTGGAACTCAGCAGTATTCTCTACTTCCCTCAATCTTAAATTTCTTACCCTTTCTGTTTGCAGATTCCTGACTAAAGCCCAGTGTTTGCTTCACTAGATATCTGCCTGTCCCACACTCCAGTCCCTTGAGTTTATCATCAGCAGGGGACAGTTTAAGGAATCAAGCTCAGGGTGGTCACTAAGCACCTTAGTGCAGCTCCACTAAGCAAACTGATGGCACAACACTTCCAGAAATACATGTTGCCTGTGACATGGGAGCAGCTCAACACAGCAGCTTTTCCTGCCGATAGAGTGAACTCAATTAAAAGTGGGGATGTACAAGGTGAGACAGTGCAGCTGAGAACTGCCCTACAGCACCAAGTCCTCTGGTCAGAGCTCACTTCAGAGAGAACTTACCTGCAGCTGCACCAGGAGAACACTGAAGTTACCATCTGAAACTCTCAAAAGACACTCCTGAAGCCTTTGTATTTCTACCTTTTTATCTAGCATAACAAGAACCTATAGTTATATGCTCAGTATATATTTTACTGGGTCCTTTGCAATTCTCAAATCAAGAACTTTTAGATTTACAGTACAGCCACTTACTAGCTCATTTTAGTATTAGCAGTAGTAGATTCTGAGTCTACTCTTTGCCCTGTTACAAAACCACTTGTAAGACATAAATGGATACTGGAGGGTTAAGTATCTATATTCTGTTTACGAAAGGCAACTACTGCCTAGCATTTACAGCAGGGATTACAAGCATGACAGTTAGGTGCATTTATTCCTTCTCTGTGTAATTATTTCTAGCAGGCAAATTTGAACTTTGCTTCTTTTTGTTGAAGCCTACTCACACTCCTGGTGACAAACCTGGAACAAAATAGGCAAGTGACACCTGCTGTGAAATGAGAATCTGATCAATCAAAAAGGCTGTGAATTATGCTTAAATATACTGACTAACCTAAAAGGTTTTAAGGGTTGCCTTTATACATGTGGAGCCCCAGTGACATGTTGCAACAGGCCTTCAGTCTGGATATCAGAACTTGCACACTGTGGTGCATTGAAGGAGCATCTACACGCAGGAGAGGTTACACTCACTTTTTATCATCTGATATCCCAGTACAACCTGCATTAACATTGGGTTTTTCTTCTACTTATTTGGTGGTTTTAGCCTCTTCCCCATGCTCATGGCAGTTTTTCACTCTCCTCCTCTTTACTCTGGTGTGTGACTCATGCTATCCTAAAAATCACATTTCTCTGCTTCATTAACCAACTTTATTCTCTTTAGATCCCTTCTCTAGAAACGTTTCTGTTCTCTATATTCTTCCACTCTATCTGTATCTCTATCCCTGCAGTGACCATGCAATCTTAATAGATTTAGCTAGTCATGCCTTTGAAAAATCTCCTCCTACACCTTCATAATTCTCCTGCTATGCAGCAAAACTCTTCCTTACTTTTTACTCCCCTTCTCATCACTTCTCCCTTCCTGCTTCTGTTCTATTTATTCAATTTCACTTATCTAACTGAGGCCATAGTTATGTCAGCAGATCTCTGCAGAGCAGACATGTCAGCACAACTTCTAAGCTATGTCGTTGTTCTGATAGAAACAGTTTTTGTCAGCCTATATTACCCAATTTCAGGAGACAGTGTAACTGCACCAGCAAATGAGCCTCCTCCTCAGCACTTGCTGTTCTTCCTACACCTGTGCTGCTAATGGGTCAGCAGCTACCAAACAGCACTCTTGTCAGGCAGTCCTTGATGCAGAGACTTTACTTTTAGAACAACAACAACAAACACAAAAAAGCAACAAATAATGCTATTTATGGTGCAGGAAGAATACCTGCTTGAAGGCATGTACAGATCTTGATAGACTCTTTGTCTATCTAAATGGGCTAAGGAAGGGGCTCAGTTTGTAGAGTACAACATCAACTGCCCAGCAGAAGCAAATAAATACATTCATTTAGCATATTTGGAGTGAATAATAACCAATTATTCATAAGTCGCAACTGCTTAGGAGTGATGGAAATTTAAATTTTAAATGGCTCTTGTTAGAACACAAGACTGTAAAAAGATTTGTGTAAGGAAAAACATTACAATAGCAGAGAAGACAATGGACTGTTTTTAGCAAGCCTGTTCATCTAATTGTGTTTTGCAGCCTAATGATGCTGTACAAAACTTAATTGACTATACTTTAAGTCCACCACTTCTAATGGAAGCTAGTACTGAAAAAATAAAAGGAAACTGGATTTTGAGAATGGAAACAGGGATGACTTTAAACTTCTGTTACTACAGATCTCTAAATTCTTTCAGGTTTATATTCCGAAAAGTTTCTTAGATTATGTTCTAGGAATACACAATTATGTTCTTTATGCTGGGACCTAAGAGTGAAAGGAAGTGTTTTGTGTAAACAGAAATGTACTGGATGTGTCCTTTGGGAAGAGAATTGTAATGTGACCTAAACAGTCTTCTCCCACCCTCTTTGAAGCCACTTTCACAACCCTCATTCTCATCCTCGAAGTCTCATTCTTTTGTCCACTTATAAAACTGTTGGCAGTAAAGGAGTGGAAGTAACTTCCCATGACAGATTACTACCCAAGCTGGTTAAGGATTTCTTCCATGCCTGTTTGAAGCATTTGATCCTAAATACTGCCAGCCAATATATACTACATTGGATGGGTACTAACCTATATTATACTAGATAGAACATAGATTTAATCTAGTATAGTAAACCTCTATAATTCTCTATAAACAGTACTTGGCCATATTCCAAGATCTACTACATTTCTATTGCATTCTTAATACACAAACCATGAATCATGGTTAGGCCCTGTAAACATGGGAAGGTAATAGTCATCCAACTCATCTTCATTTAATTATACTAAAATGGCTATAATGTTCAAGAAACCGAGAAGTTAAACAACCCAGTTCACTCTTGATGTCAGAATAACTGCTTGTTCCACCCTACAGTAAAGCACTGCATGCTGCTTTGAAGTAATTTTAAGTATCACCATCACGTGCCTTGTATATTCAAGGCTAGTCACAGTTTCTTATCTACCTATTATCCCTTCTTTCAAATGAAATTTTCAATTTTTATTGCCTGATATGGATTTTTTTGTTTGTTTGGTTTGGTTAATTTTTATTGCGTAGGACAGGGATATAAATCAGAGGAAGAAGGAAGAATTACTGTTTGAAAGTAATCTCTTCACACATTAGCCACTCAGTATTAATCACAAGTCCTTGTTTTCAATGCCTGAAGACAGTATTTTCTGAGTACATCTTACAATGCAGATTGTAGCAAATTTGTTATGCTTTCGGTAGACCTGATTGAAATGCTCTGCTGCTTAAAGAGAATATAAGTAGTTAAAAATGGGATTCTTATTGTATGAAGTAATCCCCTTCCTTGTTTTGAGAGCAGCTATGAGAACCATAAGAATCAAAAAGATATTCTAGTTAAAATTCAGATTTTCTAACTGAGCAGAGTTCTGGGTAGGCAAACAGTGTATCTGTCCAATGCAGAGAAGAACAGTTTTTAATGAAGAAAATCCATCTGTGGTGAAAAAAAGAAGCAGAATCTATTCTGACATCTTTGCAATGTTGTACAGCTTGTAAACTGCACAGCAGTGGTTTTTTTGGTGCCTTCAGTTTCCTAGCACAAAAGAGACACTTTCTGTGGCATACTACATAATCATTGAAAGAGCAACTGGTGAAAATTAATTCCACAAGCTGTAAGCATTGGACATAGTTCAAAGATCTTACAACCCTCACAAATTTAACAATATCAACTTTTCCCCTTGAAAACAGGAAAATAACATGTAAGACTTAAAGTTACCAGGAGAATAAGACTAAAACTGCTTGCAAATTCTACTTTTGAGTATGAAATTCTGACATTTCTACTTGTTCATATCAAGATGCTTATGTTTCAAAATTAGGAATAATTTCTACTCAGCAATTTTTTGGCTTTATACTAATAGCTCTAAGTAGGACATTGTTTCAGTCATAAACATAAAAACACAAAACAGGTTTCAAAATAGAAACTGCAGTTTGGGGATTTTTGAGAAGTCAGACAAAATATTTGTATTACAAAATACTTCAAAATTTAGTAAGAATAGATTAGCAATGGTCTGTGGTATTTAATTAACATTTAAAATTTCTAATTAAAGTCATTAAATTGTAAAGACTTTAGATTTTTCATCTGTGCAAAATTGAGAGTTAATAAAAATATAAAACTTTACAAAAACTACTATTGGATTTTCACCTAAAGAGCAGGTATTTACAGCAGAGGGTATAATATTTAATATATAATATCATGTTTATTATATATGTATTAATAAAGCACTTCAATGCTAAAATTTATTCATGTTAACACATAATGTTGACAGAACTTAAAAAATTGTGAAGCACATTGGATTTTCTTTGGTTTGTGTTTCAGTGAATCCTGATATACAGAACACAGATTATTTCAGGATACTTCACATCTTTAGTGATGTGGCATGGAAAAACCAATATGCAATCATATTATAATTATCATAAGCTACAAACTGTAGGCATCAAAATTGTCACTTTAGCTTATGTTTTGTATTTCCCATCTCCCAAAAATTAAGAAGACTTCTCAGAATTTATGCAAGATAGTTTCTCTCTCTAAAGACACATTAATAGTAGCATTTTTATTGTCTACATTCTAGAGGTCTCATATGATTTAATTCCCAAAATATCTTATCAGAATCTTGATTTCTAATTCATCTTTGAAGTTTGGATGCATTTTTCATAAGTTCTAAAAATAAGGAGTTCTGTCTTTTGCAGAGGCAGGTCATGCATATGTATGAAGGCACTGTGACAAAATTCCAAAGCATTTTAAGAAATGTAAATGGAAAGGAAAACATAGTAGCAAATTATGATGCAGCATTTTAGTCTTTTATGTACAGGGAATCTTCAAGTATATCAATATAATTTTGGACAGCCTAGTGACAATGGAAGAAAAAATAGGGCCATGCACTAGTGTTGAAGACTGGAAACTGTTACAGGTATAGTCTAAAAGTGAAGTACTCATTTTCTGGGGAGTTAACATCTTATTGGAATGCATGGATAACCTTAAATATGCTCTCCAAATTACAGTACAGAGGAAAGAACAAAGCTTCTGAAAACTGCTGTTCTTGAGAATGCCTTATCCATAGAATTCTGCAAGTTTACTTCACTGTTTCCATGTTAAAAGAACTCAGTCTGTGTCAGATGGGCAAGGTCCTGTGAATGAACAAATATATACATATTTTTTAGATAAAAAGTCTGGGCTGATTTCAGATGCAGGTTTCCTTCTCCTCTTTACAGGTGATGCAATCTCAGGACAGAATTAGCATCTGCCCACTTCCATTCCTCCTACTGCAGAGAGAATTCAGTACTACTGATGATGGGAAGCAGACCAATCTGCAGGGAAAGTGCTAATCTAGAACTGCCTGTAATGGGAAAGAGAAGGAAATCCTGAGAGGGGTAAATATCAAGGGATAAAACCATAGGATAAAGAACTTAAAAAGTGCTAGAAGTAGTAAAATAGTCATGAACGAAGGTGGGAGACAGAGAGGTGTGATTGTTGAGTGTAATTCAGGAGAGAGAACAGGAAAGCAAGAGGAGAACAAAGTGAGAGAACATTCTAAGAGAAAGGTTAAAATATGGAAGATGGGAAAAGGCAACAAAAGAGTGAGTCATAAGTCCTATGAAAACTCACAAGAAATAAAGTAAAAATTGCAAGGAATTAATAAATAAAAAAATCACTATGCTGAGGCTCTTTCATGTTGTCTCAGTATTTTAATCACCATGCTTAGAACATATTCTACAGATCCTTCAGTTTAACCAGTGAGAAGTCTTGTTTTGATCCCTCCTCTTGTGTTGCATATAGGAAAAACCTTAAAAAAGGAAGGCCCTGTAAAATCATGTTTCAGGCCTGTTACTCTGGCTAAGTAGAAAAGGACTATGGCAAAGTGACACAGCGGGATTAGAGGCAGAAAAACAAGTTGTATAACCATTGTGAGTTCTAGCTGTGGTGTATGGTGCTTGGTTGAATTATGTTATGATTTAAAACTGCAGCTGATAATGGGGTAACTGCTTGAAAAGGCCTGGTTTCTTCAATAAAGTGGCTCTCCTTTGCACCTGTCTGGGGACCCTGCATTGCTCTGCTTCACATACTATTGCACAATATTATTGAATCTGCTGGCTTACATATTTAAATATTACATATTTAAATAGTGAAAGAAGGAGAAAGAGAACTATTTATTTTGACTTTTCGCCAGAAAGCACCACCCAGGCATCATCTTGCAAGCAGAAGCAGAGTGAGCAGGACAGCTCTGAGGGATGGGTAACTTTTTCACCCCCATTCAAGGCTTCTGCTCTGTCACAGTGACTGGGGAATTTTTGCTGGATTCTGCCCATTAGCTGGTATGATCCCTGGTGACCCACTTCAGGTCTGTGCCCCCTAGCCACTAAGTAATCCTGCTCTAATCCATGCCTCTAGAAACTGAGAAGATTGGCTTGTTTGGCACAAAGGTTCATTTAAAGCCATCAAATTTTATGAGGCAATTTTAAATGGGCTTTCATGTTGTATTTATAAATACAGCTTCTTTATCAATTCTCTTTACATAATCTTCATTCATCCTTCACAGTTGGCCATTATCACACAATGGTAAGCATTTTTTTCTGAAACCAGCACCCCAGTTTACAACAACAAATGAAGCATCCATGCTTGCAGATTCTGCATAGTGTGTAATGGAGCTGTCTGAAAATTCCTAGATATGGCAAACAACACCGAGCTGTCTACCACATAAAATGCTGCAATGACCTTCTGTATTTTCTCCTATATGCCCTCTGTGAGGATCAGAAAATGTTCTGAATATAAATGATTCCACTAGGGAACCCAAATTATTTTCCAAAACAAAGAAGACAACAACATAACCAATTCAATGAATAAAACCCTACCCCTATCTCCATTCAATTGTTTTTAAGTAAATGAATGTGGAAAAAATCTCACTTGTGCCAGAAAGTCAAAACTTCATGTTAACCATAGAAAAAATTGGACACTTTACTTTCAGACAAGAGCAGTAAGAATATTGTACATTTGTGTCAAAAAATGCTTTTGCTTAGAAAAACGTCTATAAAGTAGAGCATCTTGGTAAAAACATAAAAAATTATGATTTATGTATGTAGAGAGATATATTTCTTCGTCAAACCTCAAAATAAATGCATCCTCAATCTCTAAATAGATCTCTAAACATAAAAGGTAGGAAATAAGCAGCAAAATCTATAGAAATTTTCTTTGGGTCCATGGTACGTAACTGAAAACAAGAAATGTCATCCTAAAGACTATAAATACAGAATCTTGGAACTCCCATAAATATCACATAATAGTAAGTTATATAAGCATTTATATACTTTAATAATTATACCAAAAAATACTTCTCAGTTAACTACTATATTCTAGACAAATTGCAATCATATTGTAATTGGAGCCAGCCATATGCAAACCTTACTCATGCCTTACTTCCCAGGCCTTGGAGATCTTAAACCAAGATCAACACAAGAGGTTGACTGTGCACAGAAAGGGAAACCCAAAACTGAGCTGCTATTTTGTAAACACCCCTGAAACAGTGTAATCCATGGCATTTTGAAAATAAAACATAACAAAGCCGGTTGAAAGCTATGAAAAAAGTTTTACAATTGCTATTATTTAATGAATGAACATGCTTACACTGGACAGAACTGTTGAGAACATGTAATTTAATTTTTAAAAGTAATTAAGATCTCAAGGGGTGAAAAAATCTTAACAATGAGTACAAAATGTTTTAACAAAAATTTACATGTCTTTTGGACTTGTTCTCATCTATAGCGACTGCAACAAAAACAAACCAGACAAAAAGAATCTGTAGTAAAATTGAGAATTGTAAGGAGATTTTAAGAGTCTTGAAATATCTACTGTGTAACAGACTAAAGGGAAAAAAACCCACACAGAAGTGGTGAAATACATCTCCTAAAATGTTAAATATTATATAAGGACTTTTTACCTAGATTTTAAAATTACATATATTAGAATAAATTTAACAGAGTACGTAATTAGACGATAAAGGGATTTTGGTAAAAATAAGAATTATTCTAGTCTAACGTAGCAGGTGGTCTGGGAAATCCTACTTCAAGTCAGCAATGAAGACTACTTGGTAGAATGTCATGCAGATTTCATAGAGTGGAATAAAAATTAATCTGGCCCAGAAAGGTAAAATTGTGTGAAACTGGAACTTATGAACAAATTCTATTAATTGAGCTTATTCTTTTAATTAAAGAAGCTGTAGAAGATGACCTGAACAACATTAACTATTATATTTGATTCCATTTGAGTCCATATCCTACTACATTATGACACTTCCTTCACAGTATTCCTTTTCCTTTTTTCCTCAAAATGACTAAAGATTCTTTTCATCTGAAAAGGTGATAAAAGTGGATAAATTGTAGCAAGTTCCTTGAAATTTTAACCTGCCTCTGTATTAAAGCTACAGAGTGAAGCAGTGGTTCAGATGCTATGAATAAAGAATGGAGTTCCCTTTTGGAATATGAGAAAATGTACAGATTTGCTACAAAGCTGTTATTCCAGATGTGAATTTTGGCTATTTGATGTACAAAAAAAGGACAGAGACTAAGGACAGTAAACAGTGATTCAGGACTTTAATCCAGTCAGGATTTTTTTGGGTGAAAGGCACCATCTCTTTCTATGAAGCCATCAAGTTCCACACGATCAGAAAGATTTTGCCTCAGAAATGGTAATATTTTAGCACACACAGAAGTGACCCAGTAAAAGTGACACCGCCCACTTGAGAACATACTGCAGTACATTGTCAGCTTTAATGAGACTTTGATTTATAATTTAATTGTCTCAAAAGAGCATACTGATTTGCTTTACTGTGCAGAGTGGCTATTCATTATTAGAGGGAATGTTCTGTTATTAACCTGGAGAATGCTGGTATGTTATATGTAATCCATTTTGCTCAGTGAATAATTTTTAGCAGGAAATGTGGCACTTATTCCAAATGCAAATTTATTTGCATACTACATCGAAGCCATGTATTTATTATTATAAACATAGGAAAAGATAAGTTAAGTGTTTATTTGCAGGTATCATAAAGCAGGAACATACTTAACACTGATCATGTCTTCATACTGAGAACAAAAATAAAAAGCTGAGTCTCACTTCTGAGATGAAAGCAATCATTTATCACTCACATGGGTATAACTTACTGCAACAATGAACAGGGATGAAAAAGGGCAATTCTTTTACTGTTTCAAATGACATTCAGCATATAAAGTATTTTTAGCAAACCAGCATCATCATGGATTTTCAGAGATTCTGAGAAGACACAAACATCTCTGAAGACAATGTAAGAGAAGTTACTCAACAATTTTGAAAATCAAGTTATTGAAAGGATTTCCTAACACTGTTATTTTAGCTTTCTTGTTGCAGAACAAACTTATGACAAATGAATTCTGATTTCTCAGTCAAACCTGGTTTAACTTCTCAAGCTTATATTTAATCCAAGAGGTGTACATAATGTTCCAATGATTTTTAATGCTACCACCTCTGCAAGCTCCTTTTGAGGCTGACTATCTCAGTGATTGTGTTATTTTAGTCAGTAGATGGCATTAGCTGCCTCAGTGTTAGTTACGCTGTGTGATTTATCAAGAAGTGGGTCAGCTACAGCCTGTGGCTCTGTGTATGTTCCCAGCAGGCTGAGAAAAAAAAAATTGTGTTCTTTTGTTAATTACTCTTGCCATATTTTAGTTGTTTCACTGGACAATACAATTAGACAATAAGAAGCAGATTCAACAGCAGGTACACATTTTCAAACAGTACAAGAAATAGGTAGGATAGCACAGGCATTTCTGTTCAGACAGCAAATCCTGCTGTAGGTATTGCTCAGGATTACAGGGGGTTGGCTCTGAGGATAGAAAACTGTTCAAAGCCATGAGGGAAAAGACAGCTGACACAGCTCTAATGCTCTTTCAACTCCTCTGCTCCACTAGACTCCTCCCAGCTCCTTCTACTGATGAAGATAGGAAAATGTTACATATCATATAAATGCATCAGCATTATTTCTATTCTGCAGATATTTTTACATCTAGCAGTTCTTAAAAACGATGTGTTTCAGTAATTCTTACAATAAAATTTGGGCTGTAAAAATACACCTATGTATATATACTATATACAATATCTTAACCTTGTATTATTCAAATATCCAGTGGGAATGTTCAAATATTCCTCTGAAGTGATTCCAAGCCAAACCCTGCAGTTAAACACTATGAAAGTGTGTTTGTACGTGTTTGAGACCACAATCTGAAAGTGCCTAGTGCTGAGCAGGAAGCAATTCTCCCCTTATGTAAAAATAATTCAAGTTGATTTTTTTTCCCCCTTCTATAACAGGATGATTTTGACAAACTTAAGTCCTTTGTTGTAAAATTTGAAATATTTACGTTCCCTGCTTCCACAGAGAGTGATTAGAATATGCCCCGGGAATGTGCGAGAATCCGAAAGATCTGTCAGTGCATTTGCTGCTGCCCTGTAAAATGCCCTGGCCACTCTGCTGGGGCTGGGGTGACTTTGCAATCTGGAAATCTCTTTACTGCCCCTCAGCCCCCAGAAACCAGTGCATACATCCCCACTGACTATTTACAACTAGCAGATGCTAGGTGCAGAACTGAACAAACATGCCTTTTGTGGGAAGGGTGGGGTTTCCAGAGGGCATGAGGAAGGATAAAAGGGTAGATGACATAACTGCCTTTCACTGTGTTGCAGGACACAGAAAATATTTTCAAGTACATTTCTTGCCTTTTTTTAAAACATTTTTTAACATGGATTTAATGGGTTTTCACACTTGTATTTTAAAGGCAACAACTTAAAGAATTTCTTATTTGCAGTTACTGATTCCTCTTGAAATTTCAGGTGTTTATTTTGGTTGTGTACCAAAACCAAGGCAAACTTTAAACAACAAATGTAAGGATTTTTCTGAGGAATACATATTTTTAGTTCACAATGAATTTGTTTTATCTTCATCTTATTTGCCAACCCTGATTATTGATATTAATGTCAGGTGAACTCATATAGTCAAATGTTTATATGCAAACAAGCAAATCAAGCAGTTACTGCATCAGTACCAACTATCTTTAGGCCAATCAGAGGCTCAGCTAAATTTGACCTTTTTACTCCATATTTTGATATATCAACCCAAATGCTGAGGCAAACCAAGCTAGACTTTTTCTCAAACTGGCATTGCATCTAAATGCAATGAATAAATTATGAAAAAATACACAATGTTCCTTTTTCTTAAAGTTTTATGTTAGCAGGATTATCCTATTCAAACCCTCTAAATATAAGTGTTTAGAATTCCTTTACCTAACTATTTAAATATTCTCTTACTGTAGGGGAAGATAACATGTCTGGCAGGAGGGAAGTATTAACTCAGGTTTGTATGTGGGAAACTGAAAGACATAAAAATTAAAGGACTTCGTCAGGCTTGTACACAGTATTATGGAAAAGCTTATTCCCAGATTTCCCATTCCAGTATCTCTGGGGAAAGAAAAAAAAAGTAAACATGCTGCCATCTGTAGCTCTCTAAATGCCAGTATAAAACAAAATCATTATACTGATAATAAAGCCAGAAGATAAAAACAAATAAGCAAAATCAGCAGCACTGTCAAACAGACAAATCTTAAAATGCTGCCTGATGCATTTTCCTCACAAGCATATTTCCTCTCCCTCACATTTCAGCATCTCTGATAGTTCAGTTTTCTATAATGCCCAGCAGCATAACACAGCTTCTTCATAACTGGAGGTAAACATGGGTTCAATGTTTAAATAAGGCATTAATATACAGTCAGCTAGATAGATCTCAAGGGTGTGATGCTGCTTTTTTTTCCACAGTCAGTGGAAAAGAGAGTTCCAGAGAGTAACGTGAAATGGAGGAAAGTGAGTATAAGAAGTCCTTATATACACAGAAATGCAGGACACCATTTCATCGAGGATAAAAGCATTTGCTTCCTGCCATTCAAAGAGCCAACACTGGAAGCATGAACCCTTCTGCCAGTCTAAATGTGGCACCAGACTAGAGAGCTCATAACACACAAAGCTTCCCACAAGGAATTCTCTGTTAAAGATCAGGAAAAATTACTGCTGAAATAAACCAAGAAAATAGAATCAGGATTTTTTTAGGACTGTAACTCATCTTTCTCTGTTCTCACAAAATTTATGACACATGTGAAAACAGCCAACTATGTCAGGATAGTTATTTATTCTACAAAAAAAGGACTTTGGCTTCAAATTTTGAACATAACTTTTTTTTTTCAACAACAAAGAAAAATAATGACAATTGCAGTCCCAAAACACTGACTTCACAGAAGACCTGAGTTGCTATCTGCAAATTCAATGACATTGAAAGCTCAATAAAGTAACTTTGCCTTGACACTCACAGGAAGAGAGAACAAACAAAAAGACCCAGTTCTAAAGGGAAAAGAAGAATTTACAAAGATTCACAATAGTGACTATTCTAAAAATATTTTTCAGTGTTGAAACTGGTATTTGCTATTTTAGGTTGAAAATTGGAAGAAAAGAAATTTCAAGACATGAAGGAAAATATCAGATATGAATGCTTGTCTAGATAAAGACAGATACTCATTCATATTTAATTCCCTAAACAATGCAATGACAATAAAACCTTTGCACACATTAGGGCAAGAATTATTAGATAAAACAAGTATGCTGAATTTTTTCAAAACAGAAAAAAACCCCTCCAGCAACTCTTCAGATATGAAATGATAGTCTGTATAAAAGATTAATTAATTTTTTTAATTGGCAGTCATTTCCAAATTTGCAATTAATAATGACTTAAACATCAGCTGAAAATTTAGTGCTGTATCTAAACAGCCTATTTCACACAAAGTGCACGTTAACATTACTAGGCTATTCATATTACATATGAATTTGTAGACCTATTTTAACACAGTTAAGCATTTCATAAAATGTAGACCCTTTCCTATAGAGAAGGAGGGCAATAAGGGAAATTATCAGTGTGAAATTATTTTTCTAGGTTTCTGTTTTACCCATCCAGCTGCATCTCCCCAGCAAAGTCAGGCCTAAGTGATTCAGACCAACAGAACCTATTTATACCAGCTGAATTTCAATCATTTTTCAGAAGTATTTGCCTTTCTGAAGACTTAGCTTGAGTTGTACAGATAAACACCACAAATATTGACTCATATCTGGCATTTCCAGAGCTTCATAATGTGACTCATATGGAGTTTGTAGTCCTAGAGAATCTTGAACAACAAATAATATGTAGGATGCCCAGCTAAATGTAAATATCAAAATAAATAAATAACTCAACTACATCTTCAAAATACAGCCCCAAATATAAGAGTAGCTGAATATTATTCTGAAATGTAATTATTTAGTATAGAGGGTATCTTTCCAACAATTTGTAATGAGGATTTTCCCTTTTATCACTTAGCTGAGCTCTGTACTTACCAGTATCTTTAACTAGCATGTGATAAGCATACAGAGTACAAATAAGCAATTCTTAACACAGACATAATTTCTATAAAGTGAGCAGCAACATGCTATTTGTAAAATGGTCTAGATGTAGTTTGAAGTGAAAATTGTGTATACATATAAATAATACAAACTTTTACTATTAGTTTTAATATAGACACTCATAAAACAGTTTATTTAAATCACTGATACTTTAGTGACAATCAATTCTGTTTCACACTTCTGTAGGAAGATTTGAAAGATGTTAATTAAGAATTATCTGGAAGGGTGTTAATATCCTATTAAAAATTGCCCATGGCTTTGTTTTGAGTAAATCCTTGTGGGAGTAGAAGAAAGTTGCAGTGATCTCTGTACATCAAGTCTATGGGTTATTTAAATGGAAAGCACAATAGATATTCATGTTCTGTTTTTAAGGACAAACAGCAAAACAGAGTATTTTTGACCCTCCCTATCACAGACACTGAAACAAGCTCACTCATGCCTCTGAAGAGAGGAAATCTGTACCCCAAATACAGCTGGCATGGAACTGCAGAATCTTAATTTAGAGCCAGTGTGAAGGACTCAGATGCAATCTCTTGTGTTTGCAACAGTACAAATAGAATGTCTGGGAAAAAAAGGGATCTATAGGATGAGGATGGTACAGGGTGAGGAAAGAGCAAAGTTCTTCAGTTCTTAAAAGCTTTAATGCTTTCTCCTAAGGGTGCCTTTTAGCATAAGCTTCCATATCTTTTCATTATAAAAACTGTTTTACAAATCACTATTAGCACTTTTATGTCCAGATCAACAACCTTTCTTCCGAAATACAATTTATATGCAAAAATAATGTGCCTGATTTAATATGCTTATCAGTACCTTGTACTAATTAATGCACACATATTTTCCATCAACAGTTGAGCTTAGTAACAGTAATTAAAATAATATACAAACTGTATTTTGAAGTAATCACTAAGTCATCATGAACTCTTTTTTTATGCACGCCAACATTCGTACCCTTGCAACTGTGCCTAGGATAGAATTCAGAAGTTTTAAGCACAGTAATTTAAACTGCAAGACTTGAGAAGAAAATGGAAATATAACTACTACATATCATGGTTATCTCTGTCAAAGCACTACAGATACATATATAGAATGCTTTCCCACAAAAACATAACAGATTTACAGAGGAAGCCTTCATCAGCTGTGATTAATAGGATCTGTAATGTCAAGAACTCAAATTACCACCTTTGACTGTCAGTAGGTTGCTGAACACAAAGACAGGTGTCAAGAGTTGAAAGGACCCCCAGTTAAATCGACCAATTTTGTGTAAACTCTTCATGTTATTTTATCTGTTTCTCTACAGAGAACCTAATGAGTTGCAGATAGCAGCTACACCACTGAACCAACACACAGCTCCCACTTGCCTATAAAGATAAAGTATTTTGAAGCTAATCAGGAAGGAATAATTTCTTTGAATGCCATTCAGCTATGGAACCCCATCACAAGCATTTTTATTTTCATCTTTGGTCTTAGTGGCATGCAGGTTAAAAGCTGCACTTCTTAGATAAGATGTACTTCTTTGTCCCCTAAGCTGTGCTCAAGAATTATTATTTAAAATGTTGCTCAAGCACTTTACAATACTATTCAAAAATTAATTTATTTTTACTCAGAAATATTTCATTTAAACTTTCACGGACCCCATAAAATACTATGAACTTTTGTAATAAATTTCATACACATGATAGTGACATAATTAGTAATTATTACTGTGTGTTGCCCTTTTTTCATATAGCTTCAATAGTCTTTACATAGATTAACATTTTAACCAGACCTCTAGAGAACTGAGGACTTAAAGAGTGATATTTATCTCACCTGATTTTAGATACTAAGCCTGATCTAACAGCAGACTAGGAAGAAAAACATATCAAAAACAGACATGTACAGAGGAAAATTTACAAAAATTATCTCTTTCCTAAATGTATTTATATGACGTTTGACTTCTACAGATCGAAAATTAGGTAAGATGAATTCAATGATGGCAAGTTTGTAAGATGTCATGCACTGAAGTAATGATTGCCCAAAAACATGGAGGTGGGTGAGTTTTGTAAGAATATTAAGTGAGGAAGAATCTTCTGTAAGAAACCTGAAGCTATTTCACAAAGATAAACAGGAAAAAACAGAAAAGGTAAATTTCCTTTGGCTTAAATTATGTTATGTATAGCTTTAGTATCAACCTCAAAGGAGAAAAAATGGAAAAACAGAAAGTTCAGTATTTTTTATTTTATATATTGTTGCATTTAGACCACAGCATGCATAAATATATAAGTGTATATATATATTATAAGTTTTAAAGATTCATTTTATTTGCTTAGAAAGAGAATGAAAAGGAAAGGTTTTTTCCATGCATTTGGTGTTTGAATCCATGTAATTGAATCCATGTGAAAAACTGGGTTGCTATTTACCAGTTTCATTTATATGAAAATGACCACCTGCTATGGTAATGAAAAAGTCAGTATGTTAAAACTTGAGAAATATCTTTTTATGAGCTATTCCTTCACTATCCTTAAAAATACCACAGAAGGGTAAAAAAAGCTATTTTTCATGTTTTCTTCTTGAAGTTTGAAACTAAGATAAGAACCCTTAACATAAAACAATACTCTACTACAAATGGGAAAGAATGATTTGACCCCAGTATGCTATCACCTCCTCAAAACAAAACAAATAAAATACAATGAGTTTTTGGCTACCACTAAAGCAATTCCCTACTTTGTATTCAAGAGCTGTAATGCTTTCATATAGCCCCAGATATGAGAAACTGAGAAATGGCTAAGAAATCTACCTCATTCCCTATTGCCACATAATCCTATGGAAGTATATGAAATCCTTGGTTGAACACTATTGCCTTAGTTATCAATCTGTCATCTGTGAACCCTCTTCTGCTTACCTATTACTTGCTATCCTAAGATAGTTATGTTAATACCTATTACAGCTAATATAGTTCTGTTCTGGAAGAAAGTCTTTTACACTGGAGATACTGTGGATATCTGTACTTACAGGATTGCAATTATGTTTCAGTAGGAATAGTATAACAACAAGCCTGATTTGAAGGAAATGAAGCCAAGGGAATTTTGCCAAGCATTATATTTGTTGCTAGCCTTTGGAATTAATTCTTATCCTTTCTCTAGTTTACAGGGGACCTTACATGCCTCTTGTTCAGACACATTCCAATCCTAAGTATACTAGAGCATATGGCATTTCAAAACTTAGAATTTTGGAAATATTTTTTTTCTTTTTAATATGTATTGAATATGCTTTTCCAACTTGGGAACCAATGACTATGAAGAGGTTGGTGAATTTAAAAAAAAAAAGGTATTTATCACAGCATTTCTAAAAAGACCAAACACCAACATGCTGTATTTTGTTTAAGTTTTTCATTAGCTACCTGGACATGGCTATAGCAGTAACACTTGGTGGCTTAGGATAAAAATGTGTGGAATTTAAGCAGTTAATCAAACTTTGGTTTTCATTTTTCCTTTGAGAAAATGGAAATTCTAAATATCCACCTGGTTCTGTCTTCATTTTGTAGAGCTCGTCTATGTTCTGAAGAGACACAGTAATATTCTCATTCTTTGGAGCATTTGTGTAATCTCCTTCAGCCACAACCAGGTAGAGGATTATGCCACTAAAAGAACCACCCTTGCAAACATCCTTCTGAAACAGCAATCGTTTGATTTGGTCACTCTTCCAAGCACATCCCACTGAGGCACCAAAGCAATTAGCAGCCACCAATTCAAGAAATGAGGTTCGAAGTCACAGAGGCACTTATAGCTGAACTTTAGGAAATCTGAAGTCTAGACAGGGTGTATCTTATTTTTAACAAGCTGCCACTTCCACAACCTGTTCCCAAACAAGAATTTGCTGAAATAAACATAAAAGTTTCCTATTGCCTTCAATTAACTTTTTATCAAGCCTTAGCTACTTCCTTTTATCCTCACCCTCCTACTCAACTTCCCAATATATGTATCTCATCCAGAAGGATGAAATATCTCATCCAGAAGGATGAGATAGAACAGAAACTCTATTTTGCTGCTTCCAATTAGTTGTGCTTTCTACCCCACTGACTCTCCTCTTGACTTTTCAGACTGATTTTTTTTCATTCTCATTTATTTCTTGCAAACTTTACTTCTCTTACCCTTATGAGTCATGTGTTAATCACACTCTCCTCTACCACATCCATTACTTAAATGCCTCGTTATGACCACCTGAAAAGGAAAGCACTAGTGAGATCATATCTGGAGTAGAGTGTCCAGTTCTGTGCTTCCCGGTTCAGGAGAGACATGGACATACTGCAGTGTTCCCAGAGAACAGACACGAAGATCATAAAAGGACTGGAGCATCTGTCATCTGAGGAGAGCCTGTGAGAGCTGGGACTGTGCTCTGCAGGAGCTACAGCTGCTCCATCCCAGTGAGCAGGAAGCCAGAAAAAAATGCCAGGAGGCTTACATGGATGAAAAAGGAGCTTCCAGCAAAACTCAAACACAAAAAAATGAAGTACGCAGAGGTCAAAAACAGAGAGGGGAGACTTGGGAGAAGTACAGAGATACTGGTTGAACACGCAGAGATGCAGTTATGAAAGTGAAAGCCTACCTGGAACTGAACATGGCAAAGAACAAGAAAAACTTGCATAAGCATGCAATGATAAAAGGAAGACTAGGGAAAATGTGAGCCTGCTGCAAAATGTGCCAAGGGATCTAGTAACACAGGGCATAGCAAAGCCTGAGGTACTTGATATGTCTTCACCTCAGTCTCTACTAGCAAGACTGGCCTTCTGCAATTCAGGGCCCTCAACACCAATGGGAAAATCTGGAACAAGAAAATGCACTCTTGGTGGAAGATGATCAGGCCAGGAAATACTGTTGCCCCTGAGGGTATGAGCCCACAAATGCTGAGGGAGCTGCCTGCTGCCATTTCTGGGCTACTCTTGATAATCTTGAAGCACTGTGGCAACTGGGAGAAGTATTCAAAGACTGGAGGAAAGGAAATGTCACTTCAAACTTTAACAATGTCAGGAAGGAGAACCCAAGGAACTACAGACTTGTTAACCATACCTCTATCCCTGCAAAGGTGACAGAGCACATAATCCTGGAAATCATTTACAGGCACGTAAAGGACAAGAAGGTAACTGGGAGTAGTCAGAATGGGGAAATCTTGCTTAACCAACCTGACAACCTCCTGGCTTTGTAGATGAGAGGACAGCAGTGGCTATTGCCAACTTTGACTTCAGTAAGGCTTTTACCATTGTCTCCTGTGAAATGCTCATAGAGAAGCTGATGAAGGATGAGCTAGAAAAGCAGGCAGTGAGGTGGACTGAAGACTGCCCAAAGAGCCAGGCACAGAGGGCAGTGATCAGTGGTACACAACTCGTGGTTGGACTCCAGGGGTCAAAACTGGTCTGGTCCAGCTTGACAACTCCATTACTGGTCTGCAGCATGGGGCACAGTGTTACCCTCAGGACATCAGCAGTCTGCTGAGAGAAAGCATTTCAAACGGAAAGTGGTAAAAGGACAGCAGGTAAACAATAACATATTCTTCTGAAACTCCCACTCCTAGAGCTGACTGCTATCATCTGTTACCTCTTTTGTCTAATTTTAGATTGCAAACACTTCAGGGCATGGATGAGAGTTTGTATTTGCCTAAGATGTGAACAACAGCTACACATTAACTATATAAATGATTAATAATGGTAACAACAGCACCCCAACAGCAAAATGCAGCTCTGTCTCCACCTCCCATTTAATAATCAAATAGTCTGAAATAGAAAATCAAATAGGCTATATAGGAGCAAACATTTTTATTAATTTTGTTACTGTTCCCTATAATCATTATCTGGATATAATGTAAAGTCTTTTCCACCTTAATAGAGACACACATAGTTTAAAAAATATGAAAAGAGATCCCAAATGTCACAAATTCAAAAACAACTTGACTTGTTCTGCTGAATAAAAAGGTTTTCTAATTCAAAAGTTCAGATAGAAAATGTTAATGAAAACAGAACCCAGTCAAGTCAAATAAAATAAGAAAATAAATAGGGATTTTGCTTCAGGCAGCTTGAATCTGATTTAAGTAGCACTCTTGGAAGAATCCAGCTGTTGTTTACTGAAATGTAAAATAGTGTACTTATTCTTTTATGTGACAGCATTCATGATCCTTCAAATCATGAAGTAACATATTTTTTCTCATCAACAATAATCATTTTATGTACAGTTACTAATCTGACCAATTACCTGAAAGCTAATTACTCAGGCTTTACAGAATGAGATAGCTAACCCAATGTATTTTGATTTTAATTACTGGTATTTAATAAGGAGTACTGCCAATTATATCCATAACATTAATGTTTTACAGCAGCATTACAGATATTTTGTTAGTGATTGAACCAGGCTATGATCATCTTTGTTTTATAGTCTCAGAGATCAATCTAATTTTAGCTAGTGCAGAGCTGGACTACTCATGTTCACAATTTACCTCTTTTCTCTGTATGTACACTGAAGTTTCATATTGAGACACTGTAATTCTCTCAAGACCGCAGTATAACCCAGGTGGTTCAAAATGATGCAGTATTAGGGCAAAAAAAAGACAGAGCCTTCCCCAGAAACTCAGCTTGTGGCAAGTTTAAACAGGGACTTACTCAGCCCAGATCAAGTGAGTCTTCAGAAGAGCTGCAAACCCCATCTGTGCTTCTGCCTAAAAACTCTTTAAAAACATTTAGTCTATCCACATTACAGTTCCTCGTTTTTATAGGGAATTAATAAAAGCCTAAAGAAAACACTTTCTATATCACTGTGCTAAACGATGTTCCATGTAATTACCTATATTATATGGTCTATATTATCACACTAAACATTCTGTGGAATTCTGTGCTGCCTATAAAAGCTAAAAAAGGTCAAAAGAGAGGGATACATTCCCACAATCCATGCTAAAACGTTTATTTCAGTCTCATGGTCTCCAAGCTTTCACAAGTACTTTAAGAGGAGACTGGAAAGAATTTGCTGCCCACTCACGATGATTCCTCATAAAAGGTTCTTCAGAAATGGATCAAAGGCTGTAATTTCCATGCCATTTCTGTCCAATTTCCTTTTCTCTTATGTTTTCATTTTTGAAATGGCTATGATTGCAATCCACTTTTGCCCACACAGCACTACAGGTCTAAATGAACCATTTATCACAAACTTTTTGTCTTTTGGCTACTCGTGATTTTATTTCCTTTGCAATTTTTTATTTCATTTTTTTGTATTACTTACACTGCATTGCAATTACCTTCATAATTATACCTGCAGTAAATTATGTTTTCCTGCACCCAGATGCAGCATTGAGACTTCTGATCCCACCCAACTGCACTTTATTATTTATGTTAACTCCTTCTCCCCCTCCTCCTCCATCACCAAAAACCATTTCAGATGGATCTTCCCACAGGAAGAACTTTTCTTTTTGCCCTTTCCACAGCACACAGAAAATACTGATGCCTTGTATTGCTTTTGCTGATTGCTACTGCCTTACATCTGAACCTCGCATCTTTTTTTTTTTTTAGATTTATTTATTTAAAAAAAATCGGAGATGATGAAGTTTAGCATATATTCAATTCAATCTCATTATCTCACTAGACAGCATGTCATACTCTGAATAACAATTGTGTTGCTCTTCTTTAATATAAAATAGTACCAGTCATAAGCAGACAGGTTCTCCATCATTTATCTAAATGTGCTTGACTTGCCTCTGATTTACAAAAAAAACCGCCAAAATCTAAATATAAGTTCTTATGACTCAGTTTAACAAATGATCTTTCAAAATAGATTTTAAAACCCTCTCATCTTTTGGTTTTTCTAAGTTAGAAAAGAAATTTCAAAATCCATAGTCATCTAGCCACTTATAAAAGAAGCCAAAGACAGATATATTTTACTTCAGTATTTACTGTTTTCCTCCAACTTCCCCTCTCTCTTCCAAAAATTAACCATTAATAATAATGTTAATTATTACAGCTCAATCATACAAAAAGATTAAATAATATTTCAAGGGTAAATTTTATTGCTATACTTTTCTTCAATTTATCTTTCAATATAAAACAATGTCGTGCATTACAAAATGCAAAATAAATTTGTTTCAAGTTTAAGGGTCTTGAAGTGAGAAAAATATATTATACATAATCATTAGGGAGAGGATTAAATTATTAAATGCAACAGAAAATAAAATAATAAACATAGCAATACTAAGAAGTTCCCACAGACTAGTGATACATGAATTTTTTGGTGCCACAGTGTTCACATCACCAAGCCTAGAACCTCACAATATTTAAGCTAGAAATGGATGCCTGAGAAGGCTAAATGAAATTGTGGCTGTAATTCTCATATTTGAAGGTAAAAGAGTAACTGAATAACTATACATAAAAACTAAATGAAAACATACTGATATACCTGTGTGCATGAATGTATGCTTGTTTTCACAGAATATACCTAATAAAAACTCAGAACACATCTTAAAAAAATCTGTGTTTACTACTGAAGTTGTAAACAAGGAGCAAAAGTTCCCCCTGCACTTTCATGGATGGACCTGTTTTACATTTGGCCAGACCGACACATCACAAAACATTTGGTGAGATGGTGGAAATCACTTTTACACAGATCCACTCACTTCACACACAGCTTATGACCAAAGCTACAAGCAAACAATGGTATATGACCAAAGTAAACTACAATTCATATGAAAGTGAACAGACAAGAACAGATATCAGATAAAATAAAATTTATTGTTGTTTTAATACAGACTTTTCCCACAAGCAAGGTTTCTTCTTGTTTCATAACAGAATGAACAAAGTGATGGAAATTATTTGAGCGACTTTGATTTGGATGTAGGAGATGTGCACCACACACGAATTAGCTGAAAGATTCTCTGAGATATTCAACCTGATGAAAAGGAGGCTCGTGGGGGGAGCTCACTGCTTTCTACAACTTCCTAAAAAGAGGCTGTAGCCAGGTGAGGGCAATCTGTTCTTCCACATAACAAGAGACAGGATGAAATAAAATTGCCTCAAAGTGTGTCGGGGAAGTTTAGGTTGGAGAGCAGGAAAAAGTTTGTTCACTGAAAGGATGGTCAAGCACTGGAACAGGTGATTCCACTGGGAACAGGTGGAATCAGCATCCCTGGAAGTGTTAAAAAAAACATGTGGATGTGCCAGTTGAGGACATGATCTGCTGGTGAACATGGTGCTGCCAGGTTAATAGTAGGATTCAGTCGTCTCCAACTTTAAGAAATTCATAATTCAGCAACAATGAACAGGCAAACAAAATTATAAGAGAAATATAAAATGAGCTTTCAAATGAGAGAAACATTCTGCAGGACAAAAAAGGAAGCCCTTCTGAAGAATTTTGTGCAATATAGAAAGAAGTAAACAAGCATTTTTACTGGGTCTTAATGCCTGCAAAATCAGCTTAACAGCCATGAAAGTAGATACTTAAAGGAAACAAACCCTTCACTGTTTTTTTACTTATTTTAACCACGGAAGATAATGAGGGTAGAAATACTAGATGTTGTTTATTAAGTCTCCTTTTACATTTTTTATCTAAAAATGTTCAGGCCACATTCTACCATCAAAAATACCACTAAAACACATAAAGTGAAATAGGACATTGATTTCAATAGAACAAATCCAGATTTATACATACATAACTCAGAGAAAAATCTATCACAGTATATTACATATTATTTGATGGAGAATGAGAAGTTCATATGACTTTCTGTAGCACTGCATTCTTTTCAAAAGTAACTAAAATAAGCAGTCAATGCAATGACACTTACTAGAGTGACATGAGAAGCTGTCCCTATTTGCCTTAGGAAAAAAGCTCCCGGTAAACAATAGTTAATTCAAGATGGTTATTTTGGATTCTTCTGGTGTTGGGGAGACCAGCCTTTGTTCCACAGCAATTGTCAAAATCTCTATTACTAGCAATGTGATTTTCCCTCCTAGATTACTATGACCCATATTGACATAAGCATTTAGTAATTGCTAATATCTACTGAATCTAGATTTAGAAATGCCTTCTAAGCCTGAGCCTTAATGTGATTTCTCTTATCACATTAATTTCAGCTTTCCCACCTCTTATGATTTTTGTTCATCTTTTTGTGGACAAAGATAAAGCTAAGTGATGTTTTGCCCACTTGACTTTCAATACAAAAAGACCAAAATGATGGCTACAGTTTCAACAATAATAGTTTTGATTTCTGTCTGAGCCCATTGGTCACAAGGAGATTATAATGGTAGAGATGTTTTCCTCATTAAGGAAAGAAAAATCATAATCAGTAAATAGTTACTGTATTACTGTAAGAAGAAAATAAAAAGTAAAATAAAATATTATTTGTTCGCATGTTTCAACATAATAACAGCTCTTCTTTTCCTGCCAGGTGTGATGCATACAGGACAATGTAATATGTAACAAAAAAAGGTCATTCAGTCTAACACACAAAAGCACAGGTGCACACAGAGCTGCTGCTTCTTACATGGGAAATAAACAGCTCCTGACACTATTACTTACTACAAAATTCATGGAGCAAACCTGGCTTAGGATGCCATATCTATGTGTAGCTACAGTAAAGTATATTTCAAATAACTTATTCAACAGCGAAGATCTCATCAACTGAAAAGTAAGTATATAAGCAAGCTGTGTGATTAGGTTTTTGTTTTGTGTCTTGTACCCAAATCTGCTGTCATAGGCTGCATTTGCCCTAGGTTACAAAGGCATATGTTGATATGGACCAGTAGTCCTTACAACTTTGCTGCATGTCATCTTTTATTACCAAGGACAAAGAAAAATTTTATATTTCCTTCTATGTCTAATGTGTCTACTACAAGTAAATATATAAAAATATGCTACATTGTATGCAGATGGAAACATTCTCAAATTTAATGGATATAAAAAAATATTGAACAAAAAAGCCCTCAAGCAACAGTTCATAGACATTTCAATGGAATTCTAATTCTCACAATAGTCCTGATTAAAAGTGTGATGAGAGTGAAACTAACCTCACAATGGGATTACACAAGCTGAATGGTCAGTAATGGGAGATGGTTAGTTATGTTCCTAGGTTTCTGTGGGATTTTTCACCAAGTTTCACCATGTGGCTGTATTTGATTGATTGCAATTTTCTCCATTTCTAAGCTTTGTTCCAGAAAGCAACATTTTGTTCCAGTCATCTTAGCAAGTGTCACAATGTTCCCTGGCATAAGATATTAATAAAAACTCATGCTGCCTGTCTCTCTTGGTTGGTTACACCAAGGTTGATTTTTGGTAGCATTTAATATTCAATTACATTGGCAGTGACATCTGTTATTTAAATTTGAAATAATCTTCTGGAAGCAAATACAACTATGGGGCAAAAAAGCCAAATTTAATTTACATTGAGATAATTTACATTTCATGTTTTCCCACAGCACATCACACTCTGCCCTCAAGGTCTGTACAGAAGTAAGAGAAAGACCTTTGGTTCACTTTTCATTCCTTGGTGGTATCTTCAGCCACAGCCCGAGTTCAGATTCTGACCTGGCCTCCCATACAGATCCTGTTTGAAATTCTACCAAGATGCTTTGTAAGTAACGTAGCACTGACTTTCCAGGTGACAAACCTGCTCACTGAAAAATGATCCTGAAGAGCTCTCCTGGGGTTTTGAAATAAGCACAGCAACTCAGGATTACTGCATAATGTTTGAAACAGAATTTCACCTTTTCTGCAAACAATGCTGCTCATGTCTCACACAAGACAGCTACTGGAGCACATTCAAGGGCATTCCCCATGAAACAATATGCTAATTCCCTATCTCCAGCTAAGCTGCGTCCTGGTGCACATCCAAATACAACTTAAAATTGATGATACGGACTGTATAATATAATGAACTATACTGGCAAGGTAATATATTATTACCAAATAATAATGTAACACAAATTAGCAAAACTGTGTTGGAGTACAAAGCTATACTAGAGATTTACTACAGTATCAGTAGAGCTGATTTTAGTCTACATGTTTCTTATACACAACTTTGTTCAAGTAATAAAACTTGGAGATATTACCATTTTAATATCAAAAAAAGACACAAAATCCCCACATTACCAATTTTATTACAGATCTGCAGCAAATTCATAATTCCACATTATTCATACTGGGGTAAAGCATCAGCCTATTTTTGGCTGGTTTTATTCTCTTCTGAAACTTGTCTCTATGTGTTATATTTAAGCTCACCTGTATTTTATATGAATGCTTATTGAACAGTCTTGCAGAGGTATGAATATGCAGAAACACAAGGAAGAGTAGACAAGGTACTTTAAAATGGAAAAAAGTAAATAGTTTTCTTCAGGAAACGACAAGTTCCTATGCATAGGGATAAAAATAATGTAAGCTATAGGACTAGGTAAGACAAGGGTAGAAAAGTACAGTGCAATGTAAGGACTCAGCAGAGAACTTGTGGAAACCGAGCATGTTCCTTAAGTGAAAAGGCACATTCATTTTCACGCAAAGCACTCACTCTATGGTCAAACCTAAAAAATATACCAACTAGCAAGCCCACAGCTGACACCAGAACAAGGACAATAATTTATCTCTAGTAAAAACTACAGCTGTGTCTTCTAAATGATTTTATAATTTTCCAGGCATTCAGTTATAAGTACAAAAAAATATTTTTCATTACTGCTAGAAGGAAATATATTGACTACTGGGGCTCTTGTCTTGACCACTAGTGTTTAAGGGGGCAGTCCCAAAGCTATGGCTCTGTGGTTTAAGGAAACGGATGGACAGGCAAACAGTGCATTGAGAGAATATGTATTTCATGAGGTAAGCTGAGGTAACAGAGAAATGGGCATGATTTTGGATATACAAGATCAAAAGGAGCCGGAGGGAGGGCTGTAAGGAACTGACCTGATTTAAGGGCTTATTTGTACTTTCCACAAACTTCCTCCAATCTCCTCAACATTCAGGGGCTCCTGCTATGAAATAGTTCTATTATTAGTACAGCTCTAAACTACCCATCTCCTTTTGTTACCTTATCTATTTCCCAGACTAGTAAAATGTATTGTCTCACAGGAAGTCCCACAGTTTTGAGAACTGGTGAGCACAGAGATGGAGAAACTAGATTCTCCTGATCTTGGTGGCAGGGAACTGTAAGGCTACAGACAGAAACAACGAAGGACAAATAAATGGGCAAAGAACATCAAACAACATTCATAATTTCTGTATCCATTGGCAAACATTTGACAGAGGCAAGGATAGAGAGATACTTTTTTTTTGTTTTGTTTTGTTTTTTTTTTTTTTTTGGAAACATTACATAATGCTGTAAAAAAGGTCTTAGGATTCTATATACCCTTGGTTCCTGCCCTATAAAAACCCACATCCATTACACCATGGGCACCTGTGCAGAGTTAACCTGGGCCCTCTAGATGTATGTAATTCTTAGCAATTCCACATTACTTTTTAGGAGTACTGATGAATAGCTTGCCCACCCTGTCAGCCTACAAACATGAGCTACACACTTGAGAAAGTCAATTTTTCCCTTTTAATTCAGACCGAAGGAGAGTGAAATGCTGTGAGAAGCCAGATACTAAGTGGAACAGAGCCATGCATTCCCAGGGCTGTGCTGACACTTGGGTTACAGTGAGCTACAATAACCTGACACTGCACTGGGACTTGCCATGGGGTGATGAAGTGCAGAAGGCAAACATGGCCCATTTGTGTGAGAGAGCAGGCTGCTGGCTGCTGTCTCCCACTACATTTGAAAGGAAAGCTGTGTGTTCTTTCTCATCCCTGGGATGGGCTCTCCTTTTCACAACACAGTTGAAATTTTGTTTCAATCTACATAGGTGCATTGCTTTCCTTCTCACTCAAGCAAAACATCTACCACTGTGATCAAAAATGTAACTCAGATAATAGTTTCCGGTGTTCAACCTTTTCTGTTCTCATTTTTGCCTATATTGCTCCCTCCATTTTATTATTTTCAGTCAGCCTTTTCTTGCAAATACTCTTGTTTTTAATAATATTCCAAGTAAGCAGCTACCTACTATTGGTCCAGTGATCTCTGATGGGGAATAATGTGCTCTGACTCCAATGATTTCAGAAGGCTAATTAGTTACTTTATTATACTAAAACTATATTACACTAACAAGAACTATATCACTAAGAAAAACCCATGACACTCTCTGCTGAGTCCTGACACAGCTGTGACCTAATTGGTCAATCAATCCAAAACACCATCACCAGAATCCAATCCAGCAATCACCCTGGGTAAGCAATCTCCACAACACATTCCACATGTGCACAAACAGAGGCACAGTGAATGAGATATGAATTGTTTTGATTCTCTTTTCTCTGCTTCTCTCACAGCTTCACTCAGGAGAAATCCTGAGAAAGCTAAGTCTCTCTCTGTTCACAGGCCACGTAAATGCCACAACTTACTACAATAATTACTTTTTAAAATTAATGATACAAAGAAGCCAAATGATTAAGAACTTCTTAATTATTTACACCGAACAGATACGACAAGAATTAGGGCATCTTTTGTGAAGTATACTCTAGTTCAAGTGAACAAAGCAGTCTCTGTACCATGTATTTATAGATATATATCATGTGGAGTCAGGAAGTCATTCAGTATCTCTTACAGACAGAAAAAGAAAAGAAGCCTGGAGATGAGGTCACTTGACCAATTTACCCCACAACAGTTATAGACACAATTGAACTTGGCCCTCCACAGCTCTGTGACTCAGAGTCTGAGAGGAGGGCTTTTCGTACACTGCTGATACAGGTTAAGTCTGTGTTTACCCAAAACACTGTTCTGATTTTGTATTTGCTCTACATTAGATTCCTCAATCATTCCAGTAGCTTGTAGTCTATGGCAAAGATTTCAATATTTTATCAAAAGACATTGAAAACATACTGTTTTCTTCCATATGTTTTATACATCTGAGATATCTATTTATATCCTCTTAAATGCTTGGTCATAGAGTACGTGGGCAGAACTTTTGCAAGCATCAATGAAAAATGCTGAGATACTGAAGAGAAAATGAAGGACTCCACAGCATATCCTGCAGCTCCATGTGTTCTGTAACAATTCAACTAAGGCAAGTCATCATGGGTTTTGTAGTTTCTATGCCAGACCTTCAGCTGTGATTGGTGATCCTAACAATAAACCACTAAGCTCTTCTCTGTCAACTAACACCACCAGCAAGGAACCAAGACAAAAACATCAGAAATACTGTTACTTTGCAGTTTTTACCTGTTTCCTTCACAACAGAATCACCAACAAGAGCTAAAGAACCTGAAGAAAGTCTTGCATCATCAGGCAATAAATATCCAATTCTGATACCATCCTATTTTGGGGCACAGAGAATCTGTTAACTACTCAGAGACTAGGTTAGGGTAATGAGTGAATTATTTTACTATGCTACAGTTATTTTTATAGTGGTTTATGGTCTACTTATTTTTTTTTAACCACTCAGAGATCATTGCTTGAAAGGTACAATTATACATATGTCTTCTGCAGAACCTGAACTCAAGGGGGGAACATTCAGTAATAATAATGATCGTAAAAACCTCAAGAGTTTGCAGAACTGTTCTTAAGCATTATCTTTTTGTTTTCTGTTTTTTTTAAGGTTCTCCTTCTTTCTTTCAGTTCTTCTTCATTAAGTTCACGTTCCGTAAACAGAGCACACAAAATAGATAAAGATGCCAATGTTCTCACACATCTACAAAAGCAATTTTTATAATTAATGCAGAAACTGCCCAAGCATTAAGGTCCACCTGCTGCAGAAGTATAAAAGAGACAAAAAGCAACCAGATGTGGACACGTGTGAATTCCCTTCACGTTCCTCACTCTCATATAGCTCTCACCTGTTGGCATCAGCAGAACAGCCAGAGCAAACCTCACACCAGCTTGCACATATGTGATGGCATTATGGCCAGGTGGTGTGAATTCCTACAGTCCCCCTGACATTCCCACCTACTCTCAGCTTCAGCACAGCCTCGATCTGTCACCAGGGCCAGAATGCTCTCATTACACCAGTGACATCAGTAGAACAAAGTCCTAATTGCAGCAGGTTTTTACAAAAAAAAAATTAACTCAGATAATAAAAAGTAAAATTCTATTAATGATAATTAAATGTGCTCACCTGATGGATTTTCTTGCCTCAAGGCCAACAGTAATCTGCAGACTGCTCAAATACCTTTTAATTAGTATGACAGATTAATACTATCAGTCATTTAACTATGCTTTCTTACTTTAGAGCCAAGAAAGTGAGTAGAAAAGTAAAGTCCATACAAATTTGAAACAGTCTTGAATATTTTATTACTTTAGCACATTTACTCACCACAACCTTTTTGAGATCAAGTTCACTTAACCACTTCAAGAATTCCTACAGAGATCTAAAAGGAGGGCAAAAGAAAATTCCTAAAAATTCCTAATTTATACCTTGCAATATTCTGGTTCATTTAGAAAGTACTGCAATATGAACAGATAGGCACAAACAAATATTACATTGCACATACCTATTTTTATTACAGGGTAAATGAAATAAAAGAAACACTACAATGAAAGAATATTTTTTAAATGGAGGAGATATATGTACTCTGTAGTTGAAGTCCCTCATTTAGAAAATGCTGGCAAATCTCTGTACCATGAAAATGTAATCTGCTCTTATGGCTGCTATGAGTTCTTTATTTTTCTGTGATTATGCTTGGATTTTTAGAGATTTATACACATACTTGCAATCGTACTATTTAAAACCCATCTTCAAAGAAAAAGCATATTTATAGGGTAAAAAGGAAAAATATTGAAGTATTTAATTTCAGCTAAAATATACTTATTGTGATAATCATATGTGAAAGAAGTAAAATGTGTTCAGGTTTGCTCTTCAATACTCCTTCAACATTATTGTTATATTCTGATCAATAAGAACTCCTAGTAACTTTTAACAGTAATACTACTGGAAGTAATGTAAATAGTAATGACTGAAAATGTCCTATTCTAAAGCCACAGGCTAATAACTGCACAGAGAAGCTAATGTCAAATGAGTCTTGCAAAATTACCAGGTGTTCCCTAGACAGTATGTGGAAAGATTTGATGGGGGATCATCTGCAAAGCTGTAGAGATATTTACCCATAGGAAACTAAACTAAAGTAAATGGAACAAGCATTATACAAGGTGGCGCTGACACTTGTAAATCCTCTTTGTGAGTGAGCAGACCTTCTCAGACATAAATTATTTGTCTTATTCTTGGCTCTGAAAGTGAAGTGCTGAAATTAAAATACTATGTGTACTGTCAGTGCTAAAACAGCATGAATTGTCAGTATTATTCTTGTGATCAGAAGTCAAATTGGAAGGTATTACCCCATAGGCAAGTGAGTGTTTATAGAAGCCTGTTCTAGCACCACAACATGTTCTGAGACCCTACAACTCAAAGCCATACCTGCTTTGCTGACACCCCAAGGCAGACTGGAAAGCCAGAAGGGATGACTGTTACCATGCAGTCTGGCCTAGACTATTACAAAGGGCTTGGGAGTTCCCAGAAGAAATTCCTATTTGTAGCACAGATTCTGTCTGAGAAAATCACGACTTTGATCTATAAACTACCTTCCTTAAAGAATTCACCACTGCTGTGTTCAGGCACCACCATGGTTCATTATTTACGGCATGAGTCACCTACTTCCAAATGCTAATCTAACATGTTTGTCTGCTAGGTTTTAAGCCTTCAGTTTTCAGTTTTGTGTTCTCCACATATACAATTATAGACAATCTCAAGTCTTCCTGTAATGATTTTGTTTTCTAAGTGAATTGAGTAAAACTCATTGAGATAACGTATCACCATACAGAACATTTTCTAACAAGTACTGTGGCTCTTAAGGACATCAGGTTTCCAACATCCTTGCTGAATAGTGGGAAATAAGATTAGGCTTTGTATTCTCTAGCTGCACAGAGCTGAGAGATAAAATGATCTCCTTAGTTTTATTTTATATGGCCCTGCTCATACCTTCTGTGATTATGTTAACTCTTGTTGGCTGCTGTTCTGGATGAAAAACTTCTCTTATATCCATTATTATTACCCATTTGAGCATCTAAATGCTTTTCCAGTGTAGCACCCCTCATTCTTTAACTTGAGCTGTCTTTCTTAGATTTTAATGGCCGAGCTTATAAGACAAATTGCTTCCCTCAGTAGAGTTCAATCCTCTGTTATTCAAGTCCCACAGCTGCATTTCCATTATTTTGCCTGAGACTGATGTCAGACTGACAGACTTATAATTACCTAGGTTATCTCAGCCATTTAAAAAAAATGTTAGTATGACCTTTACTCCCACAGGCTTCTGGAACATCCCCAGTGCTCCAAGTTAGAATGAAAATTGGTATTAAAAATCCAGAGAGTTTTTCTGCCAATCTTTTGAAAATATTTAGCTACCTGTTACCCCAATGTACTGATTCAAGATTTCCAACATCAGTAGCTTTAGTCATTGTTGGAGTAGAAAAAATTGCATAATCACAATACACTATAAGTACATGGCAACCTGCTTAACCTCACATACAGGACAGAAGTACTCATGAACACTCCTGGCTTCAGCTCCAATTTAACTGCCACAGATTCAATCAATCAATCAAAGCCATCAGTTCTAAAAAGCACCCTGAACCATTATTGCTTAGTATCCTTCACAATGGGGCCAAAGTAGATCAAAACTCTGAACATGTATGTGAACATGTAGCTCAAGTGATAACATGCAAGTGACAGGAGTTAGCCACAGAGAACCATAATTAAAGGTATTTTTAAGACAGAGGAAAGATTGTAGTAAGGAGACTCATCATGACAAAAATCAGTACCCAAGAAGCTTTTCCTCAAAAACTCTGAAGTTCAGCCAGTTCTGTGTTAGCTTTCTATGTTTGGAAAACATTTTCTTCTTTCTCAAGAGCTAAACTCCTGCCTAATTATCTAGAAAAGCACAAAGTGCAAATACTTTGAAATTCTACCTAGCAGAATGGTAGTAAATCTATTGCAAAGTTACAGCCAAGTAAGTGAATTTCATAGAATGTTCAAAATATCTCATACTGGGCCTTTAATACTGAGAAATGAAAAGTAAAGGGGTTGCAGAGGCACAGAAAGCAATTCTAAACTCAAAAACTCCTGGTAATACACTGCTGGAAAGATTTCTTAAAGAAGATAACTCTTTACATAAAAATACATTCATCTTTCCTTTTTGTAAATTCAAAATTCATGAACAGTCAGGATAAAGCATTTATATTAGAGATAGATGTAGTACCATGGAATTAACTACCTTTATATGGAATTCATTAGATTCACAAGTGGTAGAGCTATTTAATAGCCAGAACTTTAGACTAACAGCAGGCCTAGGATGCACAGCAAGAATTATAAGGTTGTAATTCAATATTTTTTATACAAATGGTAAATAATTTATTAGAAATTATTAGAAATTTTCAGCAAAAGGCACTGCTGTCCTGGTTGCAGCGTTGGACACATGCATGCAAGTGCAAAGCTGAAGATTTAAGAACACAGCATTATTCTGCTACAGGCATTTTTAAGTACACCAGCTCAGTGTTCCCTAAAAATCAAACATAAAGCATGTTCAAACTTTATATATAATCACAGTCATATTTTCTAACCTTTTGATTGATACTATTCCATCCAAATACAAAAACATTTAAACTGCTTGAATAACTATTTCTTTACTACTTATAATTCAGGCAATATCATGATACTGCCTGCCTGCCTTTAATTTTTTTCCCCTTAGTTATTATGTAGTGACAGACCACTAACAATAGCAATCTTGCAAATAAAATCATCAGCAACAATATGAAAATAAAGATGGAGAGAACTATTCCAGTTCCCAGTCTATTCATCTGATGATGTGCTCTTCTTGAACTTTAAGCTGCTATCCTTGTAATCTCACAATGAGACTGTCAATGGTGAGTGATGAGGCAAACACATGAGTAAGCATCTTTCTCTAGGTGCACCTGCATGCATCTGGCTTTGACTGAAACATCATTCCTTTGAAGGGACATTCTCTAGAATGGTGTCCCCAAACACTCTCAGAAATTGCCACAGCCAGCAGTTAAAACGCACCAGAACAGAGTGGGGGGAAAGTATTTTACACGGACTAAGAATATTATATGAAAAAAAAATTATCACCAGGAGATTAACACTCAAAGAGGTGACAGCTTGCTTTTTTCATATTTTAGCTAGATTTAATCTTATATTAATTGGCTTAAAATATTCAAAATGTATTTTTCTGTTTGCATAGAAAGAAACAGTAATTTATGAAAAGTTAACTGCATTACAAAGTCTTCAAAGCAGTTATGTCCTCATGTATTCTCTTGCAATATATTGTTTGGAAGAAAAAAATAGAGAAATCCCCAACATTTTTTTAATAGAAGAATGTAAATTTTGAAACAGATTCCATCAACTTTTCTTAAACCCAAATAGTTTTATGCGAATGTTTATTAAATTGAAAGCCATTTGGCTAATAAAGCCATAGGAATACACTGAGAATGGGCGAGTCTGACTTCTGCACTAAGAAACTGGGGCAGAGCTGGGCCACAACACCTGCTGTGAAACTATGGTAAGAACTCTGGAGAAGAGAAATCACAGGGTAAGGCACCATTTCAGACGTGTTGCTATTGGACATGAAATGAGAACACTGAAGCTTGGTAAGTTCAAAGGAGAAAAAGAGAGCATTGTATTCGAACATCTGGTATTTACAAAATTCCAAAGGTGACAGTGGATTGGAGGATGGAATGACCACCTCTCCAACCACACTGGTCCAAAGATCAATCAGTCATTTCTATTCACCCACAGAGAAATATGTAAATTATTCTATTTTTATGTGAAGTCGTGCGGGAACTCTGACTCTCAAATATGTAAACATTATCAGAAGGCTAAAGAAAGTTTTATGAGAACTTTAAAACTTTCAAAAGAACTATAAATGAAAACTTAACACTTTTAAAAACAGGGCAACAGTGGGCAGGAGTGTCTGTCTCAGTAATGAACCCATGGAAGAACACAGCTTCAGATCAGTACACGCTGTGGTAGAAACGTGAATGTGGGATCTCACTGGCCCCATATGCACCCTGAATCTGTTTTTTAATCAGGTGAAATTAGTTTTCATCCTGCATTAAACCCACAGGTTAGATGTTTTCTAGTCACAATGGTTTTTTGATAGGGTTATTTTTGTATGTAGCTTAAATCTTAAAACATATCCTTTGTAGTATTTGAGCTGTTTCATTGCTAAGTACTGGAAATACAAGCAAACACATAAAAGTAAAACAGTAAGTGAAGGCGAACCAGATATGAATAGGAAAACCAAATCTGTTTCTTAAATTAAGCTGCATATAGCATACATAAGAAATCTATGTATATTCTGTACACCAGATATCCTGATGAATTCAAGAGCATAATATGCATTATGTATGAATTTAAAAATAATATTTAATAGTATCTGCAATACTCTTCTTTAGAAGAAAGTGCTTCCCATGACAGCCTCATGACAGAGGACTGAACACGGGTCAGAGATCCCTTGTTTACCATCTCATATTTTAAAAAGTATTCTCTAATCATTAATGCCTTCAAATCCTGCTTAAAAGAGGGGTGTATTTCCTCTAATGATCTGGAAAGAAAAGTAATTGCTTGCTATTAGATGTTAGCTAGAGACAAGGGAAGCAACAGCAGTTAATGAAAGGTTTTTCACATTGAACAAGTCACCTAAAAATGATGAATAAATGTATAAAACAACTTAGATGAAAAGAGAAAATTTAATTACTGAATATTTTAGCTTGTCCACTATCTTTGTAAATTCTCTCTCTTTTCAAGTGACAAGAATTTTTAGAATCAAAACTATTTAAATAACTTCTTACACAAGAAACACTTGCTTATCCATCACTTCAAAATTTCCACTCTAATACAGAATATAAAGTTTTCTACAAAGATTCTGGATGTGTATGCCTTAGTTATTTATATACACACACATCTACCCAGGGAAGAACATAAATGTATTTCATAAGTTGCAATGTGATAAATGGTAGATTTATAGGAACTGGTGCATGGCAAACCAGCTGAGTGCTCTGAACATAAAGTGAGAGACATCATTATTGGTGCTATAAATACTTTGCACCGTAAAATCATACTGTACTTTATGTTGCAATACAGAACAAATAATACAAAAATTGTATCTGTTTCTGGCTCAACTTAAAATGTAATAACCTTCGAATGATCCCAACAGAAGCTGAACTGAATAGGCACAGGCATTGCTTCCACTTTTTATAGCACCCAAAATCCATTGCATCATCACAGCTGCAACAGAAGTAACAGCATTATCTGATTTCCTAATTAAATCATCTAGAGCTCTTTCTTGAAAAGTGAAATGTTTAAGGTTCAGTTATAAGCCATATTCTCAGTTTAAGGCTCAGTTATAAACCATATTATTTTTTACATCCATCAAACTCTACAAGATCCTTTCTACATTATGCCTTTAAAAAAGCAAGGATGTGAGCCTGAGTTCTTTGGAACTTGGGGAAAACTACTTTGGTGAAGACTTTAAAGAGAAGTGTCTGAAACATCATTCTAATGACATCCTCATATACAACACTCATAGTCAAGCATCTGAGGGTAGCAGTACCATGAAAAAGTTGGCTGGAAAGACAAATCAGGGAGAAGAAGACATCCTATGTATTGAGTTCATTTGCTCATTCCCTAAATGTGTGACTGTTCTTTACTCATCCTTCTTTCCTATTTTTTAGGCATACTGAGCTTCTACAGCTATCAGCAGGTTCAGAGGGAACTTCAAGGCAGTTACCTTGGTAAAGCTCAGCCCAGAATTGGAGTGACTAAAGGGCTCAGAACCCTAATTTAAAAGTGAGCATTTTTCAAAGTGCATGCCTAAATTTATCTGTTCCACTTTTTCTATTTTTTGTTGAACAATAATAATACTGACTCCCATTTCCAAAGGACTTTGGGGTCTCCAGCTGAAAGATGCTATTCAATTAGTCTCATGAAATCACTGTTAAAAATGAGATTCCCTATTATACCCATTTTCTAATCAGCTGAGGAACATTGAGTTCAAAAGTTCACCTTGATACATAATCTGTTTAGGAAATTTAAAAGAGAAGGCAGAAAAGGGGCAGGAGAAAAATGTCCAGAAAAAAAATCCAGTGATAACTAAACAAAGGGAGAAGAGCAACTAAAATTAAAGAGATTGTAAAATCAGTCTGAGAAGGCCTAAGAAAAAGAATCAAATTATAAGTATGATTGATTTCACAGAGTGCTAGAAATACTGCCTTTCTTTATTCCTACTATCACACATCATAGACATTTCCTAATAGTTTTTTCAAAAGATTCTTTAATGAACTTCCTTTATCAAAATTCCAAAGTGAAGAAAAGGTTGAAAAACCAAATTATTTTGGAACCCCAACTGCCAACAAAATACTTTGAAAGATTAATTTAAGATATGTCATATTATAAAAGGTTTTTTCTTTAATTATGGTATTGATCTCATCTAGACACAAAGCCATCCCCTCAGGCTCACAGCTTTGCAGTAACCAGAACAATTGCTTCCCATGAAAAACAAGAGTAAGGTCATATTGCACATATCATGCAGCCAGACTTCTAATACTGAAATCTATGAAGTAATGTTTTAAAGGTAATTTCAATCGTCCTTATTTAAAATTTCCACTGCAAAACACATTAAGTGGATATTATCAAAAGTATTTATTGGGCACCAGTTTTTACAAAATTGATCACTGTGATCTAAGTACTAATCTTCATTAAACATGCAAGCAAATGTTTAGTAATTTTTCCTTATAAGATTTATTTTCCTAAAGTAACACCTCTGTTTGGTTTGGCAAAAGACCCAATGAGTTAAAGTTTACACTAGATGGGGGAATATATCAGAATGAAGAAAAATAACTGTATACTTTTCAGATACATTCCCATGTTCTTCTTCAAAATAATATACACCCATGCATCAAAAGCGTGTCTGTCCCATTCACTGAACCACCTGCTTAACAGGAAGAAAAATATCTTCCTTTCCTCCTGACAAAAACCCCAACATACACTGTTCATTGGGGAAAACCAGGTAACTATTAAGAAATCAAATCTATAACTATAAACATTAAGCAGTTTTGACTCACTACCATACAGCTCCATCAAATGATTTCCTGTTTCCACTTCTGTGAACTACTTCTGCATTTCCCTTAAGCACTCTGAGTTTCAGATATGGCTTATATTTTCAAGAGATGTACACAGCAAGCTGCATGGTAGGTTCATCTGCCTTAATTTAATTGACAGACACTATGTTCCTTCAGAGTCAACAGCAAGAAACAGCTCCCTCAGAAGATGAGTCATCCTATCCTATAATAGAGGTTGAATTAAAATAAGATTAATTGCCTATCTGCTGGCTGTAAAACCAGCTCAGATCAGTACTGCAAACATACACCCAACTAATAGGCATCTACATCTGGACAAAATGAATCCCAGTCCTTATTTCTCCAATCATTAAAATTAAGAGGATAGAGATAATCATTTAAAAGAACATACTGCAAACTATCAGTTTAACCTGCCCTAGTAATTTTTTCCCAATTTCAGCAACAGCATTAATCCATTTGACTGGCACTGCTGACTGCAGTTTTCACCTTCACGCTTCACATATTAAAATATGACAAGCCAGCCCTGCTGTCTGATCTACTCCATGCTCCAGGAGTGTGGTGTGGTGCAACAAAATCCAATCTATGGAAACAAAATATCTAGAGAAACATTTCACAGCACTGCAAAGGTGCCTAAGTGTTTTAGAAAATGAAGATGTTGGAGAAGGGGCAGAACATTCTCGTGACATTGCACTGACAAGGCGCAATCAGATCTCTCAGAAATACACAGTGGTAATTAATACTGCCTGTAGAAGAACTTACTCATATTGGGTTAGAATTTTTGAGGTGAGTTGACACTGCATCCAGGCAAGGTAAATCAAGAACACAGGAACAGAGTCACACATCAGCAAAGTATGCTCACACTATTTACACATAACACTTACCCTGGCCACTGACAACCACATGCAAGCAAAGATACAGATTTGGCACACAGTTATCTGTTGTATCCATTTTGTCCTGCGTGTACTGTAAGTCAGGAATTGGAAAACTGAAGTAAAAGATGCAGGAATTTTTTTCTAAGGAAAGTGGAGCAAAAACTTTAGAACATGACTTTTACCTGCTAGACCATAGCTTTCAAGCCTTTTCAATTATTTTTAATTGCTTACATTGTGCAATATTGTTTCAGTGACATTCAATGGGAAAGGAATTATGGTTCTTTTTTAAAAATAAAAAGGGTAAAAATATTTTGTATATATAAACAGCCAATCTGACACTACACTGCAAGTATTTGGCAGGAAAAAAACCTCCTTGTATCAGGGCAAGTTTAAAAGTTCTTCAGGAAAACTGATGAAATTGGCAATTCTTATTTTTTTAGGAAGCAGCAGTTGTGTTGCACTGTGATATTATTTAATCTTATCAGGCTGTTTTATATTTGCACTGAAGAAACAACAGATGAGAATATAAGGGGTATAATTTGATGATACAAATAGGAATCCAAATCGACTAAACATTTTTTAAGACAAGTTGTATTAATAGAAAAAGTCAGAACAAGACTTAACCATCATGTTGAATTCAAGCCATAGGTTTGAAACAGACTTTGAAACAGAGTTTGAAACAGAGTTTCTCTTCAGGGAAACTTTGCCTGATTATTCCTTGAGGCTGTACTGCCTTTTGAGCTTGTGAGATTTTAGTTTAAGGAATTTGTCCATTAAATTTAGTTGCTGAGATCTCTTCCACTGTCATTAGACTGTGAAGTGGCAAAAATCCCATTTTTGAACCATTTAATCCCCATTTTGACTTCCCATCTTTCTGGCAAAGGTGGTAATCTGCATGTTCAATAAACACATTCCTTACTTTGCTCTCAGTGCCCTACCTGCAGAACACCCCCACAACTGGTGTGTGCCAGGCGCAGGAATGCCCCCTGGCAGGGACAGTGGTGGCCAGCAGACTGTGGCTGCCCTGGAACACTCTGGAGGGCAGGCTACTTGAGCCTCATGCTTCTCTCCCTACTGCTATTGCTGTAAAACTTCCAGGTGCACTCCGACAAATTTATATCCCATCTGTTATCAGAAGCAGCTACCATCCAAATGACGATTTTTAGGTTCTACCACGACAGCAAACAAACAGAGAAAGATATTTTCCCTTTTGTTTGGCAAAATGCTTTATTCAAGGAAAGGACAACACTGCAGAAAGGAAGAGAATGGCTTCAACTTCTGAAAAAATATCTCCCTTTTCACATTTGCACTGAGGAAACTTTCCTACTTTCTTGGGCACAATTACTTTGTTGTCTAGATCTCATACACTAAAAAGTAAAAACTTTTCAACAAGCAGGGGACTAACTTGGAAGCTGAGGGAAATTGCCACCATACATACTAAAAACGGGGTAAAAAAAATCTGCTTTATATTATAAGGTTGGTTATAATCTTTTGCAGGACATAGAAGCATTAATCAGAACAGAGAGGTCTTTGATGATGTGACTACTGTATCAGCTCACTACAAGATGATTGTGTGCCTAGTACAAAGCTAACAACAAGGTGAGGAAAAATCCTTTTCTTCATTTGCAATTAAGAAAATTAATTTTCTTCATTTACAATTAAGAAAATTAATTAAAAGCCCATTGATTAACTTTGTACAAACCTATTTGTGCTCTAATGACACATTTATATCACAAAGTGTTTGAGCTACAGAAACCTCATTTCAGTTAAAATTTAAGGAAAGTGAGGGTATGTATATACAGTTTAAAGAAAGTGAGGTTATGTATATTCACCATTTCCCAGTTTTGCCAGGAATCCTCTACCATTGCAGTCAAACAACCCAGAAGGTGTCAAGTGAATCTACCATGCAATAGCAAAGATTTTCAGAATACCCTTGGAATAGAAAGATCCAGTCCACTATGAAAAATGTTTTCCTTGAAATGGTTGTTAGTAATTTCATTCTTTTCAAAATGAAAAATGACTGCCATATGCACATGATATTAGGAACTACAAGTTTGTACAGATTTTCCATGAATATCACATTTGGTTTTTGAATTGCTGCAGAACAAAGGTGCAAAACTACTTTTCTCTCCAGTAAGCTTTTTTCTTTTTATTTTTGGCATTAAAGATAACTACCTAAAGATGATGAAGATATTAATTCACACATCCCACTGCAGTTCATTCTTCTTCTTACTTCTGTTGATGGTTTTGAAAAAGTCGGAATAAATTCTTATTTCTAATTTATATGCTCTCCCTATGCCTGCATACTGCCAGTTTAGATACGTCACCTGCAATAACAATGAAAAATTGCTGTGTGCCTCATGCTCTGTTTTCTTCATCTGTTTTAGAAGCTCGCTCCAGCTACTGCGAGGGTGTTCACTTGTGAGTAGTAGCAAATCTAATTTAACTGTACCAAGTCACAGTTTTTTCATCTTAATAGCTATTCTGCACAGCCCAGAAAACTCATTAATGGAAAGACTCTCAAGTCTAGTTCATGTCTTTTATGGGAATGAACCAGCTTACCAGAAAGAACACATTTCAAAAAAAGACAGATAGCTTAAAGACATCCTCAGCTACAACTGTCAGTACTCTATAATTATTGACAGAAGCAGTACCCCTGAGCTGCTTCATGTAGTATCCCAAAGAATCAAGTGTGTTTAACAATGGCATACAAAGAAATCTAAACCAAAGATAAGTAGTAATGTTAAATTTGGAGGTCACCTCAGGTACTCAAATTGCACAGGAGGCAGCAGAATATTCTTTTATTTACTTCTGACAAGTGATACTAGCTAGACTGATATTCAGAAAGCATGAGCAACTAACATGTCATCATTTAAATTTAAAGGTAACTGAGGAAGCAGCAGCTCCTGCTTCCTTCCATTCTGAGACAAAAATAGTGTTTCACAAATGTGAACCTTAGGATAACTACAGGAAAAGATGGATTACTAGGTCTGGCCTGTAAGGTCAAATTTACTTGTGTACGTCAGAAACAATACTGAATATCTGAAGCCTTTTCGTTGTGGAATTCTGGAAAAGAAAAGAAAAAATAGTAAGAAGAATAGGGCCAGATGTGGAGGAAAGGAGGTGATTACCATTAAAAATATGTTTTCTGGGGATGACTAAGGAGAATCAATAATTTATGGGAAGACAGACAGGAAAGAGAGAGAGAAAGAGAAAAGGGAGGGAGGGAAGGAGGGAGGGAGGGAGGGAGGGAGGGAGGGAGG
>QUSF01000009.1:22214030-22422080 GCA_003676055.1 Chloebia gouldiae | reverse complement strand
TCAAACAGCAGAAGTAAGATTCAAGTGTATTACGCCACTTTGGAGAGAGAGGCGGAAAATGTGATCCACAGTGTGTAAATTAAATCTGCCATTGGATAGCGAGAATATTCATAATGGAAAGGTTTCTCATTCTCACCAAAATCCATGAAATTATTCTCATATTTCATTTTCATTATAGAAATAATTTAGGTGGTATATTTGTGTTCTGAATGTAAAGCTATTTCCTTATTTGCTAAATGGTTGAGAAACTGAACAAACTCTAATGAAAGATACAACCTAGAAAACTTTAAAAAGAACCCTCAGAAAAAGAAAGGTGTAAAAAGAAAAACATTTTTAAAAATTATCAGGGTAATGTATGCTGTAGAATTTTATATCGTAGTTCTGTCTAAAGTTATTCTGGTGCCTACTTTGCTTTAAAGAATGCACTCAATATGCAAGGCTGCAGGCTTGTGTGTTCAGTTTTAATTGAATGAAATTTCACTAATTACTTATTAATCCAGTGCAGTGATTTTTCATATGCTCCATTCATACAGAATAAAATCTGTGCCTTTAAAATTTTCATAGATGGAAGCTAGAATGAGGAGATTGGAATATATAAACAGATTCTTTCACACTCGTATCAGCAGTTCAAATCCACATTATCTTTCTGGGGACTAAAAGAAACCATCTGTTTAGAAGCCTACATGAAATGAGTTGATGATCTCAAATATAACCCCTAGCAGGCACATGTTCATCACCTGCTTGATTGACATACATGCTGATAGATGGCAGAGAACAAAAAAAATGAGCTATTTTCATATCAAGAGCTGAACCTAAAGTGCAAAAATGAAGTATATTGCTACGACAATGCTGTTTATAGTAAAGTTGCTCTAGAGATAATAGATAATTTCAGTTGTCATTAGTTGTGTTATGTACTGAATTACATAACAGAACTGGAATAAGGGACAGCCTATTATTTTAAGTGTCTCTATACTGTTTTTCACAAATGTTTTGTCAATCCATGTAACCAAAATGTTTCTCTAGTTCAGAACAATCATCTTCAAAATTTCATTACAGTAGCTGAAAGCTGGTTGAATTTTAACAAAAAGTATAAGTTAAAACAGGCTGACTTAAATGCAAAGCATTCACTTTTCACAGCATCTTTCTTGTAGCCCAAGTTTTTTGTCTTTCCATTTACATTTTTCCCAATTCTATTTCCCTTCTTTATATGGTAATTTACTTTCTGAACAAACCAGATTGTACTATTACCACAAAAGTAATTTAAAGTTTGTGCTTATATTTAATTTTTATTAAACCAAGCAGAGAAAATGATGTTATAAAAATAATTCTGAAACTAATACAGAAGCCAGAAAAAAATGGCTAACTGGAAAAAAACTTTTGGAATCCACTGAAATCCACACATATTCTTCCTTTTTCACCTTCTAACCGAGTAGAGTGCAGTGTAGAGTTTATGCACTCAAAAACGTTTTGCTACCACCATTTCCCCTTTAATGAGAAGTCACAGTGTCATAGAGAATACTTTATAGATTTTTTTCCAGTTCATCTATCTTCTCACCAAGAAAATAAACTGTCTTCAACAGCAAAGAGGCAGTGAAACAGTGACAATGTCTAAGATATTCCACCTCACACCTTCACTTTTTGGCTGCCATAATCTGCAAGTACCTCCATGAAGGCTCTAGAAAGTTTTTCGCCTGGACAGTTCAAACAAAAAATTGCTAAAGGCAATGGCAGCTTTCTTGTACTTGCTCCTTTTCTAATACAAAAAGGTAGATTTCAGTAACCATACGTAACTTTCTCACACTGCAGCAGTCCTGTATTTTCTAACTAAGCTTTGATTGCTTACCTGTGGCCTAAAGTAACAATAAAATAATGAAGACAAATTGGGAAAAAAGATCCCAAATTCTGCTACATTGTTTATTTATAATTTGTGTCTAGATCATGACACAAATTATAAACAAAAATAACATGTGTTATTTATTTGTGTCTAGACCATGACATTACAAATCCACATTAGCAGTAGAATGTGGCCAAAATTGCCAGCAAGCCAGGCTTGATCCATAATGATCATCCATAATGACTTTCTGCCCATGAATTTACAAGTGTTGCAGCAACATGGCAGAAGTTTCGTCATCCTCCCTTTTATGATGTTACCTGTGATCTGGGAACCATCATGGAGGGGGTCAGTTCACTGCCTCCCTACACATTCCTGAAAGACTTAAACCAGCATTTTTCTGGAACAGGTTCTTCACCATAAAGTTATTTCAGATAGGGACAGTGTTTTTGGTTTCAAGTTTCTACAGCATTTTAACAAGTTGACACTTGATCCTTCATGAGTGCTTTGCTTCCTATACAATAGGAATCAAATTTCACTAAGACATAGCTGAGCTAGAATTCAGCCCAACTACTGAATTTCTGATGAGAACAGAATGCTGGTTTTACAGCAGGCTCAAAACAAAAAGAAAGCACAGCATCATCATAAGAAACCTAATTAACTTTTACTTTTAATTTTAGTAAAGAACAAACATCACAGAGAAATAGTTCTGATTCAGAAGAAAACATACCTGTTCATAGGTTAGAAAGAAAAGAATTCTGTATTCCCATGACCCTGGAGCAATAAATGTGAGGCCTCTAATCTGGAGCTTTGGTTGGAGCTCCAAAATGCAAATATTTGCCACTCAAAGGTTATCTACCTTAGTTTTCAACGGTTATGGAAGAAAACTGCCAGCAGTGACTTCCTTCTACATTCACTTCGCCCAGGACCTTTTTGCTTTGCTTTAAGAATGAAGGCGAGATGTTTACTTCCTTCATCTGATCATTCCTTAAAGTATCACCACTATCATAATGGAAGACATGATTTAAAAATGCATTTTTTACCCTGATAACAAATGAGTAAGACAAAGAATAAGTCCACCTTTATCCTTTGAGTGTAGTCCCAGAACGGAAGATGAGTCATAGCAAAAGCACTGTCTCCATGCCTCCTGCATGGAGGCTCTTTTCATCTCAGAGGGTCTTGTGATTACTTGACCATATCTACACTAGGAATACATTGCTGGAAGAAGTGTTTTCTCTGCCAGTGACTCCTGATTGCCCTTGACAGGCAATCAAAGTCTCCTACCAGGTGATCTTTTATTTAGTTATCAACACACCAAAGTGCAAACTTCAAAAACTACCTTGATGTTTGTGACTTCAACCTTTTAGTGGTGGGGGTTCAAAGTAAATAAAGAAGCATCATGTTTAATGAAAGCTGAGTCCCACACTCACCTGTTGCTCACTTCAAAAGGAAAGCACAAGGACAAACAGAGAAAGATCTCCACTCGGTTACAGGAAGACTGCCAAAGTATTGTGGGTTACAGACATTTATTAGAAGGCACCTTTTCCACCATATGTAGGATCTTGTTGAAATCTAACATCAGAAACTCATTAACAGTCCAACTTTAGACCTTGAGTAATAAGCAACAGAGAAGCAACTTTATGTGCCTCTGACAAACTCAGCTCCCTTTAGAACTATAATTTTGGTATAACACAATTTCATCTAAACTTCCTGAAAAAATACAAGGCAGACTACCTTTTGGACCTAAACTAACACAATTTTCTTCTAACTACCCAAAGTCGCAGCCTTAGACCTTCATCCACTTCTTACTGTAAAAAAGAATATAATTTATAAAAGTAATAATGGTGAATACCATCACATGCTTAAAATGGTCACACATTCCTTCAGACAACTTTTTTGCTAACTCAGCATTTGCTTAATATTAGATTATTTTCTTCCATCAGTAATGTTTTAAACTCCTTTAGTAGCTATCTTACTGTTTAATTACAGTTTATTTTAATAAATACATGAGAAATAAAAGCATAAAAAATTCAATCAAAGCAATTTCCTATAGTTCAATTGAATTGAAGAGTATTTCACTCTTTAATATGCATCCCCCAAACTCTTTATTATTGACTATCCAGTGTCTCTATAGTAACTTAATGGACAATTCCATTAGTATTTGATTTTTAAGTCTGGAAAATCATTTTAAATTTGAATGGGATGCCTGAAAAATATGGCTATAAATGTCTGTATTGAAATATTAAATAAATTCATCAAAACCAGGCTTAACCTAAGCAAATTTGCTAAATTAATGATTTGGATAAGATGCTGCAATTTAGTGCTTATACATGTTTCAGGATTTAAATATCTTTAAATGATTAATTGATACAGGATTTTATGAGTCAACTTGCTTTTAGTCTCTTTACAAATCCACCTACTGACCGTACAGTAAAATTTCAATATTCTGTGGGGCTATTTTCTCTTCAGGCTGGTAATTTTTTTCCTCAAGAAACTCCTAAATCTAATCCTCACACAAGAAATACAAGGTACAGGGAGAAGTATTCCCAAATTAAAAAGATTTAGCTCTACAAAATCTGACTGCTTTTAACCCTTTCTCTTGCCATCTCTTCTTAAAGTTGTTTATCCTGGTTTCCTTTTTCAGTCCATTACCGGATGCAGCATTGATTATGAGATTGGTAATAAACAAGATTTTCTTCCAAAACATAACATTCCTGATCCACTTAGTCCAGAACAACTTCCAGTAACAGAGATATTTCTCTGGTACTTGCAGACACCCAACACAATTCTAAAACCCATGAAGAGGATTAAGAACTCAAAACAATGAGTAATGAAACCATTTGTTTATCACTAGAGAAGATAGTAAATGTTAATTCCTCTTTAATCTGTTTCTGTATTTATGGTGTATTTCTGCAAGGTATTTCAAAAAATATATCCTAGATCATACCAAGTTTGATGAATAAAATTAAATTAGAAAAAAAACCTAGTAATTCCAAATGTTTTCTTCATACACAAGAAATTATTTATTATATTAATTATCATGTCTATATTCCAAAACAATTAAGTATTTGGTGAATGGTTATTTAAGATTTCCATGGACTTACAAGGGCAAGACTACAAGTATTTTCCAGATGTAAAAGTCACACACTTTTTTCCTAGAGAAGGAAAAAATCATTACCTCCAAGTCTCAAAACAGCACATTTGCAATGATGTTAAGGGTTTTTGGCATATTTTCAATTTTCAGATAGTCCAGAAGGATTTGGAGGGGAGGCAATAGTTGAAAGTGGTTGTACAAAATTTTCCATTACATACCATCTAAGGTGAACTGTTTTCATGAAATTAAAGAAAAAAATGTTTATACTGTTAAAGTAAGAAATTTTCAATACTCTGGTTATATCTAACAGAACGAAATAAATGGCTTTTGCTGAAGACTGTGCTTTGTGCTGGACTGAATACTTACCCTGATTCAATTTTTTTGCTGTCTGGATATCAAACAAGTGCTAAACATAAGCAGACCACTGCTAAGTAATGTACTTACACTGACAGTGGCTTCTGGTTTGTGCTTCATGCAGTCCCTTCCACATTTATTCAGAGAAGCTTGAAAGGGCAAAAAAATCAATACTAATCTAGTGGACCAATTCAAATTTGTTCTCCAGGACATCTTGCTTAGTGTGCTGCTGACACACTCTGAAATTGTGTGAGGAAAGTCATCAGTTTTGAGATCATGAGAACTCTTGTTTGTCTTAAATCAGATCCATCTAAGGAAAACGTGTATTAGCTTAGGAAGCAACAGAAGAACTCCACAGAATTACAAAATCTTTAAGAAGATCAGAACTGCACTGACAAGCTGTGGTTCTCCACCTGGATGATATCAAATGTGCTACATCCACAACTGTCTCAGCTGAGGACTGTTACCACCACTTAGCTCATGTAAAAGAACTGCTATTTATCACAGAACAGTGTTCGTGGGCACTGACAGTCAAGCTCCTTTAAACCCTCAAAAGTAATATATGACATATCACATTACATTTTCTGAACATGTCACTAAGAATGCTTGACCCTCAAGTGATTAGAAAACAAAAGAAATGAAATTATCTCTTGGTAGAGACACAGCTGTAACAGTTTGAAGGCAGGTAGATGAAAAGGGGGCCAGAGTAGGGAGAAAAATTTAAAATAAATAAAATAATACTTTATAATACTCCATACTTTCTGGAAAATATATTTTCACAGGAATTATGGTCACAGAGGTAGCTTATAAAAACTATGTCAATTCTCATGCATAGGTGGATATTTCCAAAACCAGTAAAATAATACGTCCAGTGGAAACAATTTACCATTTTCAAAGCCCAAATAAAATAAGTGCACTTTTGAAGCTTGAATTTAATATGAACAAGTCAATTTTAAAAGTCAGAAAGGTTAAATTATGAAAATAAAACATGTATCCTCTGGAAAGGAAGAGTAACTTTGTTTAAGAGGATGTATTTAGAAAGCATGATCTTCTGTTAAAATAAGAGTTGAAAAAAGTCATATTCCTTAGAAAAAGATCTCCTGGAAATCCTGATACGTTCTGTAAAGGATAATGCATTGCCTCACCTTTACACAAACACTGTACATAAAACTTGAGCCGTGGCAGGTTTTCTATGTGCTCCCTTGGAACAATATTGAACCACACTGAGCTCAAATTAGAGAATAATTATTTATATTTCAATATTTACTAGGATATACAATATTTTCAAGAGAAGTTCTCTGATGAGAATATGAAACATTTTTAACTAATGGTAGAACTAATGTTCCAATGCTGTTATAACAGGAAAAGATTGAAGGTTTCTTCTCTTATGATCCAGTTGCTTTATTTGACAATATCGCATGAATAGTTTGTCTGCCATGTACTTTTCCTTCTCTCATCTATTCTTCTCTATCCCTCTTTCATGCTTCAAGGGAAGATAAGGAACACTGTAACAATGAATTATTTTGAAGAATTAAGAAGAAAACTTAAGTAGAAGTGGTGTTCTTGAAACTATCTGACATAGTAACGGTGCACTTGTGATTACCAACTTGTAATTCAATTGAGCTAACAGGTGACAAAGTTATTAATTCTAAATAGTCTGACAAGAGGTCCTCACTAAACTTAATTTCCTGCTTATAAAAAAAAAGAAGTTACTACAATATAGCCTTCCTTGGAATTCGATTTGGGAAGAATTAACACAAAATAATATAGGTTATTATCTGATATAAAAGTTAATGCAGAGGTTTGTTTTTTTTTTACCAAGTTAACAACATAATGCAGAGGATTTAATAAAGCCGTAATTTCATAATACAGGGCTAAAAAAGCCCTGTGTTTTCTGCTAACAGCAAGCAGGAGGTATGGCGAACAAAATCTTACTGAAAAGTCAAGTCTAGGGCAAAGTAGCAGTGAGGCTTTGACCATTTTGTCCTTCCCTGTAGGGAGTTATTCCCCACAAGACTAGACAGAGAGATCATTCTCACCCCCAAGTTGTTACACAGTCATTACTGGGACAGTCCCTGCAGGCAGCAATCAATGAAACACAAATGTTTCAATATGGATTGGCATGTGTTTTTTGTTTCCATCTAAAGTGAACATAAAAATGAAACCAGCACACAGAAAAGATGACACTATTATTCTGTCCAGGCTAGTTGAAATTCAGCTACAATAGCAATACGTGGTGGTTCTGTCTTGCCTATACCAGATGTCTGTTCTCAATGCTGACATTTATTCTTTACATCATTCACTGGAATAGGAGATTTGTGCAGTAAGTAAAATATGAGAAGAAAACATCTATTTCATTTCAAACTTTCACATCTAGTTACTAAGCCCCTGAAATACTATTTTTTTTTTAATTCCAAAAGGAATATTCAAAAGAAGAATCCTAACAAGGAAGGAAATAAAAAATATTTTTAAAATGCTGTTAAAGCATTAACTTGTTCAAAAATAATGCTGCTTAGTTACACTGTAGCATGTCCCCACAATTTCTGTGTACAACGTGTTACATAACAGAGCTGGATTTGCATTGAGGGCAAGAACAGCAAATGCTGCTTAGATTTCCTCATAATTATAGCTAACAGAAAGAGTTCAGTGCTTCATCAAAATAAAAAAAACAACAAAAAAAACCCCCCACAAAAACCAAATCAAACAAAAAACTTACCGGACTGAAAGCTTTCATCCAAGAAGTAATTGAGAAAAAAAAAATTCCACACTTGCATAATTTAACAGCTGCTAAATCACTAGTTTTAGGCCATTTTTACTACTTCAGAAAACATATTTGTGATTGCTGTATATCATAGTTAGATGCATTGAAACTTATTTAACTCAAGAATACTATTTTGTGAATGATTTTTCAAAGTGGCTTATTAATATAAAATGAAAAAATTAAGTAGGGTAGGTGGAGGAATATCTTACACATTCATGCAAATCACCATGATGGATTATAAACGCATGCATGTGTGTGGGTATAAATACAAAATATAAAAATTATTTAACTGGGAGTCTGCTGTATGCAGCACGTTATGGCCTTGGGAAAGAACCACGTCAAATGCCATTTGATGATGCTCAGCCAGGCACATATAAAGGCACATTGCACCAATAATATTTGACAACACTGGCTGTGCTTTTTCTGCTTCAGTGACTAGCTTGCTCAAGTTCTGGGCAAAGCAACACACAAATCGTTTATAAGCAGCTACACTGTCAGCATCATCCTTTCAAAGCAATGACCACAGTGGTTTCCCAATAAACATACTTCACATTTCAGGTTTGAAATTGTGAAATAACAAGGGAGAGAAAAGAAATTTATTAGCCTCAGGTCACCAAAAAGATGTAACTGAAAACAAAATTAGCAGCAGTTAGCTTGAGATTCAACTCTAATGTCCAGTAAGCTCTTACTTTTCTTTGATGGTGCTTCCAATGCATTTTTTTTTTTGTTGTTGTCCCAGCAAATAGTGAGCACAGTTCTTGCATCTGGACAGCAGATTGAATTGAAATGTCTTACACTGGACAATCAAAACTAGTTACATCTCAAAGCACTGTGTTTAGTAGCAGTATTGTTCTATCTATTGATAGAAATGAATACGCATTATGAGAACGATGTATGTGGAAGTCAAGAAGGGCCAGGCTTCTTCCACAACTTCAGTAGCCACAGATCTATCCAGCTAACAGATCTATCCAACTTAACCATGACCAGATGCAGTCCAAAATATTTACCTTTAGATTTCTGCTGACTACATTGGTTGATGGCAGACACCAAAGGCTCACAGTACTTGTTAAGACAGACGTTTGCTAAAATTCATCCATCTACAGTGATGCACAGAATGACTAGATGTTTCCTCCCCAGCTGTTTAAGTTCATGGCAGGGTAATATTTTCTCTTTTGCTTCCTCTACTGAAATGGCACAAAGGCTGTATGGAAGAAGTCCGTCAGAAGAGTGAGAGAAGGAAAGGGATAAAACCACAAAGTGTGCCCAGAAACTGAAATTGTGAATTATTTCTTGGAGAAGAAATAAAAGACATCTGACCTGTGCCTGGGTGATTTTGTTCTCCATCTTGTCTGAAATTATCCTGTCTCTACCTTAAAACTGTATCATGACTGATAGCTCAGCCTCATTCTGTCTTCTGGCTGGGGACTCTCCATGCTTTGGGACACTCATTATGAGGATGCTTGCACACAGTTCTCCCTCCCAGCTCCACTATCACATACAGCATACAGGATGTAGGGTTTAAAAGAAAATATGAGGTGAAAATGAGAGCACTGCACTAACTAACTGTTTGTAATTCTTTTGGAGCTGCTCATTTTCCTTGGTTTCAGAGCCCATAATCAATGATAACCTAAGATCACCACAGCAAATTGCTAAATCAGACTTGTAGGTTTCTATTTGTTATGATTCTTTTGACAAGTCAAACAGCTCACAACACTTAATTTTTTTTCCCCCCAAGGAATTTGAGTACAGATGAGAGCAGGAGTGGCAAATAAATGGAGAAAAATGTTGTTAGCTTTGTTCAAACACTGACATTGAGTCTCTTGACTTCTAACCTCATTCTGTAATATACGGATCAGCAGTTTTTTCACTTCCCACCATCCTACATCCAGCCTTTGCACTGCTAGAAGAATTTAAGTCAGTACATTGCAAAAATAATTTTTGCTAAATAAGTCCCAAACTCATTTCTGTTTACATTTACTCATGTAACTCCTTTTACATTATACTGCCCGAGTCTTCAGTGCAATTACCACCTTAGGATAATATATTACATGTAACCTTCTAACCAATATTGTGGGTTTATGTTTAAAAATTAACGAAGGAAAATGTCTTGGTTCTGCCACAGACTCATAATTTACAATGTTTATCCAAACAGACACCATAACAGATTTTCTTGAGATCCATATAATTAACTATACATTTTTACATTAACCATACATTATACTATAACTATATAATGTATAATGTACATTAACTATACACTACAATTAAATATACAATATACATGTATCTTCAAATAGGAGAAGGAGAAAGAAGTCATGGACATGGAGACAAACACTTATACTTCAATAAAACACATATTCTAATCAAAACATGGGAGTGGGAAGGGGGCGGGATTGGGCAGGGGGCAAAGAGAGAGAAAGTATTCTAAAACATTATTCTACAGAAGGGTGAATTTTAAAGAGGAGATTTAGACAACAAAGAGGAAAAAAACTAGCTTTTTTCTTAGAGAAAGATGTTAGACCTGGTATCTAACTTTAACTTTTTTTTTCTAACTTCAGCCTTATTTACATTATCCAGTATATTAAATTACTCTTTACTTGTTCTCTTTATTTCCTTTAATACTCCTGTGATGATCAGTGAATGGTACTGTTTCTTGAGCTGGACATAAAGTCCAGCTTGACTGGAAATGTTAAATATTAGCTTTGCTGGTGTTTTTTTCCCTGGTCCTGGACTGAATCATATTGGCAGGTTTCTGTGAGCAAGCCTGCATATTACCCACGTAAAGGGTTCCAACTCCAACTAGTAACACTAAGCTATCATTTTCAGCTCATTAAATTCACTCTTCTTACAATTAAAAAATTATAAGTGTAAAAATAGTAGCATTTGAGTAGATCATCTATCAGTATATTACACACATTTTTGCATTAATTTGCAATTCTATGTTTGACCTTGATATTTTTGAAGGTTCTGACAATCAAAAAGCAAAACAGCTTGCTGTAAACATATACTAACTAAATTTCTTGAGAAAGGACGATGGTACAATATTAAGTGAGTTTATTAAAAAAAAGTTAAGTTCTGCAATAGAAGTAAACAGTGACTTATTGACAGCCCAAAAATACCTCATTATCCTTTCAAGGCAGTCATTTAAACCTCAACAAAATCCTCTATTAGGCCTTATAATCAAATTTTTTTTCTTGCTTTGTCCTCCAGCTGAGTAAGTATGATTTATATATCAATTTTAAGAACTGAGTTCAGCAGTTTACTGTAGAAGATCTTCAGTATCTACTATCTTCAATCTACAGTTTATGAGTTTTGTCATATAGAGCAATATACACAAAATTATTTTAAACACTGTGTAATAGGCAAAAAGCTCAGACCAATTATTATGAAGTGCCAATAGCTCTGATTATTTTCTGAGTCTATTTGCTGTGACAAAACACACACACTGAGTATCTTGAAATTCACACACTGGGTATCTTCTTCAAATTGATCAAAAATATAATACTAGGGGAAGAAGACATTTTGAGAAAAAGAAAATTTCATTAATCTTTCAAGAAGTTTTACTCCCCCCTGTTTCCAGTCTGGCAGAAGGTTCAGCCTGGCACCAGAAATGTGTTGATTTCTGTGAAGTGTCTAAATCCGTCCAATCAACACGCCTGTAGAAAAAAAGTCCTTGGTTTGTCTATCTGCAGAAGGAACAAAGTATCAGCAGTTACATCCCTATCAACCAAATTTCCATCTGCAATCAATTTTTTCCAGCTCAGAACCAGAAGAATCAAATATTTGTACTGTAGAGCAGGAGAAAACATAGGAATACTCCTACATACAGAATTTTAGAATAAAAGAAGCACCTTTTCTTATGAAGCATTACAGGTAACAAGACAATATGAAAAAGAATGACACACACTTGACTGGCTTTCAATCACACAGGAAGGAATAGATGAAGATACGAATAATCTTCTGTGGGGATGGCTGGTCAACATATATAGGTCTGTATGCCCTGGGACCAACAATGGGCAAAGAGGCTGGATAGGGAGAAGGAATGGAAATGAGAGGTCAGCCCAATAGCCAAGGGAGGACTGTGAGTGACTCTGTGTATCAAGACATGAACCATTATAGGTGCAAGAAACCCAGAGAACATCAGCAGTGGAAATAGAAGCAAAGAGAAATGCTATAGAGAAGTGCCCTCCTACCAGTATCTGGCTTAGAGCGGTTTCTCATCACTTTTCCACTCTCCACAAATAACTATGGAATCTGCTAACAGTGTGTCTTGCCTCCTTTCAATTTTAAGCCTCTCCAGGGGATGCTTTTATGCCACAAAAGTGTAGCATTCTGAAATAATCAAGATGTTAAAGGTCTTGTGCTAATTGGACATACAAAATGAATGGACACTTCTCGTACATTATGTGCCTTACTGACCCTTTTGTAAAATTGAACTAAACCCTTTTCCTCTTTTCACATGGGTGCTGCAAGTTTCTGATATCCAAGTACCCTTACTAGACAATAATGTTAAGCACCATAGAAAAGCCCAGAGAAAAATAGTAATAGTCCCATCTTCAGAGAAAAATGTGAATAGAACATGTGAATATCCCATTAAACAACAAGGATGAAACAAAAGTATGAGCATCTGCTGCTTCCCTGAGCATTCTGTGTTTCATTTTTATTCTAGAAACTTCTGCTTTAAGTTATTTCATTATATGATCATGCAACTAAAATTGCATATGCTGAGGCCAATGGAAAGGCTTACTTATTACTAGCAATTTATATTTTCCAGTATTTGATTTAAAACCTGTAGTTTTCAGTCTGATAACGTGTGTGGCTATCTACAATGCATTTTAAATTATATTACTGTTGTGGTTTAGAAATTATATTCTCCATATTAGTAGCCCTGAAAAAACCATGCTGCCACTCACTCCCACTTTCCCCTCCTACTGGAAGCACAAAAGGCAGAGATCACAGGTTGAGATAAGAAAGCTAGTAACAGCAACAACATTAATAACAAAAGGTATAACACAAGGAAACTACACAGAAAGCCCTTCACAATATAACCAGCTCTTCCCCATCACATTTTCTCCCACTGGAAAGAATACCCTTCTCAGAAACCACACTCCCTTACTCCTACCCCAGCAATGAGGCTGGTGGTATACAAAAACCTCCGAGTCACACCCCCACAGCCACACTCCCTCCCAGCTACTGCCAAAAAATTAACTCTGTCCTGGTTGAAACCAAGACACCTACATTATGATGGGATTTAATAAATTCTATGAAAAGTACATAAAAACTTTGTTGGGCCCTTTTTCATGGTAAATTATTTCCATTTCAGACTCTGATTTGTGGTGATTAAACATGAAGAAATACTTCTTTCAGTATTGTCACCATTCCCTAACATTGTCACCATTAGCTTATTAATTTGGAGTTTTAAGATAAACTGGAGGAAGTGTTCATTCTCATGGACAGGAACTTACATGTATCAAAATACACAAATGTAAAGATAAAGATGAATAATTTAATATAAACATGCGTATTTTCATAAAAGAAAAATATATGTGCAGTAACTCCTCCCTCTGTCTCTCCTCCCCTCCCCAACACTTCAGCCATAATTTTATATAAACATATCTCAATGGGAGAAAGACTATATTTGGTTGACAACCACAACCAGCAATCCAAATTTAATCTTCTTCCAAGTAGGTATATGAAAACTTTTTTTTTTTTTTTTTTTTTTTTTTTTTTTTGCACAGGACTTAAAATGTGCTTTGTTTCCTATGTTAAAAGCACAGTTGTCCTTGCATTACTTGTTGGATACAAAATGAGTAATGAAACATAGTATGATGAAATTGTAAAACTTTGAATCATTTGTAGAACATAACCTGATAATGCAGTCTGCTATAATATGTTAGACCCAGGCCCAGCATCTCCTGTTTCTAATGTTACTGCAAAACTCTGGACATTTATGGATGGATAACTCTGGATAACTCTGGATGGATATTTAAAAATCCAGCAACACAAAGCATATTTGGCAAAAAAAATAATTTCTTGTCTGTACTGGTGACCTTTTTATACTCATTATATATTCTCACTAACCTTCCATTCTACTTTGCTGATACTCATATAGGAAGAACAACACTAATGCACAATGAAATAGGTTATGACAGCACAGATTTCACTTGCACTATTTTTAGACAATACTGAACTCATGTTTTCAGATTATTCTGGAGACTGCTCCTTGCATTCTCTCACCTGAAGTAGCCATTGCATCAGATTACTATTTCATTTATTCTGACACATGGATAATATGCTGAAGGCTAAATTTTTCAAAATTTAAAAAATTTTTAAAAAGTGCATTTATTTGTAACCCATTATCTCACTGTAAACATTTAATTTATCCATGTATAATTTCAGACATGTATTTCCATGTATAATCCAGACAGCACCATAACAAATCACAGGCACTCAATCAAGGAATACTGTGTTTCTCCATGAATCTTTTGAAACTGAACCAGTTGCAGTTGGCATACTTGAAAAAGAGAGTTGCCACCTTGCTTGGGCCTTCCTGGTATGTGCAAGACAGGAATTATGTTTCACTGAAAAACCTAGAGGAAATACCACAGTGAAATACTCTTGTTTCCAAGGTAAAACCAGCAACAAATTACATACAGAATGAACATCAAGCACTTATAAGGGAGCAATTAGTTAGCTGAACAAAATCTGCACTTCGAACATGCAGTCGCTTTTACAAGGGACTGAGGTGACAAGTTCAATTTCATTTCTGCTTCAGTTTGACAAGAAGTTGTCAATCAACACATGGAGCATTCTGGAGTATGGTTCTGTTCTCCACTGTAGTGTAGTTTCATATACCCAAACTGGGTTTGGCAGTTTCAGCCTTCCACACCCCAATATTTTTTCTCTGTGGAATTCTGCAAGCTAATTTTTAGGCTCAGGAGAAATTAAGTTCATAAGATCTTCAGGGGCACAATGTGTATGCTGCTATCTCATGTTGTATCTGAAATGTGACTGGAGGGGGGAAGTGTAAATAAGAAACTAGAACCAAATAGGATGGAAGAAGAAAACACTGAGCATAGGAGTAAGATAGAAGTCCAAATGGGTAAGCCCATTAAGTGAATCTTTTAAAAGGAATAGATTCCTCAGTGAAACTTTGGTGTGAAGAGGAGTACACTGACATAGAAAAACAAGGACAGAATAGGGAGAGTGAAATTTTTTTTTAGGAAGCTACCTTATTCAGCTTTTTGAATTTAAGTCTGAGTAAGGAACTAGCTACTTCTAGTAACAAAAACTCACAACAAATGATGACTTTTGGTGAAGAAAGTATGGCATGCCCCTCTCAAACTCATGCTACATAGCTGTGTGGTCACTCCTAGTATTCTCTACTTGAAGAACTGATAGGATAGAAATGCCTATAATCCCCTTTCAAGTTCATTAATATGACTAAAATCCAGATAAGCTTTACGTCTGTTTCTCCAGAGTTTCAAACTGGAAGCTTTCCAGACTGATAAAGGAAAAAAGATCTATTGGTGATAAAGAAGTTTCATTTTGCTTGCATAGCAAATCCAAATATATTTTTCTTAATACAGCCCAGATGTTGTCATCTCATAATGCAGCAGCTTTGAAAAGCTGTAAGAAAAGCATGATCTTGAGAATCTGTTTGTGCACATTTGGCCAGAGAACTTCTTCCACTGGAAATGGTAAAAGCATGTATTTGTGAAAATTACACTGACCTTGATAAAACTGGCCTAAACCAAGAGATTTAAAAGTTAAGCATGGAAAATTTAGCATTAAAATATCATCCTAGAAAGTTTTATAATGAGAAAATTCCTGGATTTTGCCTTAAAAGCTATTTTTAATTTTATAGATTATATACTTCAATTTATACTTTTTGTATACGAATTCAGGTGAAACCACGACATGACAAACTTTGTTATTCCAAGTGCATGTAATACTAATTTAAGAAAGCTGTATTTATGGATCACAATAATTTTTATTTGTACATAAAATGTTCTGTGGGAGAACAAGAGAAAATTATAAACTGAAACTTGGAGGTTCAAACTGAACGCAAAAAAAACCCATTTCCAGAACAGGATAATTAAGCAGTTTGCCCAAGAGGGTTGCAGAAATTCCATCCTTGGAGGCTTTCAAGACTTGCCTGGAGAAAGTGCCAAGCAATCTGGTCTAAACTCAGATGCTGATCCTGCTTTGAGCAGGAAGCCTGGCTTGAAGACCTCTCAAGGTTCCTTCCAAAATGAATGATTATGTGATTCTAAGGCTTTGGAGTCAATCAAGATGTTTCTCTTGCTTCCTCTGCCAGACACCTGCTGGTATGATACCAGCCTCCCTCTCAGTGTGCAAAATGAGGAAGAAATATTGTGACCAAGTAGTATTTTCTCATTGTCATTGTTTGGTGGTTTATCATCATCCTAAAAACATCATCACAACTCATGGTAATGAGAAACTAACATGCTAAGATTTCAAATCAGAAAACAAAATAAAGTGCTATGCAATCAATAACTGTATATTCAGATCTCTGGGTTAAACTGAAAGAGAAAAGAGCAGTTAACCTAATTAGAAACTGACTGCTTATACTTCAGAAATAAAATTACATTAAACAGTCAAATAGAATGTTATTATATATTACATAATTTGTGATTTATTGTTCCAATATCAAAAGACTTCAGTGCAGCTGATGTGAGATGACATTTCTTGTTATACCTATTTCTGACAAATCATAAAATAAAGCTGCAAACATGAAAAAATTTCATACATAAGAGCAAAAATCATCTGCAAATTCTTCATACATAAGTGTAAAAATCTTTTCACTACAGAAGTTCAGAATTGTGATCAGTGTGAGTTCTAAGCTATCTGCTGTGCTTTCCTAACTCAGCCATGACACAAAATGTGCAGTTCCAAGACAGGCAACGTAGGGGACTTAGGAAGGCAAAACTGTCAGTATGTTTTTTAATTTAAAAAATCTGGGCAGGTCAGCCCGGTCTGTTTATTTTTCACATCATGCTAATGTGGTATTACAAATATAATAATCATATTACTACTATTATTAATAATATAAACTTTTATTAGTTATTAATGAAGTGCAACAACACAGTGGTCTCTTATGACCAAACTTCATAGAAAGATGCATTTTCACCACTGTGGTTTCTCATACTGAAATGGTTTTAACAAAATTAGGTACACAATTAAAAAAAAGCCCTAAGAGAAAATACCAGAACTCTTAAATGTAGAATAAATGCTGCTTTAGAAAGAATAACTTTTCTTTAAAGACTTTAATAGCCTACTGTAAAAGTTGTGGAGGTAATAATGAACTATGATATTGACCTGATATTATTCAAGATTAAGATTATTCAAGCCAGACAGAACTGCCTAACCTGAAAATCTAACCTTAGTGAAGCCAATATAAATGCAGTGTGTAGAGCTGTAACATATATAAGCTAAGATGAATTTCAAAGATCAAGCCTTAACAATTTACTTCTTATATAGCTAATTATAACTAACGGCTGGGCACTTATCTGCCTGGAAGTAAGACTGCAAAAAGACTTTTGTGTTTTAAAAACTGCATAATTATTTGTAAGTAACCATAGGAACCAGCATTAACCAAAATGTCTTTTTTAGTGCAGCTCTCCATTATACAGATAAACTTCACCACTTCCCCCACAAAAGCCCTTTCTTTGTTCCTCAAGCTTTGACATAAAATATTAATTTAGGTCTAAAGAGTGAATTTAACTTTTACTGAGGAATGGAAAATAACAGCACAGACAATAAGAACTGATAGTTTTCACAGCTGCCTGTAACCCCCACTGAAACTGGGATAATTGTATACAGTCCAGAATACAAGTGTTTTACATAGCAACTTTTGATATAGGGCTATTACATATTTTTCTCACTCCTATTAAATACCATATTTCACTCTCTTTTATGTATTGCAATTTCAAGAGACTCTGAACATGCCCTACAAAAAGAGACTTTTAAAAACATACTCGTAAATTAAAAAAATTAACTCACAACTTTGTCACTTCCAGAATACCACAGAATTACAGAATTTAAGTCCTTTGTATGGGGAAAAAAAAATGTAGATTTTTTTTGTTTCTTACAGTCAGCCGCTAAAATATCACATTGGGAGAAAATTCAAAGTTTCACATATCCATGTTGTTGTTTAAGCTGCACTGTGACCTGGAAAGTCCAAACAGGTATTTCTGAAGACATGGAAAATAATTGATCTTTTCTTCCTTAACTACAAATATCTAAATCATTCACATAGAGAAATAAGGCTTAAAGAAACCAAATATTTACTAATTGTCAGCAACTGACAGCATGGAGAACTATAGGGAGTTAATTAGACAAATGCCTTTTGCTAGGTTACCTCAGATACGCATCTTTAATTAAACAGCTAACAATCTAACTGTGTATCTTACAGCTCTATTGGAATAAATGGGTGCCATTTTAGCAATTATATTTCAAAGGCATCACACAGTGCTTTGAATTGGATAGGCTCAGTCTTTGGGGAAGGGCCCTTTATTGGGCTTTCCTTAAGTAACACACAGCTGTTAGCTTGAAAAGTAGCATTACTGTAACCTGGGGGCGAACCGGTAGCTTGTCCTGACAGCAAGGGCTGCTCACTGTGCACGTAAGAGAAAACGCTGGGCTTCCACATCCAGGCAGGAAGACAAATCACCTGGGTGGGGTAAGAGTGCACAGCTAAACACAAATAGACCACACCAGGTTATCTGACTTCCTGCCGTGTGTGTGGCAGCTTTGGCAACTGCCCATCCCACAGTGGTGACTGACAAATGGAGAGACAAGTTTCTTGAAGTACAGGGTCTTCTGTTTCTGTAGCTATTTTCAAGATGAAAAGTTTCAGTTCAATAGATTCAATAATCAAGACTCATAGGCTTAGACAATACTTAGCATTACTTTCTTACTTACTACCAGATACTTGGTAGTCACCTGCATATCCAAATGCGATAAACAACACTAAATGTAAAGACATAAATAGTAAGATGCACAATATGAAGAAATAGCAAAAAGAGGGGGGAAAAGCGCCAAAACAACCACAGAGGAAACCGCCCAAAAACCATAATTGAAGAAAGATCCCTTAGAACTGACTCATCTTTATTAGCAAGGTTTATCTAGCTAGAAATCACAACCTACCATGCACCAACAATTAACTATAGTAGAAATGTGCTCTATTTTCTACAGAAGGAGAGAAAAAACTTAAAAACTTCTCTTCAAAAATTTAAAATTAGAGTTTTGTCAGAAGTGAATAGTTTTAATATTTCCCACAAAACTTTTCCCCAGTGTACTTTTTTCCAGTGTACTGTAAACTGTGCCAGCAGGTATGTCCTACACAGCATCACTCCCTTGCCACAGATCCCACTGTTTTAACAGCACAGGATCTGCTGGGTACTTCTCCATACATGAGAAGTGTAACTGAGCACCACTCAAAACATTTGCCACTTCTGTATCTGTTTGTAAATGATTAACTTTTAGAACTGGTTCAGAATACCTTATTTATATGGATTAATAAGGCACTAGGGATACACGACCAAGGAAAGTGAGTGAATCCGAGCAGAGGACATGTTAACTTTACAGCAAATATGTAAACTCTCATTAATTGTATAAGGACTGTACAGTATTTTATTGTGATCCTATTATAAGGTGATAAAACAATTAGTATTATTGATATATGAAACTCCAACCAAAACCAAAACAACTTCAGATTTCTTGAGCAAAGTCTTGTATTGCAGCCCATTGTTCCAGGGAAAAAAATAGCAAATGTCCGTACATTTCATGCAGCAGAGAAGCACCATTCCCCCAGCAGCATCAGAAGATAAGGCAACCAAGCAATGGATAAGCTCTTATCAAAAAGCCTTAAGAGGGATAAAACATTGTGCTCACCAAGAAAAAAAGATATTTCTCTAAAATAAATAGAAAGTCAAGTCCTAACCCACAGAATACATACTCTCTTTCACATAGTCAAGCTGCTTCAGTGTGCTCTCCAGAAAGGTACTTGAGAGATGTGCATGTACCATTATTAGTTTCCCTAAAACCCACTTGAATTAGAGTTGTGTTTTAGCCATGCACAGAATCTATACATCCAAAACACACCTGACATAATTTAGTCTGTGAGCAAGCATCAGTATAAAGCACAGATGCCTAACTGTGAAAACATCTGGGACAGTGCTCAACACCACTTCAGACTACAGGAACTGCTGTCTAGAGATCAGACAACATTTGTCACTGCCAAATACTTCCACTTTTTTTAACCAGGCACAATCTAGAAGAAAAATGTAAAGCTTTCTGAGTGGCTAGTCATATTTTGGATGAAAATGACAGAAGCTCAACAGAAAATATACTAAGGTCAAGGCAATGACAAGAAAACTAACTAGTGGCAATTTTTCATCAGGGTATCTAGAGAGCTCGCTAATATTTTGACAAAACCTGTACCTTCATTCTTCTAGCTCTAAGTTGTCATTTCTCTGCTTTACTGATATAGCTAACACACCAGTAGCAAGTAACTTTTTCATTACACCTTTTTTACATCTTTCAGATATAAATAAATAAATATTAAGCCTTAATGTATTTCTTGGCCGTATTCTTTTCCTACATATACCTCTTAAATTAGCAAAGACCACCATGCTCATCCTTATTTCTTCAATTCCAGTCTTTTGTTGTTTCCGAGATAAATTCATGGTACAAGTCACATCAAATTCTAGGTAACCAAGTAAGTTTCACTCACTCAGAGAAGTAAGAGCTGATAATACATGTATTAAGTACCTTAAACGAATGCAGTTCCTATGGAGATTCCTTTTAAATTTAAATAACTGTGAACTTTCATCCTTCCTCTTTTGTATTATCACTGCAAGTACCTAAGCCATTCTTATTTATCCAGTCAGCCTACTTTATTTTCTATTTGTATATGTGGCCTAAAAAATATTCTGATCACTTGAAAATAAATGAGCAAATCCTTTTTACTGGCACCACACCAAGTCCAAACATGATAACTGAACTTAAAAAGTCAGCAATGTGACAGCTGATGTATGCTTCTATTTAGAAACATTCTGACTGCTCCTGTTCTCTAATTTTGGTGTTTATTGCTTAGATCAGTTGAGTGTTTGATTGTTTGTGACTTAAACCCGGGGTTCTCCTTCTCCTGCTTTTCCCATGAGAAGTGCTAACTGTACTTCAGTTACTTTAAGAATACTTACATATAAATATTATTCCCTTAAAAGCATTTCTAAATCCCCAGATTGAGATAACTTTTATACAGCAGGTTGCACCACACTATAAAATCAACTGACACAGCTCCACCTGTTCTAAATTGATGAGTTCCAAGATATTACATGAATTGCCCAACTACCCTGTCATAACTTCCTGCTAAAGAAGTTGTGACTCCATATATATGGTACTTCTAAGCTAAAAAAACTAACAAAGTAATGTTTTGGTAAACAGATATACATCTAGTAACAGGCAAAACTAAACAGTCATGCATGGCCGATGATGATTCACCCCCTGAAAGCCACGAATTAAGTGTGGCAACAGAGTGATGTCAAGGATGATGGAAATGCATTTACTCATATCTCAGTCAACATTTTAGAGAATCCTGAGAGATAACTTCAATACATTTTCATAGCCATCACGTTTGGAAGTAGCAATAATTCACAGGTGTCATACAGTTCTAGTAACTGTTTCCCTTCTACCATGCAATTCATAATAGTCTATAATGCATAATCTGCCTCCTTCTCTTTTACTTACCAATGGATTAACTCACAAAACCAGTTTATTAGTAAATAGATTGTTCAATAGTTTATTGAACCCTGTACACAATTTTAAACTCTCCTCTTAATGCTACACAGAAGTGGATGTCCTGTTTCTGAAAAACAATACCTTGCTTAATTATCCATATTTATTTTTAGGTTGTATCTGTAGCATTCAGCTGGATGATAGTTGCACTTCAGTGATGTTGTTCCTGAGAAGCTAATGCTGAAGAGATGCTATAAACCTGATATAATATATTGCAACAAATAAAAGGACAATTAGGATTAATAAAACAGAGCTTTATTATCTCTCTAGAAATAAGATGATGATTCAAATAACCCCTCAAGGTTTCATAACCTTATCAGATCTCCTTTTTTATATACCAAGTATCAGATATTCCTCTTCACAAGCCTAATACCGTACTTTCTTAATAACACACATTTTTTCATTTAAGATTCACAAAATTCAGTTTCACTCGAGAAATTAATCATCTGCCAGAGTTTCTGGGTTGATTTCTTCCAATCTAGCTTTGGAATTTTATCTGAGAGAAAGCAATTTGACAACTGAGGACGTAATGTTCCAGGAAAAGCAGAGGAAAAAAAGCGAGAGACAGAGCAAAAGCAAGAGAGCACGCACATGTGCATCCAAGAAGAAAAGTCACACAAACATGGGTTTCTTTGGTGCTCTGAGTAAAATATCTAATCAGAAGAAATCAGAAGCTCTTCAAACAAATCAGACATTGCATGCTACAGGCAGATAATTGGAAGAAAGTAGTATATGCTAAAGCTAAGAAAAAATGAAGGCATAAAGATAATGTATTCATGTATCATTTATAAACAAATTTACTGTGTTCTGTCTGGAGTAATATAACATTATAGTCTCATACCCACAGCAGGTAGAAAAGGAAGTAGGAGCAAAGCTACAAAGCCCGTTTGCAGAATGGGATAAAGAGATGCCCAAATTTCTCTGAGCTTGTGTTAATGAAACAAATGTTTGCAAAGGGAAAAAGTACAAACCTCAGGTTCATTCACTGTTCTGTAATACAACATTAAGATATCTGGTCATGGGGAGGAAGGAATGTACACCTAAAAACCATTGCTTTATGTCTAGATACATTTCTGATCACTTAAATGGACATCATCCCAGTTTGAGCCTCTCTTTGCAAACTCAGTCACAGCCTAGTTACAGCAATCCAGTAAGTTGTGTTTTATTCCTATTGTTATCTTTATGAAATCCCTATTATGAAGAAGATCAAGAACTATGAGAACTACAAGAAAGCAAATTAGGTGACACTCAGTAATGAGGGATCTTTTTCAGAAGAGCATCATCAAAGTAGCTCTAGAAGGGAAACTAAGATTCAATAAGCAAATCCAGGAGAGGGCCAGATTCTTCATTGTGGGGGTGGTGAGGCACTGGAAAAAAATGCCCAGAGAGGCTGTGGATGCCTCATCCTTGCATGTGTTCAATGTCAGGTTGGATGGGGCTTTACAGCAACCTAATCTAGGGGAAGGTGTCTCTGTCCATGACAGGGAGGTTGAAACTAGATTATTTCAAGGTCACTTCCAATCCAAACCATTCTATGATAATATCACTTAGGTAGAGTTGCCAATAAGAAAACAGTAAAGGGAGAAAAATGGGAATATGAACAAAGGATGAAAGGATAAAGGAGAATCAGAAAAAGAAATAATATAGGGCTATATGCTGTAGCAATAAGTAGCATATTAGTAGCATACCAGAGTTTTCCTTTACCTAGCCCCATCTCATTATTCAGGCTTGAAAAGGCTGTTTTTTTCCCAGGAGAATGAATAAGGGAGGCAAAGAGAGCTTTTATTGGTAAAAAGGGCAGCAAGAAAAACTATTTGATATTTATAGAACTTATTCATAATCTTACATGGGTATTTTCAAGATTAGGAACCACCAAGTAAGACAATGGTTTTTTTGAGGCAGTTACTTAACAGCAGATATAATCTCAATTTCTTTTAACATGCATCAAAAATAATTAGGTACTAATGAGCACATTTCTCAAACACAGTGGTACCTTCTAAGACACTTGAACTGCTGGACAAATCAATACTCAGAACAGTCTGAAAGAGTAAGATAAGTAACAGCAGTACACAGTTCTGTAGTTCTTCAAGGTCTTTGCAATACTGAGATGGCATGAGCTTATTTTTTCCACTTCAGCAACAATACTATCAATTTCACTACTGGAGTGAATTCCAACTCCCCTGGAAAGTTACTGTGTGCCACCATACCAATTGGGAGAAGGAAAGCTACTCAAGAGGGTTTAAGCAAATAATTTATGTCCACTAAGAAATCTTGAGAATTTCAGTATCAAAGATACTGATTTTATTCTCCTTAAGATGTCTAAGAACAAAATTTTAAAGTTTGGATGTAATGCTCATTTTAAAATCTACCTATTTTTAAATCTACCCATATTGGGCATATTTGCCCAATAGTCTGTAACTATCCAAAAGGAATCCCTGTTACCTACAGGAAAAACAATTAACAGTTTAATAGTTAGTGGTTTATTAACCAATTACTTTGAACCAGTTTGAAGTCTTAAACATTATTATCCCTAAAGTAAAATTAGATCTTTAAGTAAACCCTGTCCCTGTTAATAATCTCTTTTAAACTAAAGATTAAAACACTGAGACATGATTCTAAGAGCAAATACCATCAAAAATAGTTAAGGTTGCATGATCTAAATGACATCCATTTTTCTCATCCTTCTTCCTAAAACCAATGTTCTTACTTGGCATCGCAGCTTATAAGGATGAGTGAAATAGGCTTATGGCATAAGAGCAGCCTGGGCACTATTTCTGTTAGAAATGAAAAGGTATTGGGAGACCTATTACATGAAAGATCAAAGTGTACCTCTGTTCTGTACTAGCAGAGACCTCCAGGCTATCATGCATTTTACACAGTATCACCAGACTTTGCAATAAATGTTTGGGAGTTAGTTATCTTTCGAAGCTTCAGCCCCTGGATCCATGCAACTGAATAAAAATCTCACCTTTCAATAAAAAATACACTTCTAAACTTTGAGATTTTGGAGGAACTAAAGCAGTCATAGAAATTGAGCAGAAACAAGAAAAATTCCCAAGTACATGGCTTATGGAAGAACAGAATCTCAGCATTTTTAATTACTTGACTAAAGTTTTGTAATTGGTGAGACTGGTAAGATGACCTAATGTTATGTGCTTTATGAATAGCATGTTCAAAAACTCATCCCCCCAGCTCAAAGCACTGTTTCATTTATTAGCACAGCTACAAGAGTCACTAGTATGAAAGACATTAATCAATATTGTTCTCAGAGCTGTCGTGCAGAGGGTCCTCTCTCAGCAAAACCATATCTTTGCCTCCTTAGCCGGCAGAGCAAAACTGAAGGTATAGCAGCATCACACTGCAGATACACTGCTGATATATTTGATGCAGAGCACTTCAAATCACCCCTAATTTCTAGCTGTTCTACTGGATATCCCCCCACCCAAAAATCCTAATCCAAGAAATCATGCCTTCCCGAATATATTAAATTTTGAATTGTGTGTTTTCAAAGCTGTTTACTGCAAGAAAAATTCTACTGTGCCCATTTCATGTACTTCAGATATTAATATAAACACAGAAGTCTGACATCAGAAAACATATTTTTGTGTGTTAATGGTTTTGCAAAACATTTTCATTTGCATGGAGAAGTAAATGAATTTCCTATTTTCTTCCCATTTTCACAGATTAGCATTGTAAACACAGTTGTAACTTATAATTGTGAACAGGTCTAAGATGTGTCTTTTTTCATTTCTGAATAAACTCTTGAATGAGTTTCATTTGCATAAGGAAGCAGTCAAAATGAAATGCTTATGATGGTTAGATGTCTTCAAAGTAAGAATTACAGTATGAAACTTTAAAGAAGAAAAAAAATCATATTTGGAAAGTCATACTTGGAGACAATCCAAGACTGCCAAATAAAGTCCCTTAGTGATCACCAACTCCGGACAGGGGAGTTGTCTTAACCTGTATGTGTTTCATAATCACTTGTACCAGATTAATTGTATCTTGCGTTCAGCTTCATGCACCATAAGTGCAAAGCAGGAGAGTTGACAAGGAAATCTATCCTCTTATTTCCTAATCAAAGCATAAGTCATTACAAGAGCAGTGACAGAACAGGCTATCTCCCAAAATTCGTTGGAAATTTGGGCTGGAAGTGACCTACCATGAATTACTAAGGTATGTGTCCGAAGCTAACCTGGCAGTCTTTAAAAGCGGATTGTGCAAGAAGATTAAGAATTAGAAACAAAAGGGAAATACTGATTAAAGCTTGCTCTCATAAAAAATAACCAAAAAAAAACCACCCAAAAACCCACAAAAAAACCAAAACAAAAAACCCACCAAAAAACAACAACAAAAAAAAAACCAAAAAACAACAACCAAAAAAAACCAAAAAAAACACCCAAAAAAGCCCCCAAAAAACCCCCACCAATTTACCTCCATAAAGCATGCAACACTGCAGATGTCTACTAATTTTGTTTGATTGAATTTAGAGATGGGACTATAATAGCAGTTACAAACGTCAGCAAAGCTGCATTATGATGACACAGTATAATTCTTCTTATTGAGTGATTTTAATCACAAATATTTCACAGTATCTAGAAGTAAAAAAAAACCCTAAACAAATTATCAACATCCCTATTCAAAAATACGCAAGGCCATAATAAAAACTGCAGCACCAAAGAAAATGTGACATGAAAATTACTTTGATATGTGGATCATAGAAGCAATTCATTATAGTAGCTTCTTGAAAGTTGCCTCAGTAATTGTGTAGAACTGCTGCAATGTTTACAGTTTGTATGACTTAACACCAAAAAACAACTCTTTTTTAAATAGAAATGACATTTCTCTGAAAGAGTCTGATTTAAAATCATAGCCAAGTTGATATTCAATGTGATGTTTAAAAATAGCAAAGTACAGGAACACAGTATACAACAGAGGCAAATAAGGATGTTAACCCTACTGATTGAAGCTGGCTTATGAAATTCCCACAAGGAAATTATACTAATTAATATTTTGCTTTTGAAACCTAATGTGCAAAGGTGGTTAAAATCTACTGCCACAGCAGCAGCCCAGGCATTTGGCTCCTACACTTAAGAAAGATGCTGATTTCTTTTAATGTTTTTTGGTGGATCAAAAAGCAGCTGATAAATACACTAGTGTTTCAGAATAAATATATATACAATAACACTGAAAATGGAAAATATAATGCAGATTTCCAGTTCAAAATTTCTAAGTAATAGACAAAATATCAGCCAATATTTATTGAAGCCATTAAATGGCTCACACGGTTAAAGTCCTAGCTAAGAAAGAGATGATTACATGACTTCTGGGACATTTGAAAATGTGTCTAGAAAGGTATGTGTTTACCAATTAAAGAAAAAGCTTAGAAGCTGTAGCAGATAAATTAAATAGTAGAGACTAATCAATCACAGTGCTAAAATGATAAATGACAACTAAACTGAAGCCCCAGGGAACTACAACTACAGAGCCATTTTCCAAAATTAGGCTGCACAACTAGCATACCTCAAAGCAGTACAGAATCTAAATCCATGTCAGAGATGTCACATTAAAAAACACAAAGTGGTGTTTGTAACACAGGAATGATAAAAAGAAAAGAAAAATAAAGTTTTGCAGCACAGAATTTTGCAAGCATATAAGCCACAGAGAATAGACTTCTCTGAGTAGTCTTGATGTGATACCCAAAACAGAGGCAATATAAACAACCTTTACATTATGCAAATCTACCATATAATTTACCAGAAGTTCATACTTTCACTATGTGAGGGGAAAAAGAGTGAAACTAATTTAGGGGAAGACCTCATTAAAGGTAGTGGAAACACTCCAATGAACAATTTTATCCAAGTCTGCAGTATATATGCATGAATTTTAATGTGCAATGACAAAACCTGTGACGTAATGGCAAAGAAAAAAGAATGAGGGCACTTCCATGCTGCTTCTAGATAGACTGCATGAAAAATTGAAATAATAATGTAAGGGAAGGTTATTGTGATCACTACAGCATATTCAGGAACCACAGGCTCATTTATTTTTGAATACTCATAAATTTAACTTTTACAAAATGGACCCTTCCAAAACCAAAAAACTCTTCATTTAGCTGCTTCCTCTCTAGTACATTACATACCATGGTAAATGGTAAAATATATAACACGGTAACTTTTGAAATAGATGTCAGGGCAAACAAGGGTAATGTTGCATGCTCATGAGCTAATGCTAATCTAACATAAATTTAGTTCTTCTACACATAATGGAGTCAAACTGCACTTACAATAATTTTCATCAGGCCAAGCCCCCTCTCATCTGCTCACAGCAGTCTGGATTCTGGTCATCCCTCTCCTGTACTAGCACTGTGCTTATGCAGTCTCCGAATTTATGTCACATTACCTGAACTTGCCTTTATCAAACAAGAGTAACAAAAAACCTTTTATCAACCAGCCATCAATTATTTGCCACTTCTTTGATAAACCAAAGTTTGTGGCAGATGAAATCTGACTGCTGCTTACTATATGAGGAAAAAGGACACCTTTTTTGGAACACATGGTGCAAGAAATTTTCCCTGTTCCTCGAAGGGAATCTTTTGCAATATCAAAGACAAATGACAAAGGCCCTTGCACTTAAAATGAAGTTGTGAACATGTAAAACTCACAAAACATACTATACATTATGACATTTATCCTTTTAAAATAAGAATAATATTAATTTTCATTTCATTTTGTCTATATGTGGGGAATCCAATCTTGTTTTGCCTCTAAGCATCAGATATTTTAAATTTAAGATTTTAATTCAAGTTGAAGAAAAAAGGTATTCTGAAACAACTCCACAATTCCAATTTGTCAATCCCAGTGTCAGAAGAATGACTGGTTACTTAGGGTATGAAGTTCTCAAGGGTGTTGTTAGAAGGCTCAAAGGTACCACACATGAATTTCCCTCCATGGGAGAATGTACAACCTGATCAAGCTGGTAACATTGCTTCTCACGGATGATAGATGAGAGGTAAGAGTAATTTTATTTCTATTTCATTATTCTAATTTCCCATGTATATTCCAAAGAGAGTGTTAAATAAATTTTACATCACAAATGTTAAATAACCTCTGCAGAGTTTCATTTCTGTAATTATATATTCATTATATGTTAGGTCATTTGTAGTTTATAATCATAATACCATGATTGATAAAATTAACCATGGATAATATGAAAAGGTCCTGTCAACCTATTCTGCCAGGAGAAGAAAGAGAATTTGTATGTGAAGGAGTACCAATAATAGTTAACTAAATTTTTCTCACTATACATAAATAAATCCACGTTATTCTGAAACAGCTGCTGGTGAGTTCTGGCTATTTGACACAGAAATGCAACTGGGGAGAAGATCTTCCAGAGTCTGCAGTAGTGAAATGTATTTTCTACATGTAGGTCTCTAACAACTTGTGGATTTTTTGTATATATAGATCAGTTGAATTATACAAATTGCTTGGAATCACTAGCATTTATTCATGTAACTATCAGTCATCTGCTGCCAAAAGTTCAGATCCAGAGGGGGTAAAGCATAATTGATTAGGTTGAAGGTATCCCATGCATTAAATAACAACTTCTAAAGTTCCACTGTATCTTTCCACATGTCAAATAAAATTGCAAGACCTGACCCATATTACACTACATTGTAACCCTTTGTGAATTCCTTCGACATAGTTATATGGCATTATTCTGTGCATTATGACCTGACAACAGCAATAATGCTCTTGCTCTGCAGAGTATATATTTGGTACTAGAAATAGCAAGCTTAAAATTGGCCCAAGATCACAACCATTCTGCAATGCAGCTCTGCCAAGAGTAAGAGGAGATGGCCCTATGTGGGAGATGTGAGCAGAAAATATGAAGCTCGAACAGATTGACTATGTGGCAAAAAATGGAAAGATAAAGGGTAAAAAGAGGTGTGATAGCATGTAGGAAATACAAACCACAGGAACCACAGTGGAAAGAAAAGAAAATGAAAGGAAAGTATGACTGAAAAAAGAAGAAATTTCAAAAAATCAAAGGAATAGATAAATAGGAGTTTTGAGAAGTTTTTCAGAATTCTCTGGTACATATGTATCATTTGCTATATGTCTAGAAAATGCCCACTGGTAACACAGTTTAGTACAACATACAAATAAGCACACAGGTTCACAAACAAACATTGTGTTGTCCTTGGATTTGTTAAATGTCACACATTTCCTTTCATGTTAAATCCCATCATCAAACTTTTCAGCCCAGAGATATAATGGGTATTTTTTGCTATTGAGATTTATGCATATTCTTTTCCAATAAAGAGTATTATTTTTATTACTTCTCAAGAAATAGTCAAGATTAATTTCTATTCAAAACTAGCCTGTTCCATACGCCAGTTTGGCTAAATGAATAGGGATTTAATATACAACATTAAAATTCCTTAACTTGTACTGCCAAAGGTATATTCTAAAAGCATAATGGTGTTAAAGAACACGTATTCTCTGCACATTATCTACCATCCACAATTATCTACCACAAAAAAGTCAGGTTCTATTGGCACCTAGCACAGAGGAACTGTTTTGTTGGAACTGTTAACAGAAATGTGTTAACACAAGTCTATTGTAAACGCAGGTGAACCCAGTGGGAAGAAATGATGATGTCTGACTCCAGTTCAGAAGGCTGAATGATTTCTTTATTATAACTATACTATAATACATTAATATACTATTTAAAGGAGATACTAGAACTACATACTTACTTTTTCTAACTACCATATCTAACTGACTCACAACTTGTGACCCTCTCTCCAGAGTCCAGACACAGGTGGGTTGGATTGGCCATCAGGCTCAAACAATCCTTACCAGAATCCAATCAAACAATCACCCCAGATAAACAATTCTCAAAACACATTCCACACGGGAAAAACAAGGAGCAGAAATAGAAAATGTTTTCTCTTTCTTTCCTCTGTGCTCTATGAAAAATCCTGAAAGAGAGAAGAATGTGCCTGCCACACAAGTCCACCTGCTCTGGTTCTCGGAATTTATCGCCACCTGTTAATACCCAGTAATGTGGTACACCCATATAATCAACTACAGCTCCCAGGGCACACAACTTTGGATTGGCAGTGAAAGCAATTTCTGTGCTCTACTTTGTCATGACTGGTACTTCACCAGCAGCCTAAGATATTTTTCTAGGGACAATGTCAATAATATCACCCACAACATAAACATGGCCCATTTTCTCATCTCAGTAAGTGGTCTTAATTTCTTGGTGCTTGACAATGCTGCAGTTGTCAAAGGCCAGTGCAGCCATGCACTGCTATTGGCTGGACAGTGCAGTGAACAGCACAGCTATGACCAGGGCTGCTCAGAACAATTAGCCAGTGGCTATGTGGGCAACACAAACCCATAAAAGTCTTTTGCCCCTACACTGACCCAGCAGGATCTGACTACAGTGATGAATCAGTTTTTCTGCAAAATTTCACATGTGAGCAAATGCTGGTGTAATATTGTTTTTAGCTCAGTACTGTCAATTTCTATTGCAATGCATTTCTATTGAGAAGAAAAATGTTGTATTCTCAGTATAGGCAGCAATGAAGACACTTTGTGTAGATTACCTGGATCTCTTAACTGAGATGATTATAAAATTTATACAAGTCTGCCCCTGTGAAATGAAACTAAGCTGGATACAAGGCAGAGATATTCTCTACACTAACTTCATGCACTTGTTGGAAGAACTGCAGATATGAAAGAATAAAAAAAACTAAAAGGAAATGCAAGTCATGCTTAGCTTTGGAGTATGTAAGTTGGTCACTTACTGTTCACAATAGAGAATGTGTGCTTAATTCTCTTCTCTTTGTTTATTCAGGACTCCACGCTTCTGTAAGAAAAACAAATACATGTGTTTATCATCCATTTAAATTTAATTATCTAGCTTCATTTGTGCTACAGATGTTTGCCATTTTCAGATTTAGTTTTGGCTTACTCCACTATTTGAATCCCTGGGCTTTTTTGAAAGCACCCAGCAGAGAAAATGCACATCATCCCTTTTCCTTAAAAAACAGTTTCCAGTCTTGGATACTACCATAGCAGCAGAGATGAGAAATCTACAGGTTCAGGGAACAAATCTCTCTTGAAACCTTGGACTAAATGCTGGACATCGTAATTTCATCTGGGCACCTGCAGGCCTCCCCAGTTCCAGGAAGGTGACAGGCTTTCACATTTCTGAGGCTGTCAATCCTCTCATCAAAATCAAATTCTCATGGTGTATTAGATCTTGGCTGAATTATCGCATTAGACTGAGGAGCCAAGGAAGAAAGAACATATGCCTCCAATGACAGCCACAGCTTCCCTCACCACTTTTGGAGGAGAGTGGAACATGCTGCAGAGGGGTGTTTGATGCCTCACTCCTGCTGTTTCATACAGGAAATTTTTACTGTAAGAACTGAACACAGCACACCAGCTGCTTTAGCCTTTCTTGGCCAGGTTACAAACATCACAACAGAGGTGAGTTTTAGGGCAGGATTTGAAGGAACACAGCATACTGCCTTTGCAGATTTTACTGTTAACAATTTTCATTAATAAAGGCTGCTTGAGAGAAGGGAGAAAATTGGAACTGCTGGGCAATAAGGGTTACAATAAGAGCAACATTGGTGTGCAAGGGCAAGCACAATCAAGCTGTGAAGGCATTAATTGTAAAGATTTGGATTTGTAAAGACCAATTTGGATGCAGTTTAAAAATTGAGCCAAATACAGAGATAGACAGATGTATTTTTAAATTTACATCAACTAGAAAATGAAAATGTTGTTATCTGAAACTCACACTACAGCACACCAATACTTACACTGGCCTTTAATAATGGCAAATCATGATTCCATCCACCATCTCACTCTAATCAGCAAACCATCTTTCATGACTCAAATCATACAGGACTCAGAATATAAGTAATTATAAGATCTAATTTCCCCTTCTATTTTAGTAAGAAATTAATATTCCTTTCTGGATCATTCTGTCAATATTTATGACATACCAGAAATCACTCATTTGAGTCTACTGAAGAAACATGTTAAGCAACAATTAAGAACTGTTTGGAGCTGAGGGTTATATAATACATTAGTCAGAAGCATCTAGTATTATGATGTTATTAAATTTTAAACTTTTTTTAACGACAGGCATCAGCTCTTCTATCTAACAGCCCATTTTGTTATGCCCTAGACATCAGTGAGGAGCTCAACACTTAAAATGATACAAGGTTAGCTGGACAATTATTTGGAATCTTATTCTAAAGGGTTTAGAATAATTCAGATGCTAGTGTGAAACTAAGCTAATTTCATTTCCACAGTTTGTAACCCATATAAAATATCAACTCATGTCAATATCCTTAGCAGGCCTTACCTCAACTGGTGCTCTGTATTAACTATATAAAATGTTCTGGTACAGACCATGACAGACCTAATGTGAACTACTGTACTCAAATATCTTTTGAATGGGTTCAACCAAAACTTTCCCTCTTGCTGTCAAGTCAAGTCTTCCCAAACGGAGGGATTTGAAATTCAGAAAGACTCAGAAAGAGGGTTCAATAAAAGAAGCTCTAATCTCCATTTTCTCCTGGGGTTCAGAGCCAGGGTTTTGGTTCAGGGCCCTGTGTATATCTTGCATTTGAACAGAGGTAGCTGCAAGTGCTTTGAGAAATTAACACCCGGAGTCACACCTGCTCTGTGGTGCACTGTCTCAATCCTCCCCTGTTTCTCTAAGCTGTCTGTGTCAAGCTGTGTCATATTATTACTGGGCCTTTTGGGAGGTTCACTACTTCCTTCTGAAGAAATGACACAATGGAAAGGAAAGACAAATGTTTAATATATTATTAATTGTAAATAACTGAATAAAATTCACTAGAGAAGCAAATGTAAGCGAAACCGTGAATAAGTGTGGTGCTGTATTAAGTGCAGACAGACTGCCTGCTCCTTTGAAGCTCACAGTCTGAGTTTCCAAAAGACATGAAAAATGTAATGGACATCTGGAATAAGTAAAAACCAATCAATAAAATTCAACGTTTGTCCAGGAAAATAAATACCATCACTCTTTGCAAGGATTTGCAGAGCTAAAATATAAGGAGATAAATAAACTGGAAATATTTGCATTTCTAGAGGAAGATTAACACATTACAAAAGAAATTAAACTGTATTTCTATCACCTACTATTAAACACAGGCAATTTTTTTATTAGATGTGTTGGAAGATTAATTCTTTCACCCTTGGTTATGGACTCCTGCGGGTCTTCAATGCAGGAGATCCCCTGCAGTGACAACTGTATTTTCAGAGCTACAAATAGCATCTGTCATAGCACTAGTACCTTCCAAGGCTCCATTTTTGTTTCAATAATATTTGCAAGAGAAGACGTTTCCTAATGAAACCATTTGAAGTATCAACAGAAACACATTTTGATACGTGTGACTACATCTTGTAATATCCCTTTGAAGTGTAATCTATCTTTAACAAATGTTATCTACAGAAGATACTTTAAGCCACTTAATTTCTGGGTAAGTACTCATTTAAATGATCTGCAACTTTTACTTCAGTTAGCATATAGATAGCAAAAGGAAGAAAAACGGGAAGAAAAGAAGAAGAAAAAAGGAAGAAAAATTTTTCATTAATTCTAAACTCTCTTATCCCAGTCAACTTTATGGTAACCAATTATGGAAACAGTCCCATTAAACTGGGGCAGGACTGGAGCTCTAAAATAAAACCAGCTCAGTCAAAACCACTATATTTAATATTATACATGCATATATGATCATGAAATGAAACCCTACTCCACTGCAAGGAAAGAAGTCTGCAATTTTTCTCAGGAAGCTCTTGTTTAACTCATACAGAAACAGAGTGGATTTACATTTATTACAGGTGACAAAGAACATTTTTAGCATCACAGAATCCTGACAAAAATAAGCCCCTTTTATTAGATGCTTCACTTTTCATTGCGAACTGTGATACAAAAGATGAAAGGGAAGTTGCATGGTAATTAAAAGATTTCTCAAGGTATCTTAGGCCGTCTGCAGTTTCTTTATTCCATCAGTATTTTTGAAACCAGGAACAACTATGTGATCTTTTACAAACTCCATGAAGAAACAATTTTTATCTGTTTAGGATTATGGGCTAAACACTCATTAGTAGAGCATATGGCTGTTATTTGAGTATTATTCTTCCCTCTCTTCTTTCAAACACTGAGGAATAATTTTGCAAACTGAATCTTTGTACTCTGGAGTAATAAAGAGACATTAATATATCATCATTATGGCTCAGTAACAGTTCCAGAGCACAACTGGACAACATTTTTGTCATGAAGGAATAAAAGCTCTAGAAATCAGTTTCAGGAGGGTTTTGGTTTTGACAGAGCTGAAACTTAGCCCATGTTTTTTTACTTTAGTGATTGTCTTTTGGACCTGAGGACATCCACTTATGTGGCATATCTGGGAGGTTTGGAATAAACCACTTTGAATTTTTTTGTGGCAAAATACAAAAATATAAACTATACCTCAAACAAAAAGCAGCTGGTGTTTAGCCTACTGAATTTAGCAGCACATCCTCAAAACACAAGCCCAGTTGTCTTAGAAGTGAAAATGGGGATTTCAAATTTTATTCTCTGCTTTAGAATTATTTATGAGAGAAAATCAGATTAATTTAAAGTGGAGGAGTCCATTATGAATAGACTGACATCCTGTAAAACACAGAACTGATGTCTGGAAAAATGAGGCTAGCATTCGATTATGAAGTTTAAATTAGCTAATAACCAGTACAGAGTCTGGATAATTTCCAGTTGCATAATGTGCAACAAATTAAATGTATTTTGAAAAAAATGCAGTTGCAGGCATTTATTAATAGTTTCACATATTGAAACAGAAATTGTCATACATTATGAACTTTACAGTCCTTAATCATATGTATATTCCACTATTTTATGGGTTTAATTTGCTCAGCATCAACTTTCACTGTGAGTAACATTGATTTTGTTGAAACCTCAAATAAGTCACAGAACAGATCTGAGGATTACTTCAGAAGGGATTTAAAGCACACACTGTGAATCTCTATACAACCACCACTTAAAACACTATCCGTTCAGGCCCAGATGGATTGCTATGGCAACAGAATCCCAAATACCAGGTTTGTAACTAACAAAAATGTAAATTATTGATGAACTCAAGAGTTGTCTCTCTTGGACACCCTCCTATTCAAATACCAAGCCGTATGGCTAGAATACAGAGAAATGGTTGATATGCAATTTCCCCAGCCCAGTGAGCACTAATCCCAAAGGATTTCATTAAATCTTTTGGCTTAAATTTTTATTCTTGGAACAGCAGTCAGCAAGCAGGGATTACATTAAAACAGGCACTATTGAGGTCATTACTGACTGAATTCAGGCCTGTAATATAACAAAACAGGAACTAATTTTAAATATACCTCTACACACACCCCCTCCCCCCAAAAATAGCTCTGCTCTAAGTTACTATCTATTTGATGACAGCACTTTTTCCACTCACATCACCACCCTTCCTCCTTGCCTACAGGTGATGATGGAGAGCAGTATCAAAGAGTAAAAAACAGAAAAACATATTATTTGATAACGAGGTGCACATCTCATGGTAGAGGTGACTGTGCATAAACAACTAAGTTGCAGAACAATCAATGTGAGGAGGCTCTGCAGCCTTTGATAGTCTGTAAATCAAAACCAAGAATAAAAACTTCTCTAGCAAATGAGCAAATCAAAAGAGAGGAAGTACTTATTGACATTTTTATTGCAAATTTCATAAACAGTCTGATAAGGGAACAAATAGTGGTAGGAAAGCCAAACACTACTGGAAAGCCTCTTACAACTTTTTACAGAATGTGATTAACACAGTGAGTGTCAGACAAAAATCAGTTCTCAAATTTTGGGCTGTGACAGTCCAGATTGTTTTAAAAGAAACTATAGCTTTAAAAACCCAGACAATTCTCAGGTGTGTAACTGCTTTTAGGTGTCACTGTACATAGAAGAGAAATGGCAAACTTCTGACAGCAAGAGTTTGTTACCGGATCCAACATCCAGACAAAACTAGAAGGAAAAACCAGGACAAGGATAAATTTATGGAGATGGGCAAATATGGAGGGATCTTTTGCTAATAGAAAGGAAACAATTATTGAAACGGAAAATGAAAGAGATAAAACTAAGGTATAGAATAACTTCCTAAGACAAGGGAGATATTTAGAGCAACAGAATGAAAAGAAGATAGTGGTTGTACCACAAACTTCCTGGTGGAGCAGGAGAAATTCTGCCATCCTCATTCACACAGAGGAGCATTTACTTAACAGAGTACATAAAGACAGAGGACCTATTTAGGACAGCTGTCATTTGAACAGCCACTTAAGATTACAGATATTAACTAGACTGCAAGCCTTTAGGTCTCAACATACAATGTTTCAGTACTTCAGAATACAGTTTACCAGAATGCATGTGCAGCATCAGTGTGGACACTTGAGACAAAACCAGTATTTAGACTCTGCTTTTCTCTGTCCATTCAGTCTTTGGCTTGGCTATTCCCACCCTGTGACCTATATATTTTAAAGGCGAACAGTCTTCAGCTCTACAGGTTTTTCTGCTTAGCAAATGACCCAGCTCAGTGCGGAATTTCTCTGGGTGTCCCTTTTACAATACTAGCAATGAATGTCCTTTTTCAGCCTCTCTTCACTTCTATTGAGCTACCTGCCACCTAAAGTTGAAAGATCCTCCCCTGTAACTTCCTCAGAAATTCAGTTCTTAGCAGAACCAGGTGTTTCAACTCCTGACTAGCTGTTTCTTGTTATTACCATACACCTCCATCAGACAGGCAGTGTTTCTGTCACACACAGCTCATACACAGGCAAGAGCAGCCCCTAGCCTTCAGTAAGTGCCAGGTACTCCTCAAACGCCCCTGCGTCACTCTCCCAGTTGCATGATGCTTCTCACATTCTCAGATTCTTTCTCCTACCAGTACTACCCAGAACGTGCCTTGTTACCCTCTTTGGTTATCAGTCCTGGTGGATTCAGGTCTATTATTGCCCAGCAAAAGCCTTTTCCAGCTTCTGCCTTATCCTTAAACTTGAGTTGATGTTAGAAGAGCCATCCACTCTGATACTTCCACCAACCACACCTAGGTCCACATTATAACTTCATGACCAATAAACAATCATATGAATCAGTAGGCACTAAAAGATTCTCTTTTTAAGAAAGAAAACTATTAATGGCAATGATGTGGTCAGTGACAATACAGTCACAAAAGGGTATCTGAATTATCTTGAGATGTTATAAGAATCTTATGTGGCCAAAGGACTATCAGAATTTGGGGAAACAATAGCATTTCCTCCCTCCAACAGCTTTTCAGGACAACATAGGTCTCTTCTACATTTCACTGTTATGCTACTGTAGTCCTGCTTTATAAATGGATGGCAAAAGTGCCAGCAATAGGGATGCATAAAACTTCATATATCAGAGTGAGACTTTATTTTCCTAAGTGAAAGTTTTCAAGACTTCAGCTGAAACAACCAGCAATTGTAACACAGCATTCCATCAAATTTACTTCCAAATATTTTCAGGCTTTTCTAGACAATAAGATATAAATCTAAAATTATTTTCTGAAACATTTTAGAGAAAAAGAAACATAGTTCCCCATAAGTTGCTTCATAACACTATTTAGACTAGACATCTTGGATCACATGAAATGGTAAGAAAATAGTTCCTGGCAAAATTGGTTTCAGATGTCATATTTAGGTTGCTTGTTACAGCTATAGACTACAACTTATTTAGAAGCACAATGGAGGTTTTTAGTCAGTGTACTAAATCCTTCCTAGAAAGATAACATATCTTTACACTAGTAGATACACACTCAGGTACATTCTAGGGTTTGGAGATTCAATATCTAATTGCTTTTGTCACAGGACAAAAAAACCTTCTGCAATATCCACTGCAGGAAGTGATTATATGTTACATAACACAGCTGATCTTTTTCTTTTGGTGTGAGAGGTTTTATTTATTTTTTTTTATTATCTATCAATTCTGCTTTATGAAAATGTAATAATATGGGTAAGCAATTCACCCAGAAAATCTGATAGTGAGTGTCAACACCTTAGCAAATTAAGCTACATAATCTATGTGCAAGTTGTTCCAATACCCTTTCTATATTACCCTAGAGAGACCTACAGTGGCAACAACTTCAGTATTTCTTGGCCATTTAAATGCATCCCTTCAAAGATAACATTTTAGATAAAGAGAAAAATCTAAGCAGACTTATTCTGTAGTTCATCTGGATATATACACATAATGTATACAGATCATAATTTACTACTGGTATAATGTCAGCCCACATTTTTTATACTGTACAGTAATTTTTATTCACACCACTGTTTTCTTCTAGTGGAAATTATAAAAAAAAAAAGGGAAAGTCTACCAAGTCTAAATACAGACAAAATCAAGTTACTGTCTACCCCCTCCTGTACTAATCCAAGAAGTAATGGACTACAAGCTGCTCCGATTTCTGGTAAGCAGCAAAACAAATCCTGTAAAGACAGGCACATCACTTTCTGAAGCTGGTACCCTTTGACTTCTCACAATAATTTTAATGTTGTTTGTTCTGCACCCACCATGCAACAAGCCCTTCTGCTCCACAGCAACTGATCTCTGCTCCCTTTCACCTTTTTATAACTAGATGGGTGCTTCAAGACTACTGTTTTTGACCTTCATGTGCAGTTTCGCTACTTTCATGATGACAGCTGGCTTCTCCTTTTCATTAAGCTACACTTCAAACTACTAAGAGTATGAAAAAAGACTAAGAGAATGAAAACACACCAACTTAAATGAAGATTTTTAGGTTTTTTGTTTACAAGAAGGGATGATATTTTATACCTTTCTTTGGTCAACAAAGAATGAAACTTTCAAAATTAATAACGAAACTGGATGGCACTGACCCCTTGCACTGGTACTAGACATTACTAATAACACGATCTTTATATAAAGTAAGCATACATTAAGATTTTAAATGTTTATTTTCAGTTACAATACGTAATATTACATCACCAAAAAACGTTTCTAATCACTCTACTATGTTTAGCATTAAAATAACTTCATTGCAACACCATAAGAGCAAGCAAACATTTATACCAACATTGGTGGAAATACTTTACAACTTTACAAATAGATGATTAAAATGACAAAATTATGAGCAATTAGTTAAAAATAAAAAAACAATGTTTTCAGCCTCCAAATTTATGTTAAAAAAGTAACTCTAACTTGAAACATTTATGACAAGAGATTACTATTACGAGACTGTCTTATAAAAATCACAAAGTCGGTTGGAAAAAACAAATCTATCTTATACCACGTTCTCTATCTTCCGCTGCATGTAAGAATATTAGACCTCCTTACAGTCAGTAAAAAAACCCCGAACTTGAACAATCATTAGAAACTGTCTCTTTCTTATTTAGTACTGTCCAGAACATTACTTTCTCAGTTACTGTTGTTGTTGGCTTATAGAGCTGTCTCCTGGAAAGAGCTGTAGGTAGCACCACTAAGAGATGCAGTGACCAGTATTACTGGTCCTCAAACACAAGTAATAGGTTGAGCAGTCAGTAGATCTTTCTGGTTCTTCAGCATTTTAACTTCTGCCTAGACACACGGGCTAACAAATAAACTAAGCCAAACAAAAGAATAGCAGACAGAGGCACAGAACGAGTACAAAACAGGTGAATGCCAAGAGCAACACAAACTGGAGTTTCTTGTCAGGTTACAACTTGCTGAAGAAACGTGTAACCTAAGTGACAAGAGTGAACACTGAGTGACATGTAACAACAGCCTGTGGAAAGTACGAGGTGGGCATGTAAGCAGCTGCAGCTGCAAGTGCTACCTTGATTCTCAGAAGCTGCAAAGTCAACTCAGCAGCAAATGCACGTATCAGTAGGAATGTCTCATATCTCTGAGATAAATGGTTACCAGCCTGGCTGGCTGTGTGAGGGAGAAATTTGGTCATTGGAGCCCTTAACCAAGCGCAGGTGTCCTGGTGTAGTGTGCCTAGGCCATGCTACTTTCCATAGTTAGTTGCACATAGCAACATCCTACCTGGCCAACCTGGCTTCCTTCTTGGGTCAACTAGCAGGGTTGGGCTGGTATCTATAATAAAGTTCATCTCCATATTTATAGAAGCACAGTGAAAATTTTAACTAGCCTATAGCTGCTGTATTTGGGTCTAAATTCATTATTACAAAACATCAAGATACAATTTCCGTATCTTAAAGCATTTCTTTACACATTATGTGCACATGCCTGATTTTGCAATACTAAAAATGAACTGAAGTATCATGACTTTTTCCATCTTGAAGCTACAAGTAGAAACTTAGAGACTGGGGAATTGAGGCAGACCTTTTAATCACAGGTGTCACTCTGGGCTGCAACCGAAGAGCTTAACTGCCAATCCTTGCAGATTACATGCAAATATATAATGAAAAAAAAAGGAGGATAAAAGACAAGTGGTGGCTTTGCAAGTCTTCATAACAGTAAAAAAAGGAAGCATCAAGTCCACATTCAGCAAATCTGATAGCCTAATCACAAAGTAGCACATCAGACAGTGCAGTGTTGATGTGCAGATGGCTACGAACATTAAAAGAGGTAGTTATCATTATTGTTCCTTACGTATTTGAGTGAAGAAAAGACATCATGATATTGTATTTGCCTATAAAATCAACTTCCTCAGCTAGACATTGCCAGAAGGAATCTAATGGAAATGTCTATTTAGTGAAAATCAAATAATTACCTTGTAATTACCATCTCATGTGTCACATTTAATGTTAGCATCTCTAAATCATGGAAAATTAAAAAAAAAAAAAGGTCTATTTGAAATACTTTTAAAAACCATATGGACACATATTTTAATTGGGCTACTTTTGCTAATGAAGCTAAGTATTCCACATAGCAATATTTCTCTCTTTTTATAGAACCAAATGTTAACACAAACCACCCTTTAATTTAATCTTCCTATCCATCTTGACAAAACCTGTTTAATTTTTGATTATTAGATTCTCTGAAATACAGCTTATTCAGACCAAACTTCAGCCACTTCACAAAAACTACTGATTTGCACTCAAATAGCACACTGGAGCAGTCTGTCAGAAAAAAACCATTTGTACTGTCTCAACTGATGTATAGCGTAATTTTCTGAGATTCTTTCATTGTAATTTGCAAACACATTAGCTAAGTCTATGAAACAAAAGCAATCTGTACTACCCATGGCCCAGAAAACGCAGAAGCAGAAAGTTAGAAAATATAACAAATGTCTGAATCATCTTGAGGCAGGGACATACTCTACCTCAACACAAAACATGATTATCCAACATGTGCCTCATCTATTTTTCTGACAAAGGAAGCTTGGCCACTGAACACATAATACTGAATACTGTCTTAAAACAGGCTGATTAGACTTTTAAGGAGAGGCCTAGAGAAGGCAAACATACCCTACACACAGTTAGTTTATGAGGCTTCCAGAACTTTGCTCAGTTCCTGCAGTTCCACCCTCAATTCTATAGTCACACTAAGCCACCCTTCAGGCATTCTTCCCAAAAAAGGAAACATAGTTAAAACTGACACACCAAGTTCTCTGCTGAATTATCCAATGCAGAATCTACCAGGCACCACTGAACATGTTTCAATATTGTTACTTTTAAAACAAAGCAGATGTAAGGGAATACACTGTGGGCAGGAAGGGGAATGTAAGTGCAGCGTTGATAAACAGCCAGATGAGAGCATAACTGCTTTCACAGATAGGAAGGGACAGCATAATAGATGCTGTTATACAGAATGATTGTTACAGCATCTCTCAGCATGGATTTTAAACAAATCAAGAAAATACCACATGACGTATCTAAAACTTTATTTCAGCATCTGGCAAAAAGGAAATAACTGTTAAAGACCACCCATTCAAGGAAACCCTTAATATGAGTTTCTGTAAAAAAGGAACTTAAAATTGTCTGTCAACAAATCAGCAGATGCCCTTTCTGAAGCTGACAGGTACTTTTTGGCATTATTGTAATGACCATAAGTATATAATTACACAGGGTAGAATCAATTGCTTTAATAATTTTCTACTATCACTTATGAAGTATGCAGACAATTTTCTAATCTATCCTTTTATATTCACATAAAATATGCAAATTCAGCATACTCAGGCAAAGCTGACTGTCAATATATTTTCCTTTTGACAAAAATCACCATTTTCCTATAAGGTTAGTCCTGTCTCAAGAATAACTGAAGCAACAGCTCTTAAGCAAAACTGATTCTCCTAAAATACAATAACACAATCCACAGCAGTGTCAGTCTTCAGCAAACTTCTATGATACATTGAGATTTCAGGATGCAATGTGAAATGCTGCATTATGAACTGAACAACCTGATAGCTTAAAACAGGAACATCATGGATTCATTAAGGTACATCAATAAATCCAATGTCTCTGTCAACAATTTTCTTTCTGAAAGCTCTCTGTTAATATATCAGAAAATTCAGGAGATTAGAAAACAGTATGAGTAGGAGAAAGAGAAAATAAAGAAATCAAATATCTCCTCCTCTGGCCCTGGTTTCATTTGTTCATTCCAGATCCACTTTCTCTTCTTCTTCTCCACCTTCTCCTTAAACTAAAATGGGCATCTAACAGAGCTGATAGTTGCCATTCTTTGCACCTAAATAGTTCCTTTGAGCATACAGTAAGAAATTGCCTTGAGGTACTTTTATTCTGAATCTTGCTACACTTGTAAGAATAAGTAAAAAAAGAAGCTGAGAGATTAAATTACCCTAACTGCAAAGCAATTCTTGCTTGACAAAAAAATCCAGATCTACTTGTCTTGCAATTTTTCCAGTGCTCTCTCAAAAATCTGAGTTTGCAATGAGATATTAACAACAGAAACAGGCCAATATTATTTTTGGTGTTTTAGCTGCTGTCTTCCATGCCCAATAAAGATAATACCCTTATCCTAGCTTGTTGAAAAATACACTTGATTTCATTTTTAGCTTTGCAAATATGATCATAAACCATTGGAAGAGATCACTGAACATGTTATGAAAATCAAAGGAGTCCTAAGAGGTAGATCTTGGAGAAATGTGGCAGACAGACCGATATTGTTAAAAACAAAATCCAGCTGAAGAGAGTGAGAAGTATCTGAAAGGTTGAAGACTCGACAGTATTTGGCACATGACCAGCACCGTAAATAAGAATAACAAGACAGAACAGGGAAAGAAAGCAGTGTCTGGATACCAAAGCCCCTTTGTTTTGCTCTAAAATATTTTAAGGGAAATACTAAAGTCCAGATATTCCTGGACCAGGATACCAAAGCAGGTAGCTGAAATTACATTAGTTGAGCCAAGGACTACTTGAACTAAATATTTATTTTCTTCTTTCCACCTTACCACCCAGTGAACACCATGCTATTATTGTGGAGGTGAATGGAATTAGTGGAGCTAATACAGGGTTAGAAGTCAAGAACTCTAGAGACGTAATCCTGGATTGGTCTCTGACTTGCTCTGGTACATGTTTATGTCACTGTTGAATTCCTCTACTAATAAAGCAGATACAATAATACAGAACTCATGAAGGACCTTGCAGGATTAAAGTGTGCAGTATTTTGCAGGAAAGCTGCCAAATTTAAGTTTCCTGCAGCACTTTAATGGATCAGCCTATAGGGACTGGGCCTTAACTTATATCTATAAAAATGTTACCGGCAGTAAAAGAGAATCAAGACAACCCTGAGTGTTTTCAAAAATTTTACCTTTGCATTACTAAACCATTTGCCAGGGGGACTGAATGTTTGCACTTCTGGAACTTTGCTAGATTTCCAGATTTATACTGCAGGACAGCTGAAGTTCTCCTTTGGCCCTAACACCTTAATATTGTTTTTCTAAGGGATTATAAACAACAAAAAAAGGACCACTCTCTAAATATCCTTCACCATTTTGTTTTTAAAAGTCTTTAAAGCTACAAGTGTCTCTTGCTCTTCATCTATAAATGGCTCATCACATTTTACTCTGTGGGCAAGGTGGTATCACAAAGAAACAACATGTATCACAATATGTTTAATGTGGTTCAGTTGCCACTGCTAATAACACTACATTTATCCTACTAAATCCCAAAGTATTATCTTTTCACCAGCATAAGTATTACTCAGCCAAAACTGAAGTATACTCTTAAATGGAGCAGTTTAAACAAAGATGAAGGGCCAAAGGACTGCAAGATTGTCAACAGCATTTTTCTGGATTGTTTAAATGTAATAAAGTAAATTCAGCAACAATTCTAAATTCTTCACTGTTCCATGTTTCCCTCTCACAATGAATTTCTTTTTGCTGTTTTTTTGTTGTTTTTTTTTTTTTTGCACTAACTGTGTTACATAATTAAAATATCAAGATAAGGATTTTTTGTAGCCCTAAATGAAATTGCACTACCTTATGTATAAGCACTTATATGTATTTGTAGGTGTAGATACCTTTTTCAAGCTGTATCCACTCACACATATATTCCCTCTTTATTTACCCAGCTTCCCCAAAAAACAAGGTCCAACTCTATTGCATATAGATGTTCTGCATTTATCTGAAAATTTTTGGTTACAAACTACAGCACACCAAACAATAACTAACTGGATTAAGCTCATACCCATGCTTGTGTCAGACATGAATTATTTTCTTTATATGATTAAAAGGCTGAGACAGAAATATTTGCTTTGGATAACAAGCTGCAGTTATACCAGCATGGGCATAAAACTGAATATGTGAATAAATAAAACATTATAATGTAATTATTTTAGTTCCTGAATATATAGAAATGTATAGCATTTAAATTACGATGTCATGAGAAATTATATCAAAAATATATATACTATCAAAGGATCACCTATATTGGATCACCCATATCTAAGATAATGGGCTACAGAGTCTTGAATTACACAAGGGAGATGCGAGATGATCCCCATTTAGATGCCTCCCTGGTTGCAGTAAAGAGATTTATAACACTCTGTGCAAAAGCAGGGAGGCCTTTGATACCCAGGCTGTTCAAAAACCTTCAGTTAGATCAGTGTACCATTGTGAAATAACAACAAACACTACAGAATTTACGGCACAAGAGTAACAAAGGAAGATAGTGTGTTCCAGCCTGGATACAGCACACAGAGACTGAGTTAGAGATATTCTTTAACAGAATACTATGCTCGTATTATGCCCAGATGCCTTCTGAAGTCTTAAAAAAGTAACTAACAAAGAAATTGAAAGATAGTGTAATTGATAGTGATAATTACCCTGGGAAGAGGCAAAAGGCTATGCTGCAGCAGTCCACAAACATCTCTTATGTGAGCCTGCTAAGTATATTGATTTGGCATATTCTGTATCATAGGCCTGTTTATTAGATACAGCACTTTACTTACACTAGTCTTCCAAACACCAACAGAAACTTGTTGTCTGAGTCTTCTGATTTTACATAGCACAGATAGTATCTTCCTGCTCTTTTCCACTCAGAACAAAATGGCTAACTCATTTCATAGGAGCCAGAAGCCAAATAAATTACCAGTTGTCAGTTCCTGACTAGGCATCGAAAGTGTATTTGGAGGCAATACTATGCAGAGAAACATGGGTTAGCTCTACTCAACCACACAGCACAGTTTTCTGCATGAAGACAGCCACAAGCCCTGCACTGGAGATGGCAGTCCCACTAAACCCACCTCAGATGGGATTTCTCCCTGAAGCAGGGTGGCAATGGCCATGTACCACCTGAAGATAAAAAGGAAGACAAAACAGAGTCGGGTTTGGCTGGGCCAAGAACCTTGAAGGAAGGTTTTCAACGTCTGTAGGCTCCAGGGATAATACTGAGCTAGCCAGATTGCTGGCTTTAGTTAGTCCTCCTTACTAACTGAAGACTGACCGACCTGGCCTGAAATTTTTGGTAGAGCATGGAAAAAAACTTCTGAGAACTACAATAGTAAGATTACTATAAAAAGTAGAGGTGGTTTTTTTGGTTTTTTTTTGTTTGTTTGTTTTTTAGGACCGTCTAATTCATCTTCTTGCTTAGCTCAGCCTACCTTCTTTAAAGCAAAGCCATTCTGTGGCTTTGCTGATTCTGAGTAGCTTTACAATTTCCTTCATAACCAAGCCTAAGAACAGCAATACTGCTTTGAAATGACAAAGACCAAAACTAGAAAGTCCCAAGACTTCCAATATTTACCCAGGAACTGTATCACAACAAGGAAATTAATTTCCCCAGCACATGGAAGATATCACCCTAGGCACCAACTTCAGTCCTCTGCAAACACAGGTAACTCTGGAAAAACCTCGAGGCTGGAATGGCCTTGAATATTCTGCCAAGACAACAAGCTGCAGAACACCTGACATTTTTTCCACAAGGAGTCAAAAGGTACCTCAATCTCCTAAGATTGAGAGGAAGGAGAAGAAGGCTGTAGCAGAGCTCAAGAGCATCCAAATGTCATTAGACTTCGCAACAACAAAAGAATTTGTTAGTTGAAAATACCCAGAACATAGTATAGTAGGGCAGGACTTTTTTACTTTTCCCACTATATGTGCGATGTTTGTATCAGCTTTGCCCTTTGCCCTTCTATAGTAATGCAGCTTTTGTGAGTTTTTTACTGTTTTAACTGGAAAACAGAGCAACCAGGTCACTTCATCATTTTCTACTATGGGTCAGTAAAGCCAGTCTGTGCAGTTTTCATATGCCATAACACTACATTCCAAAGCCTCCTTCATGCCTCACCCTGCCTCTCTTTGTTCTTTTCCCTACATAATACTCTTCCTCATTTATAAGGAGCTAGTACATAAAATGTTTGGTTTATTAGATTTATGTTTGGCAGGTTAACTTCAATCACTACTCAGCTCTAAACATTTATGCTTCCACCCAGACCAACAAATATCTATTCACTTCTTATTTACCCTGTTTAACATGATCAGAAAGATTTTTCCTGTGAGATCCTGAATTTCCTAAATAATAGCGATAGCTTGTGAAAAGATAAAGACACTCACAAGATGCTTAAGCACACAACTACTTTCAGTAGTCAGGAAACCTTTGAGACTTCTTGTGTACTTAAACATAAATATATGTAGCTAAATCAATGAACAGTACTCCCAGTCAAGTTAGAAGAGGGACATAATGGTAAAATTTGGTGGAAAAGGCTCAGATGGTTTCTGTCAACAAATCAACCGTAAAAATACAGGATTTTAATTAAGTTTTGTTGTTCTGCTCAGGGATGCTTACAGTTTTATGTTTTGATGGCTGCATTTTAATTTAACTCTGTTTGTGGCTGAAGCATGGCCTGAGACAGGCAATCTATCTCAAGTATTATTTTCTTACACTATCTGACATAGATATAACACAAGAAAAACACATTAATTATGGCATGTTGTTGTCTCATCATCTCAAAATTAATTCCACCCTCAGTATGGTAGCAAAAGGCAAATGTTTAAACAAGTGCTAAAATCCCTACAATTCTAGCATGCAAGAGAGGCTGGATCACCTCTTGCATCTTCCATAAAGACCTGAACAACTGCTGTTCCCCTGGTCAGTACTGGCTGTGGTACCTCTCACGTTAATCACATAGTTTCATTTTTAACTTTTGGCTACATTCATTGATATCTCAAATTGAACAAAATGCCTCATTGATTTGTTGCTAATGGTTATATAAAGAAGTGCTTTTAGATTATTTTAGAGATTCTTTTTCTCTCTCTTCAAAATGTTAAAATTTTAAGAAGACACTCATCTCCACTAGCATTTAACTCCAAAACTAAACATGATCCTATGATGCCAAAATTTCAATTTTAAAATATCCTGGAGCAATTAATCTTACTATTTCAAAGAAAAAAATATTACCTTTTGAAATAAAAAATAAATTGGGCTTTTCTTGAAAAGTCTTTATCTTTTACTTTCTCAAGCCAATTATAATTAAATTCAGGCGTATTTTAAAAAATAAAATGAAATTACAGAGAATATTCCAATATCCTCAGATGCCTTGATTGGTTCTTTACCTCTAAATTATCCCTATCTATAAGATATTAATTTATTTGAGAAGTATTGATAGTTGTCATTAAAATTCACACCAGTACCAAAAAAAAAATAGGAAAGTACACGAATTATAAAAGACAAATATATAATACTGGTATAACACTTACATTTGAGTCTTCTTATCTATGCTAAATATTCTTACACAAGATGTATCTTACAGCTTCTTGCACTTAAATTTGAATTGTCACGAAAATGAGAGGACCTGTCAATCCTTTTTTATGTACCGATGAACTCTAGCAGCCAAATTTAAAGAACTCTATAAAACTTCATTGCCATTAAATACCTTTTATCTCCCAAATGTTTGTCTTTATGTTTGTCTTGGTGATTTTTGAAAGAGATGAAAATAATTTTCATCTTTATTGTAGAACTAAAGATAGAATCAGAGATTCTAAATGTGAAAGAAACTAACCCTATGCAAAGGAAGTGAATGAGAGTATCAAAATACATTAAAACTAATTTCAACCTTAGCATGATCAGATTTGGAAAATCAGTTATTTTAGGGAAAAAGGTTAGGCTGGTTCTGCTATCCAGCAATTTCTCATTCCCTTTTAAGTAAAAAAGCCATTCTGTAATGAAAACTGCAATATTCATACACCTGAAAACACTTCAAGTAAGTAATTTTGATATTGAATGGGGTCTTTTGGTGAGTTGCACAAAATGTCACTGGGGAAAAAACCCAATCTTTAATGATTTAAAAAATACTGCACTGACAAATAGAACATTTATTAGGAAAATTATGCATTAAATATAAACTGGCTCTTTCATGCCATTCATTCAGCATACCTTTTCCTATACCATGGAAGTACTTTTCCAATACTGACACGGATACCATGAGAATGTTTTTAAATAAAAACTTTATAAAACTTACCGTGGCTTGAAAGCAGGCATAATTTTAGACAATCTAGCATGCTTTCATTGTCTATAGCTACCTACTGTATTTGTAGCACCATAACTCTTAAAAGCCTGAGGAGAGCCTTGCACTTTAATCTTTCTAATCTTTTACTTGAAAAGTTAGTGAAAGAATAACTATCTTTTTGGTTTGGGTTTGTATGTTCTCTTTGAACAAGCAAGGCTGGTCAATAATGATGAATCTTAGTCACTGCTATAGCAAGAACAGTGTATCAGATAATAACCATCCTCCTCACTGCCATTAATTACCCAAACTTCCATTTAGTTTGGCTCCTTAGCCTTGCACATTATACAGTGTCAAGGCTAAAGAGAAAAAAAAAAAAAAAAAAATTTTTGCTCTCTTCTTTTAGCTATCAGTTTCCTTAATAGAACTCTGTAAACACTGACATAGAAAAATTATTTTCTTTTTTATTTAGTTAATTTGGCTGATTTTTTTAAAGTTATTTCTCTTTTGATTTTATTATTTGAAAATAAATGCTTTTTAAATAGATGTATTTATAGCACTGACAACACTGCTCAGGGAATGAAAAGACATCTTGTACTCTGAAAAAAGTAAATTGCCTGCTAGTTCTCTGCTAGGTAAGTTTTAACAGAAGATTTATGTTTTGAGGTCAGGATGAAGCTGATGAATTTCATGAAAGGTGAGATTCCTTTTAAAACAATACAGAGCTATTTTCAGCTCAATGAAAATATATTTTGCAATTCCTCCTCCTCCTCCTCCTCCATCCTTCTTCTGACCTATAACCTCCAAGTTCCATTTCCTATTTCTGTTCAGTCTGAATGCCCTTGGGTGAAAAGCTGGAACCAAATCAATTTCTTTCACTACAAATCTGTTCTGTCCTCTTTCAGCTCAGTTCCTGTCCTGGCTAAGAAGCCATTATTTTCTGGGCCTAATGAATATCATACCTTCTACTTGTGTATGGTGCTCACTTCATCTCCACCTCTTTTGCTGTCATGAGATAACTTCTTCAAACAGGTCCAACAGCTTCTATGCTTCCCTTTGGGTCTTTTCAATCTCCTTCCAATATTCACTTTTCTTCTTCCATTTGCCTTCCTTCTCCTGAACTTAAGTCAGTTCTTAAACTCCATTCCTTTCTCTATTCCATAACACTCTGTGTCTAACTGTCATCCCCTGACAATGTTAAAAAATGCAGCTCTTTTTGACTCTTCTGTCCAGTTCCTGGCTCGTCTCCCCATTATTTCCTTCAGCTTAATTCTCCTTGCTCCTTGACTTCCTGTTCTCTTCTGGTTTTCTGACTACCTGTTTTCAAATACTAAGCAAGAGTGATGCAATTTCTATACTCCCAGTACCTTTTCCCTGTAACTATGCTACTGAACATAATATAATATAATATAATAATTAATATAATATAATATAATATAATATAATATAATATAATATAATATTATAATATAATATAATATAATATAATATAATATAATATAATATAATATAATATAATATAATATAATATAATATAATAACTATACATATTGATATATAATATTCTATAATAATATCATATAATATACTAATATATATAATATAATACAATATACTCATATCAGTCTTGGCTACAGCACTGTAAAAGTGTGGATGCTTCTCAGATCATACATGTGAGAGTTCTTGTCAGTGGCATCAACCTACAAAGACAGAAGGGTTTGCAATTCATACTAATTGTTATCCCTGCAAGTGCTTCAGTTCTACATGCAGTAAGCACAAGTGATGACAAGTGATTTTGAATTTCTCAGAGTTTGGTAGAAATAGTTTTAAAATGGCTGATTTCAGAATATTAAGCACCTTTCTGCAACAGAAAAAGAAATACTGGTTTATTATTTAGACATAGTTCTGAAGCACTTTTGAAAATCACAGTGGGTATATATAAATACATGGTTGTTTTTTGGAGTGTTTTTGTTTGGTTGTTTGGGTTTGTTTTTTTTTTTAATCAAATAGATTTTAGTATGGATAAGAAGTTTTTATTAGCCTCATGACACAACTACCTGAAAGCATGAAATTCCTTTAGCAGACATGGCACTTTGAGACTAAAGTTAGTAGCTTCATGTAACTAATATCTATCTTGGAAACAAAGATTATAAACAACCTGCAATTTTGCATGACCACAGCAGGCCAATAGGCTGTAGAGGATACTACAAGGGGATGTACTTGTTACTCAGGGAGAGGCAGAACTAACAGGGTGGTGCATTTTTCAGTCTGAGAACATAGTTCCCTAGTTAGAGGGGATGTTCTCATTATTCTGATCCTGTGTAACAGTGACAACATTTCTATCTTTTCCATGACACACAGTATGTGGTAGGAAACCAAGTCAAACCCACCAAGACACATACCTGTTTTTTGCTGGACCTTCAAAATGAAAAGTGAACAACCCAAAACAGGCTGCACATTAACCAGTCTTTTGCTGAGGGCCATGGTGGGATCATAATATCACCTCTTAAAATCAAGCACAGTTCATATTCATTGGTCTCAAGCAATCCTGACGTATCACTCAACTTTCTTTGCATGAGTTCAAGAGCACTTGCATTTATCCTTGTTCTGTTTCCCATCTAGGAGACTTAAGAGTATTCTTTACCAAAAATTTCATTAATAAAAGGACATGGTGTGATTGTTGGGGTGTCCTGATGGGCCCCTTCCTACTCAGCATATTCTATCACATGACAGTGATTCTATGACATGAATCAAAAATGTACTCAAAACATGTAAGTAAAGTAGCTTTTCCTTATAGTTTACTAATAGTGTCCTTTCAGACAGGAACATATTGATTGCCATTTCCAAGGCTGTAAAAAATGATGCAGAGTTTTTTACTAAGAAATTATTGAACTCAAGAAAAAATTGTTTACTTGAGCATACAGATAAGAATGCAGACCTTGTAATACATAATCTCCAATTTTGTTAATGCCGGGTTCCAAAAAAATGAAAGCAAACTTTTGCTTGGCATTTTTGCACCTTCTAGTGAAGTTACAGTCCAGCCCTGGACAATACTTTGCTGTTATCCATATACTTAGTACATCTTGACTTATGATGCCAAACATAGAAATTTTAAGGTTTTTTTCAGGCCAGAATTCCAGCTCACTGCCATGAAAGATGGAACAGAACAAGATAAAGACAAGAATAGTTTTCCTAATTGGAAGTCTAAAAGCTCCTTTCAAGAAGTGCTGACAGCATTCCATCTCAGTATTACTTAATCCCTTTCAATTTGCTCTCTGTAGAGACAAGTAGTGAGAACAGGTATCATAGTTTGATTCTGTACTGACTTCATGTAACTGTTTCTTATTATGCTGGCAATCAAAGAACATGTCTTTATCTTGGCACTTTTTTATTTCTACAGCTATCTACATTTCATAATTTGGGTTACTCTTACTGTTACAAAGCAGCCCTACAGCAGAAATAAAAAATCTCTTGCCATTAAAGGAAGAATTATTGGAGGGAATTGTCCCAGCAATTTAAGTATGAAAAATGTCTACATCCCCCAAAAATGAGATCTTTTTTTCACACACTGGATCCCATGCTTGGACATTAGCTGCTGTGGAAATTCTGTCACCTGGAAACACCAAGAAGGTTCTCTGGCACACAGATCTGTCAGGATGTCTTCCTTTAGCAGCACAACGCTACCCACCGGCATAAAGCAAATGAGTCACATCCTAGCTTTGTCCCTGCTTAAATTGATTTAGGTAGATAAAAATTACATGTTTGAAAATAACCAGACTTCATAAATAGGTAAATTAAAAAGCTGTTAATTTATTTTGATGGAGAAGGACTTTGGAAATGTGTTTCATTTACATTCCATGGTACAAACATTAATATTATCAAGGTCAATGAAGAAGAGAGTTGACCTTCTAAGTAATTTGTTTTAGTTTTCAACTGTCAGATTCCATATCAGCTATGAATGTAGTATTTATGCTCTTTCCAGGTAAACTGACATGGGATTTGTTTCACAAAATGACATTTTGCAGCAGATCAGAGTGCAAGTGTCACTATAAAGTGAAATGCAGAATTCTAAAGAAATTTTAAGGTTATTGGTAGAAAATACTATTTTATTTATGCCAATGTAGAAAAGTTGCTAGTAAAATGAGACACAGAAAAAGAAAAATTATTTATACAAATAAAGAGAATCAATCTTTCTGTATTCTTTATAGCATTCTGTGTCTGCAGCAATGCAAGGAGAAAGTTGCTTAAGGAAAGGTATTTTGTTTGAGGTAGGCTTGGAGACAGCACTACAGCATTCTGTAAGTATTCATCAGGTTGCTTATGCAGCTATAGGGCTTCTGTCAGACACTGGTAACATGCTTTGATTTACAATGTATATGCTGATAAACTGTTACTGCAGGCTCCAGTAAGTCTTTTACCTATCCATCTAATGGACATTCATGCATCTAATGAACAACTGGACTTAAATTAGCTACTCATTCAATTCAAGTAATGTATCAGTTACCTTAAGGAGACTAGATTTTGTAGATCGGTAAGAATAATAGGAAGCTCTTCGTCTAATATGTAGATTATTCAACCAACATGCAGAATTGTTTACAGACCCACATGGACAGGTTAAACAAATTTTCAGCAATGACTTTGTCAAAGCTACAAAGTCAAGCAGCTGAAAGCTTAGGAATATTTTACCCCTAGTTAATCCCCTAGAAAAGTTTTGCCCTCTAGTTAATCCATCTGTCACACTAAATTATTAATATGGCATCAGAATTTGACACCCGCAATCAAGAAAATGAATGTTTTGGAGAATGAGTTTGCATGGTAAAAGCAGTTCATAAAAAGCCATTCTCTTATTTTTTTTTTAATGCTGAAAGATAAATATGTATCACAAGCAGAGTTTGAAGCCTGAGCTGTTCAAAAGCTGCAGTGGATTTTTTCCTTATACATCGGAACTGCTACTGTGAGCTGTAGCTGGCACAGCTGAGAGATAAAAGCTGGTATTCCACTTGTGATGAATTTGGGCAGAATTCTGTGTCTACCTGGAAGAGGAGAGGACCAAAAAAAGCACAGTTTTACCTAAGTCATGGAGTGGACACTAAGCAGAAAGAAACCACAGAGAATTCACTGGACTAAACTGCTTCAGCAGCTCCTGCGCAGTCTCAGTGTATCCCTATGCAGCTCTTCTGCTGGATGTTTCACATCACAAAAGCCTACCACAAAAGCTCTTAGAAAGGAGTATAATACCATGGAAATTTCTGGCAAAACCGAAAGAAAAAGAATTGAATTGAAGGAATGGAAATTCCATTAAGTTTGAGTTCTAGAAGACTCTGTTTTTACTATGGATAACCAAAACAGTTTAATAAAAATTTTCAATATATAGTGTGATCTCTAAGAAAACAGAAAATTCAAAATTTGCTTCCAAGATGTCTACAAGTTTTGCATCAAATCTTATTTTTAGGGTAAACTTGAAGGTATTATTCTAACTAATTCCAAAAATGGAATTAATATCAAAATACTTGAATGAAACTGAATGAAGTTCAATGAAAACTGCAATGCAAACTACTAATTTAAAATACTTGGGCTTTAACTTCAACCACAGCATTCTGCCTGTGTCAAGTTTTTTTTTTTTTTGGGTCTAGACCAGATAAAAATTGTGTCTTTGACACTAGATCGGATTCTATGGAGAACTGACATTCACTGGAATCTTGAAACTGCTTGCATGTAGTAGGACACTTGACTGCAACCACAGAGCAGACAAACTTTGGCTGGGAATACCGAGTGGGTTTGCTGAACTTCCACTTCTTTCACTAGAAGGAAGCAGGAAAAGGGTAGTTTTAATAGTATGTATTTCAATCAAACTTGAGGCACATTTCAAAAGACAAATGAAAAAGTTCTTATCTAGGGCCTTAATATTAGCATATTTTAAAAAGTACTACAAGTTAAAATGTAAGAGAAGATGTGAAAGCTATTTACGGAGCAGGAAGAAACAACTTAGCCCAGGAATTTAGTAGTTAATGGAAACATGACACTAAATTGTAGAGGAGACAAAAGAAAAGTAAAAATGTAGACATGGGTTACAAACAGGAGAAAATATTTTGAAAACTATAAGGGATAGGCTACATAGGAAATTTTTAATATTTTATATTTCTGAGAAAGGAGAGTCATTCAGTGGTTTTACTCTTCCTCAGTGTTATTAGTAAAAAAAAAAAAAGAAAGCTCTTAGCCAACAAGTTTGGCATCTTCTCAAATACTCATTCATTTTAGAAATGTCCTTTTTTACGAATAATGTATTTGTAATCATAGGCCCACGACCCTACTACTGCTATTGTTGGCTGACATTTGAATTTATTCTGATTTTGAAAAATGTACTTTACTTTAAAAGTAAGCCTAATATATTACAAATCACAGTAAATAGAATTGCCATTTTGCACAGCATTATGATTATAGACACCACAAGAAATAGCTGAAGATTACATCTGTTTAACTATGGGCAATGCTGTTTAAAGGTCAAACGGATGTTTTGTGGAAAAACACAACAAGACAAATAAATCTAAAACCCAAAGCCTACTACCACATTTTCAATTCCAGGTAAAAGTCTACCCTAGTATCAGTAATGTACAGGTTACCAGCACAGGTATTAGCACAGAGCTTGCACAGAGGTGCTTGATGATATGCACTATGTGTTTGACATTGCTGTCAGTCAAACTTGTGCAGCAACAAGTAGCATGTTGAAGAAAGAATCTCATATTTCTTGATTTGTGTTTTAAATAAAATATCCTAAGTATTAATAAGTGGGAAAATAAGATATTAAAATTGCTGCCATTCCTCCTGTTCAAATGAGTTTCCCATGAGCCTCATTACTACCAGCTGATAAAAGCCCTTTCATAGCATAGAATTGGGTTTAAAACACTTTAATGCAATGCAACATTTTTATAATTCATATTAATACATTAAAAATTGCCTAAAATAGACTAAATAAAGTTTGTGAAGATAGTCTGTAAATCAAAATAATATAAAGAAAATACTGCCATAGGAAAATGTTGAGAAGATAGTAGCCTGAAATTTAAGATAGGAAGTGTTTACACTTCATGAAATAAACCAAAGCTAACACAGACCTGTGTTTCATGTTTCAAGTGACACAGCAAACAGCAGTAGTGGTGATCTGCAGATTCGTGTGCCATTTGAATAGGCTACTATAGTCTAAGGTGGATAAATAAAGGGATTATTTATAAATCAAGAAAAATAATGGTTCCATTAAGCAAAATCTTTGTGTCAGAGGCTATATGCAACTTCTCCAGGTTTTAATCTTTGCAATACCTGTATGTATGATTTTAAAGGCTTAGTCTCTCAGCTTCAGCTTTCCCTAATGCAAAACAGATAAAAATGACTTAGCCATTTATCTTCCCAATGGGTAAAAATGTGACAAAGGCCAGGTTCTAATACACAAGATTCAAGAAATTTAATGGATGAAACTTGCTTATTCTGCAAGTTGAAATAATGGCAAATGAGATATGTATAGCAGCATTCATTAAACAGAAATTACAACCAAAATTTCTGTGAGTTATGGGCCAGTTATCTTTTCAAAAATTAAATATGCCTGTTGCAAGAAAACATTTTTTGACATATTGAACTCTTCAACATTTGACATACAGACCACTTTTCTTCATGCTCAAAACCTTTCTCTGAAGGCAAACTTTTCCAAAAGGCATATTCATTTAGCAGTTATAATGAATTTAGGTGTTAAAATTTTCAGTAACTGATGTTTAATATCATGTTGTAAACACAATATAGTTTGGTGGTTTTAGTTAATTTTAGCTTGTTTTTTCCAGTCAGCTGTCAGAATGTTGTACCCATTTGTAGAAATGGATGACTTTGACATGCAGTGCATTCTGGTACTTGAGATAGTTAGATAACACTGCTTCTGGAGCAAAGAAAACAGAAATCTGGTAATTAAATTTAAAAATAAGACTGTTGACTTTGTGATTCTAGAATAAAGACTAAACAACTCCAAAATGCAAGCTACAGACACATCCTAGATATCAGTCTTAAAATATCACTAGCAGTTCAGGACACTAGAGTCAAGGATATTTAAATTGTTTAGCAGGGAGACCTGGAAAGTTTATATGGCGATTACAAGGTTATTTTATGATGAAAGGCTTCAAGACTTTTGAATCTGTTCAGTATTTGAAAGAAGAATAAAATGATCATAGGCAGTACCAATAATGTACAGATTATAAATGCAGCAGAATTAAAACAGTAAGATGGACAAAGAAGGAATACCAGAGGAAAAAAAGATGATATTTCTCTGTGCTGCATAAGAAGCAATGGAACACACAAAGGCAGGGAAAAGACTGTTAAGGGGATTCACAGCTTCTTCTTTCCGTACCAGTGTTTTCTACTATGCTGACCAATTCTTATCAAAGTCTTAAATCTTAACACCCTAACACCTCCACAGCCTTCCACATGACTCCTTTCCTTAACATCTATTTCAGACTCTGGGAGTCTGGTTTAATTCTCACTCATCCAGTTTTTGTCTTATAGTGTTTTTTCCCCTATTGTACCAGACTCTCCTAACTTTTAATATTATCACTGGTGAATATTATGTGCATTCAGCTGTAATTTGTGAGTCAGTAGCTCATCTCTTTTACACAACCAGCCAGCTCCCTTTTATGCATGTTTAACTTCCCTTCCAATTTCATTACTCTAAGTGGCCTGATAGTAGCTCAAACTTAGTATAACTAGCCCAGAAAAACTGTGACTTCTCTAAATCTTTACCCATATCTGCTCTTCAGTGCTTAGTCTTATTAATAGAAAAAAATTCTGCAGTAGCTCAGGATATGTTTAAACTCTTGCCCTTCACTTAAATTCTCCCTTCTTCACAGAAATGAAACATGGAAAACTTTATCCCTTCAAAGTGAAAAATACTATCCAATCCTAACTTCTTTCTTTTTTGGTAATCATAATCTTCTTGCCTTCTCCTCAACTCTTGCTCTCTTCTTGTCTCTCCTGATTTACTCCTCAGATGACTTTTCTTCATTATACATTGAACAGTCTTACCAAAATCATAATTTTTGTTTCTGTGCTCATTTGTAACTTTTTTCAAGCTGCTCCCAAACATATTTATTAGTCCCACATAACCATATTAATACAATTTTTAAAAAGAACCACATTTCAGGAAATCAGAGACACTAATTAACATTAGCTAAATTAATTTTTTCCATCTTAACATCATATAGTAATTAAACAAATCAGGTAATTTTGTAATAAAAGCATTACACATAGACTTCTAAGATGTTTGGCTGCAAAACTCTAATCCAGAGACTGGTTTGAAGCATCAGATTCACTGGTATCCCCTGTGAATCTAAGCACATGATATCTGGAAGGCTGATGCAATTGGAGGCCAGTCTACAGGCAATCTGAATAAGAAATTTCATTTGTAAGTTAATTATACTCCAACATAAGCAACCTTCTAACACTAGCCTGAAGTAATTCGTGGATGTTTTTGCATCTGCTTGTTTCACAAGTGTATTTGATACTGCAAAAATACTCAAAAGATAAGGAAGGCTGCGTAAGGCTTTGCCAAAAAAACCAGTTTTATTTCTCAGGGGAAAAAGGAATTTTTCCCCCGAGAGAAAAAAAAACAAAGAAGAAGAAGAAAAAAAAAGGAAAAAAAAAAAGAATAAAGTAAAGAAAATAATAAAAAATAAAACAAACATAACCCCCTCAAGCCAACCATACTTTGGTTAAAAAAAAAGCAAAACAAGAAACCAAACCACTAAAAAGAAAACATTTGATAAGGTACATTTTGTTTCACTTAATGAGAGAAAAAATTAAATTGTCATCTTAAAGTAAGCTTTTATTCATTTTTAATATTAAAATACATTCATCAATTCACAATTATATATTTTTCATTAGTATTTACAAGTGAAGCAGACTAGAAATGCCAACATGCAGAGGCACTATCTAGATCCATCTGTATATATCATACATAGAGATATAAACAGCCTCAGGTAAGAATAATGATCAATTATTTATCTATTATAATAATCTACTGTTTCTTACCCCTCATTCATATCTCATTATATCAAACATTTTCAGCTGTTTTTCTCTAAATTACTGTGTTGGGCAGGAAAAGATACTACCAAATCAAGACAGGAATATTCATAGACATAAACAAGCATTTGTATTTAAAAATTCACAAAGTCTTATCCAGTTCCACACTCCTGTAATGGCTAGATAGAAAAACTGAAGGGTAGAAAGTATAACCACCTCCAGTCCTCCATCCTGCTCTTCAGATAGTTTTTCCTACCCTCAAGCGTACAACTGATGTGCCAGTCAATGAGTTCCTGAAATGTCATAGAGTTTTTAACACCAACTAAACTGAAAATGTTGAGAAAACAACTTTCAACTTCGATGTGTCTGCTTTCAATCTGAGAATAAGACATGATATGCCTATATGAAAAGTAAGGATAATGGATTTTTTCTCAAGTTATATAAAGATTTTATACAACAATTAGTCAAAAGGGCCAAGTAATGTCTCTATATCTACATCCTAAACCATTACACCTTATTCCCCAAAATCCTATGTAAGCAGACATAAATATATGAAGCAGTCAATCTTCTACACACTTTAATATTATATGTAAGGGTGCTATTTTGCAACAGTAGAGTTTTGCTGTAATACTGAGAAACCTTCATCATACAAGTAAGTTAGTGGCAAACTTCAGTGTAAAGCTGAGACCCATCCACATGCAGCAACCAGCACAGAGAAGAGCTGAGGTATTCCAGAATATATAAGATCACTCTTCAAAATGTCTGTAAGGTTTTGTGCCTCTTTATCTTTCCAGAGCATGAACACTTGACCAGGAGATTTCTTATAAGCCAGTATAAGAAATTTGGTAGATAAACCTTTTTGGGAACGCTAAGTAATTTCCTACTGAGAAATTACCTATAGTTTAATGGAAAGTCATTGATCTCTGCCCACCATCTGCTTAGTCCAACTGCTTATTTAACATGTTGGGTGATAGCAACACTTTGTCTCAGAAATTACCCTTGCTGAAGCTAATGAACATCATGTTGTAATTTTAACTAGATTCAGATTTATCTCCAGTCCTAGCCAAGCACTGAGTCCATTAGTTGCTGACAGTGACTAGTGGGTTTGGCTAGCATATTAACTCACTAATTGTTCCACTAAAATCAACATAACCAAACATGGAAAGTTATCTCAACAATTCTCAGGAAGGATACAATCTTTATTTCAAGGTGTCATCCTTTAACAACATCTGTATACAACCCTGTATTTGATTAAGAAAACTTATTTTGGACGCTTTTGTGCTACAAGATGTAGACACATATCCCTCTGTAAACCTCAGGATAGACCACAAGGGCTGACTGTGGTGCTTATGGGAAATACAAGCAACCACTGCTAACCTGTATTCAAAAAGAGGAGGGAACTCCTGTATTTCACTGGAATTGCACTCACATGCAAGTAAAACATCCTCCCCCATAAAGAGTTTGCAATCCAAAAAATACATTATCAGGTAATTTATAATTCAAAATAATATCTTTAGACACAGGTTATGTAGATGATCCTCCACCAGACACCTGCACCTCTCAAAATGTGGTATGAAAGGCCAGAAAGAGCAGCTCAGTTCTGCTACCACAACCCAGCTGGGAGGAGGTGATCCTTTGAGTAGCTGAATGTGGGCTTATATACACAAATACACACCTCTAGGCTCAAACATTTTACTTTTTCAAACTTTCCATGGACAAAGTGTTCAAACCGGCTCACATTTTACTGAAACCAGTTCTTTCTTGGTACCACTGCTACCGTGCTACAAAAAAAAATATTTTTTTTACAAAAGCTGGATTAATAGTATACCCTACATCATTGCTGACAAAACAGCATGAAAAGAGGTTTGCAAATGGTGTCAAATTGCACACAATAGTGAGTGAAGTCTTATACAAACATGCAACAGAGCAGGATGAGAACGTTAATGTAATCCAACTCAAAAGGATGTTTTTCATGTCCATCCTATTTACTAATGTATCTGAAGCAGCCAACTCCCAGACACCAAACTGACTGAATAACTGATGGGTTGGCATTATCTCTGCACTGCTCAAGAACAAACACACCTGAGCAGTCATAAGCACAAGGCTGTATTACAGACCTACAGCATGAATGTGTGTTTCTCGCATTTATTATGTAACATTCTCCACATAAACACACAGGACAGAGATCTGCAAGGTTGGTTGCTTTCATGCCACTTACAAACAACAGTAAAATGGGCATGTTAAAACACTGTTTGCTATAGTATGTTCTGAAACTATCCATCTTTCAGCAGCACATACAGTGAATATTTTAATCTAGAAATAACTGCTAGTGAAAAAAGAAGCACCAGAACACAGAGCAGTAGCGAGACTGAAAAGATTTTTAAAATCTGTACATTACTGTGTTGTAAAGCATTTATCTATAAAATTAGTTTGAGATTACAAGTATGTCCAGCCTACCCTTGTACATGCATTATATACAGTTTTGCAGCAGTGGAATGAAATTTTGCAGACAATGTCCTTCACATATAACTAGATTGTGTTGAAACAATTTGTCAGTCTTACTTAATTGTTGTTATTTGCTGCAGTACAGGGAAATTCTAACTGCTACAGGTTAAACTTCTGATGTCATGCCAAAAAAGCAACAGCTGTCTTTCAAAAAATTAACTAAAGCTAGCTTGCATCTTCCCTGCCAAAATTAATCACATATTCTAATGATGTCCAAGTGCTTCCTTCTGTTTCTTCCTCTGTCCTTGAAAAGCAGAGCTGCATTCTCTACCTTTATGTGGGCAATTTCTCCACAATAATATTTTTAAATGGCATTCAGGATTACAAAATGGAAGGAGATCCCATTTCACTGCACCCATTTGCTCCTAACACAGAAAGGTAACAGTGTGACAGGATGGAAGCTCTCTCTCCTTTCTCCACCTGCTCCCTCTGTAACTTTTTTAGTACTATTCCAGTAGACTTTAAATCTTACTTACAAAAGCCAATACACCAGATGTTCTTGATTGTCCCACCTGCTGGCTGTGTTTACACTCCATAACTGATCCACCTATCCATCCTCATGCATGCATACATGAAAGAAGTGCTGGGCAGTGTGCATGACATGTTCTCTCTCAGACTGGTACAGGGTATGTGAAGAGTGATAGCTGTTTTAGAGCTTTTATTTAGTTCTAGCTGCACCGCCTCACATGCGTTGCTCAGGATGTTGACAATGTTGACAATCTATAATAGCTGACTTGAAAGCCACCACACTTGCAGGATCTGGTCTGGGAACTGAAATACAACAGCCTTAGCTGCTCAATTTGAGTTTATCTGCCTAGAGATAATATAAAATCCCTCATCAGTCAGTACGTATCTTCCTCACCTGTGTTTTGATCATAAGGGGTATGGTTTTCACACAGCTGTTCCCACCTTGCTTTTTCTTTAATACAAGCTTTTAAAGAATCATGTGATGAGCTCAGGAAATCTTGGCTTCTATCTGTGCTTTTCCTGAGAAGCTGGCCACAGTGTGCACACAGTTCTGTGTCACACAGCATTGCTGAAACTTGTTTACTGCTGTCAAAGCTTATTTAAAGCCTACCAGAAAGCTAAAAATACTTTTAATTTTCCCACAATATAAAGCAGACTGCCACTGTACTTCTGACTAAATCAAAATTCTTCCCATTTCTCTGGCAAGGAAACACACAGGCTTCTGCATTCAGTCTTCAGTTAGAAATGAATCTGGCTGCTCAGACCAAAGGTTACAAAGTCAAAGCCTCATTACAGAATCATTGTGCAAATTCAGCAATTTACAATCAAGAAATACATGTAAAAGAACACAGTGTCTTGCAAACAAACATTGTACAAATAGAGCTCTGCATATACTGAAGAATACCATCACATTTTCCCGTTTTTCTATAATATGTCCCAAATACTCCCAAAATGTACATTTGTCCATTTTATTATCCACAAGTACAGATCAAACCCATGTATATAAATATGTTTACATACAAATATCCACTATTTTCAGTCATTTAAACTGGGAACTACAAAGCAAGAGTAATGCCTACAGAGTAATGCCTACAGTTGCATGTATTTATATTCCTAGTTCTTTAATTATGGATTTCTTTTACTGATGAGATGATGTTCTATGTGTTTGTTATTCCATGCTTTTCTCTAAATGATCACTCTTGTCTGTATACAACATGTTATTAAGACTATTTTCCCACTATCCAGTGACATCCTACCTTACTCACATCCCTCAGAATTTGGGGAATGGACCCAAGATTCACATATGTTGAAGAGTTCAGTTATGGTAGCTACAAAGAGACCAATTATAGTTAATTATTGCTATTATTAATGCTAATTAATAAGTAACAATTTGCTCAGAAAACTAACTGGAAAAGGGAAGAAAGAAACTCATCAATGAACAAGAGAAGTCTGTCTTGGTTCATTTTCTGTGTTGGCAATGATTTATTCAGTTTTGTGGGCATGTTTGCCACTCTACAGCTGCTTTTATAGTCTGTTTCTTGAGATATCTGAAGAGCTAAGTCTGATACAAAGATTTGATGGATGTCTGCCTAACTAATGTATGTAGCTATTACTTTGTATTTTTCTTCTTTATTACATTTTTAGAATCAAAAAGAGATAAGCATTACTACAAGTCACTGTTATCAATGTCAAGACATACACAAAAGATGTTTGAACAAAATGAAATTCTACATGTCAGTGGTAGACAAGCTGTTGTTGGAAAGTGCCAGATAATTAAATTTTATAGAGAATCACAAATTTTGGACCTCTCACAGTGATGAGATCTGTCAGACGCAGATAAGAATTTGTATTTTTAAAATAGACAAGGTTTCATATCGCATCTTCTTTTAATGCAAGAACAAAACAAACCAGTTGTTTGTGCCAACAGTTCCAAGCAGTTTGTCATACTGAAAGGGACAAAGTATTGCTGTGGTTGGGCCACCACCATTCTGACACCAACAGACAGAATCACAGATACTAAAGCGGGAATCTGTATTCACACAGTTTTCCAAAGAAATCGTGGGAGGACAGCAGAGGATGTATTTATCTCAGGACAGTGCCCTAACCAAGTGTGCAGACAACAGAAAGCCCCAAAAGCAGAGGCAGGCCCTAGAAAGGACACACTAGAAGGAAAGTCTGCCTGACTCCACCTGAAGACCTGGATGCCCACTGGGACTCTGTCCCAGCATGGGCTGGGTCTGTTCTCTGGTACGTTTTGCACATGCAGTACAAGAATTGGATTCACAGTGATACAGAAGGCAAATATTTTTTAATATTTTAAGGGAATGAATGTAATTTTAGTATTTTTTCTTTTTAATGCAAATGTGCTTGCCACATAATGCCACATAAAAAGGGTTACACACAAAATCTGCTCACTTGTTGTGAGATGAGGTTAATAAAAAGACCCTCAGGTCTTCCAGACTATCCTGAGAAAAGACCCTTTACCTTCTCTGGCTGCTCAAACTGTTTGAGAGACACTGTGCTGTTTGGGGTACCACTGTCCCAGCACTCGCAGCAGAGGCTGAAGGGCACTGGGAGGAGAAACAGGGTCTGCCCAGGGCTGGTCACAGCACGTTCCAGATGCCCCCACTGAACCCACCACAGGGCACAGCTGAGCCCCACACTTCAGGTGGAGACAAAACTGCCTGGGAACACTTCTGGGAAATGGATTTCCCATAATGATTTCCCATAATATGCAAAACCACCAGCATTGAGAAGTGAGAGGGGAAAGTGTGAGAAGCAGCCCCGTGCACACCAAGGTGAAAGGAGGAGGAGAGGGAGAAGGAGCCCCAGAGACTGGAGCAGAGATTCCCCTGCAGCCCATAATGGGGACCATGATCATTCAAGTTCCCCTGTAGCCTCAGCTGGTCCCCATAATGGACAAGGGGAAAAGGATGAGGAGTGAGTGACAGAGATCAGCTGTTATAAACTGGCCACAAACCTCACTTCCCATTTCTCTGTGCTGCTCAGTGGGGGCAATCAAAAGGGTGAATTTAAGAGGAACAAGGGGAGAAAATGTTTTAGGTTTTGTCCTTGTTTCTCACCATACCAATCTATTTTCATCAGCAATAAATTAAGGTAATCTCCATCAAGATGAGCCTGTTTTTTTTGCTAAGGCAAGTAATGTCCCTGACCTCACCTTGAGACTCATGGAATGAGAGAAAGGGCTGGGTGGCAGCCTGGCAGCGAGCTGAGGTCAGCCCGCTGCTCTTGGGAATCAAATTTGGGAACTGAATCTTACAAATTCGGGTAGTCCAATTATACAAAAGTGAGCAAAGTTCACTATTCATTACAATGCTAAGCACACTTGCTGATAACAAGGTGAGCAATACTTGCTACACAGAAAGTATAGGCTGGTTCCACCACCTGATGCCCACAGCCACCTTATGTGAAGCCTCAAAGTTCTGGAGAGGTTTCAAAAGCTGCTTAAACTGATTTAAGGCTTTGCTACTGCCAAAAGAAAAGAGATCCTGCCCTACTTTTCACATGCACATCACTGCACTACTTTCCTGTGAGGCAGCAATAAGGCTTATCTGGCTGAAAACTACTGTTCATTTTTAGTGCTGGAACAAAAAGGGAGCAAAAGATCATCACTTCCAGCAAACATGCTATCACAAAACTATACCCTTGGAGGGCTTCAGGCTTATGATTTCAACGTACCTCAGAACATGACTATGCTTATGAGACTTGGATCATAGCCATTCCTCTAGCTTCACACTGGGTTTCTTAAAATGTCCATCCTGATTTAGTCAGATGTAAAGACAGTAAGAAATATCCTGCTGTGTTTTTTTGAGGCAATTTGTCAAAAGTTTTTCAACATTGCTCAACCAAACCTGTGACAGGACCAAAGGACTTTCTGAACCAATCTAAATTTATGGTCTACTAATCTGGTATCCTCTCTGTGACAAATGACAAAGGTCAATCATTTAACAAATGTGCTTGACCTCCTGCAGTAATTATCTGTAATGTAATTCATTCCATAAAAGAATATCCTATCCATGTAGCCATTTATTTTGCCCTACACCTGGGGTCTTCTTCCCCCCAAAATCTTAAAAAAATTTACTCATAGAAACATAGAATATGCTGAGTTGGAAGGGATCCAACTCGAAGGAAGGGTCTGACTCATGGCCCCAAGAATCCCACAATGTGCTAAAAAGCATTGTCCAAATGCTTCTTGAACTCTGTCAGGCTTGGTGGTGTGACCACTTCCCCTGGGGAGTCTATTCCAGTGCCCAACCATCCTCTGGTTGAAGAGCTTTTTCCAGATATCTAACCTAAACCTTCCCTGACACAACTTCAGGCATTTGCCTGGGTCCTGCCCCTGGTCATGAGGATGAAGAGATTGATACCTGCTGCTCCTCTTTCCTTCATGAGGATATTGAAAACCACACTGAGGTCTCCCCTCAGTCTCCTCTACTACAGGCTGAACAAACCAAGTGACCTCAGTTTCTCCTCATATGGCTTCCCCTCTGGACCTTTTACCATCCTTGTTGCCCTCCTGTGGATGTTCTCTAACAGCTTCATGACTTTTTTATATTGTGGCACCAAAACCTGCCCTCAGGACTTGAGGTGAGGCACAGAATCCAGCACTTGGCTCTTGTTAAACTTCATATGGTTGGTGATTGGTCAAGGTCTCTTTTCAGGGCCTCTCAGCTCTCAAGAGAGTTGACAGCTCCTCCCAATTCAATGTTGTCAGCAAACTTATTTAGTATTCCTGTGTGTCCAAGTCATTAACTCTCACTGCCCTGCCAATTCAAAACTGTTCTGAATTTTCCCAGCTTCTTGGCTTTGTCCTATAGTAATCTAGGGGGGGGGGCTTTTATCCAGCCTGTTAAAAGCCACATTTCTCTTCCCAGATATGGTGTGCATTGTTGGTGCATACTTTCCTCATAAAACTATTATTTTCCCACATAGTTTTAGTTTCTTTTTTTGCCTGCCAAAAAGGAAAGAAAAGGCATGCTCCTCCAGCCACATAAACATATGCAGGAGAAAGAGCGTCTGGTTTCTGACCATTACTGGTGCTGAGATTGACTGGGATAAACAGCAAGGGCTCCCAGTACCACCTCTGGCTCAGGGAGCCAACTGTTTGATTGTTCTCATCTTGTTTAACAGCTTATGTATAATTGCTGCTGGTTTAGACAGTAACACAGTAAGTGCAGCACTGTGGGAAGAAAGAGGCTTGTTTTTGCAACAGCAGTTTTATTCTCTTCTTTCAGGAAGAGTAAGATCTGAACTTGATTGTATTACTTTGTGAAATTTTGTTTTCCCCAAAGAAGTCTTTGCTCCATCTGATCCAATATGAATTGTCCAAGCCTATAAACCTCATTGCAGCCTACGTTGTCAGTATAAAACAGCCGAATTTACTTTCAGCTAAGGAGGTTATAAATTAATTTCAAAAGAGCTTAATTTCAACACACTGATTAAGGTAATTTTTGCATTTATTGTTCTCTCTATTTTTAATGCATGCACACACCACAGATCTATGTAACAGTCCATTTTCACTGTTGCTTAATGGTTTACCTTTAAGATGGCAATGATTAAAGGAACGAAGATTTATCCATCTACAGCCTAGGGATTTTACCAGTGAAAAGTTGGGTCTCAAAAGAGAAAATAAGGGAAGAGTTAGTTCATAAAAAAAGGGAGGTAAAAAACATAGTAATAGGAAATTTTTAAAATACTTTTATTTTTATAAGGAGGTTTACAGTCTATCAACCTCTGTCTGCCTATAATTTTAGCATTCATTGCAACAATACCTTAGTCCTTATTTCTTGCACAGTCCCAGGATTCTAGGGCTCCATGTTTTTCATAAATGGGCTAGAAACTAAACACTTCTAGGGCAGGAAAACAGGAAAGAACTCATGAGAGTTTTGCTATCAACTAGCATGGTATCTTGAATTTAAATGGGTCAGACCACTGAGACTGGTTGGTCTGGGGCCTCCTGATTCTGGATCTGTACTATTTACAGTCTTTCTCTGTGCTCTGTGGATATTCCCTTAGCTGGCCTGAGCACCATTCTGCCTTTTTAGAATTTTCAAAGCAGCTACACTGGAAGCAATAGTTCCTGTGAGAGAACTGCTTTCATTCCTGTTACTATCAAGCAATAAATGTCTCCAAAGCAAAAAAAAATACCAAGATCTACACACCATAAATATTTCTAAATGGAAAGTTGTATTAAAGAGAAATTGCATTTAAAACACTTAAAGGAACATTTCTTACAGTATAATGGTGGTTTTAAGCAGGAAGAATCCTTTTAACACTTAAAAATTTCCAATTTTTCTGTATTTTACTAAACACTTCCTAATACTCAAAAAGTCTCAGAAGGAATTTCCTACTGACTGCTTATTACAGACCTTTTAACCCAATTTGTAGTGTATTATATAAACATCAGCACACTAGTGGACCTACCAAACAAATTCTCTGACTCAGGTGACAAACTAAGAAGCATTTCTAGTTCAGATTTGTGCATCAGATCCTCAGGTTTTGTTGCAATCTTAGGTTACTGGTAAAGATGTTTTAAAAAATTCTCCTAGATTCACTCATATTCCATTTTTGCTTTAATTTCCTTTTCCACTTCATATTTACCTTACAGACAACTTTATTCTATTTCACATCCCCAAGAACCTTATGGTAGCTCACGGGTCTATGTGGATCATCTCTTTAGTAGCAATACCCTTCAGGGCACAAGACAGTCAAATGTGCATGGAAGTCCTTGAAGCTATTGTTCAAATGGAAATTCAACTTTCAAATCCCAAAACATTTGCTTTCATTTAAATTAGTCTGAGTTATAACACTGGTGACTTACTCCCAGAAACATTCATAAGACAGCATTTCATATTCTCAGAAGAAACTGCCTGTAACTGAGATATGCATGATAGTGAACAAAGATGGAAATTAATTTTATCACTGCAATGAACACTCTAGTCAAAATTTATTTTTAAGTTTTGGTGAAACAGGAACACATTCAGGGAATTAGAAGATTAAATATTTTTGAAAGAATCATAGAATATGCTGAATTGGAAGGGACCCATCAGGATCATTAAGTCTAACTCCTGTCTTTTAAAAAATGAAGAAGATTCTCTTTACCAATGTAAGTATCTTGCAGGAAATAAAGACTTCTATATTAAATATATTTATATCTGGATGTTATTATGCTGTTAATACAAATTAATTTTTGGCTCCTAAAATCAGAAAAGAGTCTAGAGTGCAAGCCTGATACTATAATCACACCTCCTAATTTCACTGTGCTGTCTACATCACTGATACTGAATTTTATGAAATTACTACAGAAGCAATGGGACTGCCTGGTGGAGATTGAGGTGTACAAGCATTAACTCAAATGGAACTCATCAGCTAAAAAGGCACAGCTGACATTCTATCTGCAACCTGAAAAATCACAGTACCTTACTATATGCAGCTACATTGCATAAGATACTCACAGGCAAAAATATAAGGACACACACTACTGAATGTACTAATCAAAGACAAACCCTGCTCAGAAGTGATCTGTTTAGTGGTGCACAATGGCAGATGCCACAGCATATTTTTTTGTGATGCAAGGCTGCTCAAGATCATCTATGGATAATGAACCATGACAGCTTGGGATTTGATAAAACACAAATTGATGGCGAGAGAAGGCAAAGAATACAACTATTATCTCAACAAGAAATGCAAATCAACTGGATTTTTTTAATCTTTAATGTCAGAATGAAATATCATGTATTACCACAAAATTACATGTTCATTAATCTAACAAACTTTGCATCAGAAGAAGTGATTTCTTTAATTTCTTTACTATCTCCATTTTAATTCTTGGAAAGTGCCATGGATTAAAGCATTTTATAGAAGGTAACAGAATCTTGTTTGTTTAAAATACCTTATATGATTGGCATCAATGCAGGGTTCACAGGGGAATCTTGAATGAAGGTTCTTCTTCACAGTTCAGAAATTATTCCTTTTCTCCCTTTAAAAGAAAGACGTTCAATGTAAACACTTGCCAGTACCTATAGGGCTGTATTTTCCATCTTTGCCAATGAATAACTGCTGCTTAAAAACTCTTTTAAATGTACTTGGTTTGTTCACTGCCTTTCAGCTGATTGCCTGTAGCTGATTATCATGAGATTTAATCAGACTTTTAAGAGACACAGAAGAAAAATATGCAAACAAAATTTCTTCATCATGGACTGATTTGGACTGTTTTCTTAGTGTGCTCCAATATTATATATTTCTGTAGATTTCATCAGTGAGCCAAGTAAAGTGCACATCATGTCTTTCTACAGCTGTAACCCACAAGATTCCTTAACTTAGCATGCTCAGTGAATTCACATGACACTGGAAAGACATGGATTTACACTTGAACATTTTTTAACTTCTATACACAAAAAGACAATTTCAGAACAGTTTGGATTAAGGGGCAAAAGCGACATCAGCCAATTCAATCTTAGACTCAAAGCAATATCCTAGAACTATTCTGATTATACCAGAGTTTTTTTCCTTCTCTGCTCTTCTATTTGCCTTCTATAGAGTCTCATATTCTGGTAAACTAAAGGAATTCACATGACTTTTCCCCCACAGCTATAACTAGAAGCTCCAGTTAAGACTGAATGCTCACTGTGCTGGAAGTTGTTTGAACAAGACTTAAACATCTAAGATTTCTATAAATCAAATTCCTGAGACAGTAAAGAATAGGACTAAAACTATAACAATATATTTCTTCTACAGATGAAAGCTACAGTACACAAATACTAAACAATATGCTGAAAGTCACATGAGTCTGGTTTAAGGATCCTTCTCAGTCTTAAACGTCTTGAATCCTTGCCCAGCACCTGAATCATACTCCATAAAGCCTGTCCTCAGACCCCATACCTTATATGTGGCACTCCTGAATATTTTCCTCAGGAGGAAGTACTATCAGTATTTAATTTTGCCAGACATGACAATATTTAAAACTAGAAAATTACAGATAAAGACTCTTTTTAAACAACAAAAGCATTGAATTAAATAAAAAATTCATTTGAATTATTTTAAATACTTAAGAAGCTTTCATTTTCCACTAGTTAAATGCTAACAAATCAATACTGTAAAAATGAATTTTCTGTAAATATATACCTATTTTTTGCCTTCTAACTTTTAGGGAATAAAGTTCATATCAGTAAGCACATTGCATTGAATTTAGAGTCACCAAAGTCTGTGTGTACAAGAATTTACAGGTCCACATAATGTGTCTTTTCCATCACAAAAGGTAAGAAAGACTAAAGCCTGTCAATTTCTTCAGGACCTAGGGTTTTAATGAAATAACTATCAGGAAGAGCTGGTAAAAAATGTTCTGACTTTCACAATCAACAATTATTTTGTAGCTTGTGGCTGTCTGGATAGAATATCTTTATTTATCAAAACAACAAAGTGAAATTAAACTCATTAGATGCAAACCACAACATTAATAAAAAAAATCACTGCAATGTCAAGCACTCGAAGTTTAATTCAGTCTATTTCTGATGCTATATGAAAGTCTCCTGAGTCACAATTTTGCTGTGGGGAGCTATGCTTATTCAGTGCCTAGGTTGTTTTTTCTAGGAATTTAAGGGGTTTACCCCTTCTATTCATGAATGCTCTAGAATTCATATACCTTATGGAGCAGATTCTTAAAATAATTATTTTCATGATGAAATTCCTTTTAAGATAAAAAAAAACCCACTCATTTTATGCACCAAATAATAGATCCTTTTTTCCTCTCCATGTCCATTTTTTTTTTCTTCAAGCATGTATATATCCAAGACAACTCCCACTGAATTCGATTTTTCCTGCCTCCCTGGCTCATTTCTCAACCATTCCTAGTTCTCTCAAGCTAAGATTACTGGCTGATTCTACTGGCAGTTATGTTGGCAGCTCTACATCTGCTGTCCAGCTATCCAATTCCTTATTAAATCTGTCTTCTCTAGAGCTCCCTGCCAATTTTGACTCTTTCTGTCTAGTCAGTCCTAGATTTTCATTCCATGTCCAATTTTTATGCCCTTTCTCATTATCCAGGTTGACTGTTAATCCACTGCCTTTGCCCATCAGGCCTCAGCCACTCCCTCCTCAGCTCAAGGCTGACCAGTTTTCTGGTACTCTTATGTCCACTGGGGTCCTGCCCAAGTTCTGTCTGGGTAACATACAGGGTAATACCAAAGGCCATCACAGGAAACTCTTTTTAGATCTTTTTCATCTTGCAACAAAAGTCCATTGGGTGATAGGGACGCTAGAGTTTATCACAGTCAGCCTCCAGAGTTCTGAGAAGCCAGAGCACACTTAGCAATGACTGCAAATGGAGATTTTTCATCTTTGTTTTATTAACAGGTCCCTCTTCCCTCTGTGAATCCTTTTCCTTTTCAAAAAGTTTATGATTTTGCTAATTCTAGTGAATATTCATAGGCATGGCCACAAACACATTCTGTCAGAACTGGCAATCTCACTGCTAGGCAGACGACCTAAATCTGCCAAAAAGAAAACTTTCAAATATGACATGTAGTTTTGTGTTGAGATCTTAACTCTGTTGAAAAATCCTAGTTAGATGCAAATATTTCTAAGGAGACAGGAGTTAACATTTGGGAGTCAAGAAAAGCCAGATAAGTCTGTAAAGTTAAGCTTTAGTATGTTTTAATATCGGTAACAGTGAAGCACGAACCATGTTTCAACAAGAATTTTTAGGTTTTCTTAGAGATCTAAAACTTCTTTTTACAAGTCTCTTAGGGAACAGAATGAATCTCTCTCACTTATTGGATGAACAGTGCATAATACTTTGCATAATGAAATTAAGCAGCCTGAAGTACATGTGAACATGACTAATGAGACCAAATGCAGCAGGAAAACCAAGCAGATGGCTTGAGCGAGCTGGAACAGAGAAGCAGGGAGATATCTGAATGTTTTGGGGTTTTGCAGGATACATACAGAAATACAAATATAATTTTTGCATTTCTGTATAGCAGTGCATCTGTCAGCACTCTGGAGGTCTACGGACCACAAGTGAGAGCTTGCCAGAATATTGTCTGTGGAAAACCTTTATGTGTCATCCATGGAGATACAAAACGCAAACAAAATGGAGGTTGGGGGTAGGAGTTGTTTGTTTTGCCATGTCTTGCTTTTTCAGTTGCATAAAAAGATACTTAAGCCAGTGGTATATTTTTAATGAATTAGTTTTTTATCAAGAGCCTGGTTCTCAAACACCTCCTTAGTGTATCAACATCTGGGGGGAAATGCATTAAGAGAGAGAGAGAAAGGAGGCAGCAGGTATTAAAAAAATTGATGGGAAAAGGCTTTCTTATCAGGAAATGTCAATGACCAACTTATAAAGGATGCTACCAAAACCAATGGAAAATGAAAATACATTCAGTTTGCTCTCATTGCTCTCTGGGAAAAAAACAAATGTGAAAAGATTAATTGCTCATTTCTGTAACATGAGTACAAAGAGGGTTAGCAGACAGCCTCACCTTGAGTAGTATCCAGGTGAAGGCATAGCTCTGCATGAAACACATTCTGACACTGGCTAGTTACAGCTGCAAACTTAAGGGCTTGCCTGCAATTGTGTTATAAAGAACAAGCAGATTCAGAGAGGAAAAAGTATAAAACTGAGCAAATTTACTATGTCATCCTGCTGCCATCTCTACCACTGGGATAAAAAGCCTTCAGATGTATATTTTCTGACTGAGATTTTTTTTCACTAGAAAACTTTATGTGTTTTTTTTTAAAGGAAGCACAGACATTACCTCAGATTGTAATAGAAAGGTATCTTGTCAACAAAGTAATTATAACCAGTGTTCAGAAGAAAACAGTTCAATTTTTCTGCTCCTGTCAATAAGTAAAGTAGGCTCTTTCACTGATGATGACAATGCCACATCTCTAGCCCACCTACCACATATTTGACTATTATATGCTCCTAAGATTCAGTGCTCATAATACAATCTAGTAGTGCAAAATACTTCTATTACCACCACAAACTGTTGAGATACAAAATTCACATATTCTTTAATCCCTTCAGTTAATTTTAAAAATGTATCTGTCCACTGTGTGTACTGGTCTCTCTTTTAAAAAAGTTCCAAATATTTAGAAACATAGAAAGAGATAGAAAAATTCCGTGGACCATCATTATTCAAGCAAGAAAATAAAAAAGGACCAAAACTCATGAAACTGCAAACTTCCTTTCATTCTAGAAGACAGTAGAAGTATTTCCTTTTTTTTTTTTTCAGGGATTTCTGATGGTATTTTTTGTCTCCTGAGAGACAGAGGACTCAAACTCTACCTTTGTATCATTTTAGGTTTGGCATAATATTGTATATAGGATAACCAGCAACTTCAAAAGAAGCTGGTAGGAGCAAAGTGCAAAACAAACAGAAGAAAGTGGTTCTCTGCTCAACAGGTGAAAAATTCATGAAACTGCCAGAAACATATTAGGGGGTACAAGATAATTTTAAAAATCTGTATGGAGAAATTTAACACAAATTTAGAAAAGAGATTCATTGAGAGTTGGTGCTATTCACACCAGGTTTAGGAAATCCCTCGAGCTGAAAACAATTGGAGGCTGGGCATTTTCTAGAGATGTGTTATGTATTCTCATTCTACTCTTCTCTTCACTGGAAATTTGCTATGGCTTATAGGCAATAAGACTAACACTGTAGATCCAAGGCTAAGAGAATTCCTGGTCTGAATTTTTGGAACCATTCTTCCATTTCCATGACATAGTCTGAATTGGTTTATATTCCTGCCTAATCAAAGGTAAGGAAATGGATGCCTTCAAATTCCAGGAATTAGTCAAAACCACTGCATGACACATCTGCATCACCCACCTGTCCTTAGTACTTACTGTAAGTGAGCTCACTTGTACTGAAATTTGTATGGCTTAAACTGAGTATGTCCATGATCATAATTTCATTAGTAGTGGTTCCTGATATTCAGAATGGTGAAGGAGAGAAATTATTATTATTATTACTACTACTACTACTACTACTACAATTTTAGATCAATTTTGTTTCCTTACATGGCATGGACAAGTGTAAAGCAGACAAGTGTAAACACAGAATCCAACAGGATGGTCTAAAACCTAGGAAGAATTTTTCATCTCAAATTTTTATTCATTTTATCTAATAAAGAGCAGAAGACAAAGTGACTACAGTATAGAGTCATGTGAACACACAGCTTTAGATCAGCCTAAGAACCGTCTGATGTGGTAACTACTGCTGGCAACTGTCTCCTTTCCCTGTCTGTTGCTTTAGGTATCCACATGGTAGCATACATTAATTACCTTGGTGACATGTGGCCAACATGTTAGTTGTCAACTTTAAAAAAAAATGTGCCTGTCTCACATGCCAGTTTCAAGCTTATATGTGTTTTCTGATCTCCCCTCTCTCAGTAGGATATTTTTTGACCTTCCTTTTGGGGATATTTTTTCCAGAATAATTTGGATTGGAATTCTTGTTTATCTATTAAAATGATACAAAATTAGTGAATGGAATTCTGGTCCATTTCTCTACTTCCCAATCAAAACCAGTACATAATAATACACACTTTGGTCTGCACTTAAATGACTAGAAGACAAAAAGATTATTTCTACAAGAACCCTACTTTATTGGTTCCTGTTTGAAATTCTGGGTAAATATCACGCTCCTGCTTCCACTTCACTTATGTTATTTAGTAATATTCTTTCTGCTGTTGCTTCACTGATCATTAACATTAATTTTTTTACTAGAGCAAAAGCAGACAGCAACAGACATCTTGCTTTGCTGTAAACATTTTTCTTCCACATGAATGCTGAAGCATGCAATTAGAAGTAAGAATCAATAGTTCACTACAGAGCAAAAAAATTACATTTCCTTATACTGTGCCAACTCCTACCCTCAAACTCTCATTCTGACCTCTTGTACCACACTAAATTCACGATCTCTAATTCCACACTGATCAATTCATTTATTTGCTACTAAAGAACAATTTCCAGCTTAAACTATCAGCATAACCTTTAAGTTATGAAAGATATCAAAGTATCTCATACAGAACTCTCTGCAGAAGGAACAATTGGGTTTTTTTTCATGCCACAAGTGAAAATAACTTAAAGACATACAATTAACAAGTTGACAAGAAAGGGCAAGTTTTTGATGTTCTGTCTTCCAGACCTATGGACTTGCTCAACTAGCAATTATTAAAGTCAACTAATGTGACCAGCTGACAACTTCTAATGCCAGATTAGGAGTTTAATGTTCTTTGCCAGCATCAAGCTGATGAACAGTATGCTCCTCTGTATCTAGAAAACTCAGCGTGTCCTTTTTAAGATGACAAAACAATGTTCACAAAGCTCTGATAATTGAAGTTCATTAGTCAATAAGGCTGGAAAGAAGCATTTTCCTCTACAAACAGCTATGAGTTGAGCTGACATTTTTCTCACATACACAAAGAAAAAAAAAATCAAAATTCACTTGCCAAGCATTGTTTCCCAACTGCAACATTTAAAGGAAGATTGTCATTTCCTCTGGCAAAGACTTATGAACATAAAAAACCAGCTGTACTCATAAAATTGGGAAAAAAAAGCCCCAATCAAATTAGAAATCTCTAAAAGCATGAACTTATCACATACACCCAGGCAGAGCTCTCTTGCAACTAGGGATCAGATAAAGATTTTAATTAGCTCCCTTGAAAACTGTTGTTTGCATTTAGAACAAATGACAAGTTCATCATCACCTCTTTATTATCCACTTTCCAGGAAGCTTCTTCGTCAGAATCTACATCCAAACCATGAATAGGTGAACACATAAAGTAGTTAAATTATGGTAAACTAAAACAATGTGTCATTTAAGAGTGGAAACCCTTTGTATTTTAAGCTTGGAGTTCCTACTGCCCAACTGGGCAACACAGCTTAGATGGCGAGTTGCACTTAGAAACAGGAAAACAGGAAAACTGCATCCAACTCACAACAGTGAAACCAGGTTTGCATCAATAATGATGTAACTTATAACACACATGAGATTTTATAATTAGTTCAGACTAATTAGTTAATTCTGCCTTGGTGGAAAGAGTGACAGGAAAGAGTGCCAGGCCCACACATTTTTCAAGCTGCATCTTCTACTGTTAACTTTCACACATATTATATGCATATAGATTTATGAACATAAATGTATTAATAACCAATCTATCAGTCCAAAATAACCAGGCTGTAGTAAAGATAGCATTTTCGTTTGTCTTTGTGGTACTACTTTCTTCACTACAAGGAAGTGCCTGTCACTTAACATGGGAGGAAACTAGTCTGTAGTGCCTCTTCAAAGGTACTACATTATTTTCATGATGAAATTCCTTTAAGATAAGAAACCCCACTCATTTTATACACTGAATAATAGATCCTTTTTTCCTCTCCACGTCCAGGTCAATCCCAGTTCTACAGTCTTTTAGTTTGCACCTTAACAAGATGTTCTGAAAAAAAAACAGAGTATGATAGATACCAATATTTCTCTCAAGACTCAAACAAGAAAGTAAATAACCAGATACGAATTTAGTATTGGTTGACTGCTTGAGTACCAAAAGCAAGTTTGTGCTTATTGAGATAGCCCCCAGGTGATGAGCAAAATGTCCTGACCAATGGCTCAATCAGTCTTTAAGCCATTTCTTCAAAAATAATACTGAAAAAACCCAAAACACTGTTATAGGCACACGAAAAGTCTACTTAGTTTTCCATGGATTTCCTAAGGTTTGTCAATATTAGATGATCAGGCTTAAAAGGTGTGAAGTAATGTATCACAAAAACAACTGCTTACTGAGTGCCTACGACAGAATATTAAGTTAGAAAAGACCTTTTTGTTGTGCCGGTGCTGCTCTGCAACAGGTAAAACCCTGGTGTGTTACTCCCTCTATTTTGGTCACTAACCTAAATCAGTGTGTGAGCTGCGATGAAGTTCTCTCCGTCTGACCCAGACTCAGTACAGATACTCAGTCACAGGTCATGTCTCAAGTTAGCCAGCATGATATCTAACTGCACACAGAGACCTTCCCTCATTCTCTTCCTCTTACCATTTCCACCCTTGTTTCCAGGCACACAGAGGAACAAGCAACTAGAACACCCAAAAGCACTACTCATGCAGTCTAAATGCAACTACTGAGGACACAGTCCTCAAACCAGATGTCACCTCTGATGCCACCATCCTCATTTCTATCTCCTTGTTGTTCCAAAGTGCAGCACATGAAAAATTACTCAACTGTCTTTGCTCCAGGTAGTACATAATAAACTTTATAAACACCTCATGTCCATAACTGCATTATCCCCCTTTTCCCTCTTTTTTCTCTTCTAATTTCTCTAATTCCTTTCCTTTCCCTTACAGTCTGTCAAATCCTGTCCAGTTCTTCACACTCCTGATGTATTTGACAGCACTCAGCTTCCTTGTACTTCATACATTTCTTTAATTTCCCTATAAAAATTCAACTAGCATTCAGTCCACTAAGAAACTGCTCCATCATATTGACTATTCATGTTTAGAAGTTGGTGTTTGGTGCTTGAATGGGAATCATGCAAGTAAGAACTTTGTAGTGACCCTTACTGACAAAAATGCAGCTTCTAAAGTTTGTGATAGTGCATATGTAAAAAGAAGTAGAAATATGATTAAATAACATTAAGTAAGTAATTCTGTTTCTCACACCATTTCATAGTTTACTTCAGGAATATTTTAACACACAAGAAACAATATTGAGGCAAAACTTAATTTCCATGTTATACTGCATTGAACTCAAGAAAACAGCAGTTTTCTTCACTCACTGTCATGTTGTCAGTCCATATTGAACTGAAACAATTGAAGAAGTAATTCATAATACAATATTATTCTCAGCAGTTCCATATGCTGTCCAGGCTATTTAAATAGTCTATACATAATTGCTCAGAAAGGCACAACTGACAGTGTGCATAGACTGGTTGATGAATCATAGGGTAGTTTAAGTAAAATTCTGCTTGATTAATTGTTTTGATTTAAACTACCCACACAATTTGTTTAACGTATCAGGACAGATCAAAGTGTTCTCAGTCTTTTACTGAAAACCAGACAAGCTTACAAATGATAAATTCTATTATATTATGGAATTGATGCCAAATAGAAGAGCTGTGTATTGTGTGATTCCAATTTTCTATTTTTGGCCAAGTATTTAGCACCAGGTATTGTTCTATATGAAACTAACCCAGATATGTCACACGCTTATAGCTTTGTGTCATATGGAAGTAATTTTAGTTTTTGTCTCCTCATTTTCAAAATACATTTATTTGTCCTCCTGAAGTATAATTCCTCATTTGATTTTTTTTTTTGTCAGCTGGCAACCAAACTGATTACATCTAGAGTATCTTCAGACAGAGGCATAAATGAACAAAGCCCACTGATTTGAGGCAACGCATACCTGACTTCTGTCATTGTAAATGCTGCCAGTGCATACACGTCTTTGTTTAGACCAGGAGATGAGGTATTTGCATATCTAAAGATGCACAAAAGCACCTAGTGGAGATTATAAAACCATCCAAATGAATAAGCACCTTATTTCCAGCAACCCTCATGGGAGTCAAGCATCTACTATAATTAGTCATTTCAATAAAACCTACCATGTTTAACTCTGGTCACCTCCAGCACCTCCTTCAATACTTCCAGCACTTGTTAACAATATCCTTAATAAGGTCAATCAGAAATCTCTTTTTCCAAAAGGTAAACATCAAAATTTATTACTCAAAGCAATAAAGTAAAATTTAAATGAGGTTATGAAAAACGTAGTAGCTCTATCTTCTGGGAAAGAAAACCATCTTAGGTAACACAATCAGCTTCATCTCCAGGTTTTGCAGTTGCAGAGTTATTCCTCCTAGCATGCATACAGTTTTAGGTTATTACCTTTATACAATATAGTGCAATATAATATTTATGGTATACCAAAGATTTCCCTCACTTTCATGTAATTTCACTTTTTTACGTGCTCAAGAGTTACAAATTAACTGCATGGATCACTTTTTGTAGACACAGTATTGTGTCAGTGCTGACTTGAAAAAAAAGGTATGAATTTGCTAACCACTTGGTCTCCCATGTGCATTTGAAGAATTAAGGATCTAAATTAATTTTTTAACTACTCCTCTAGTTTTTGGTGGGTTCATTTTTGGGTGAACAAGAGTGAGGAGGGAAATGCTTACTTCATTTTACATGCATTTATTGGATCCCAGATCCTTCCCTTCCACATTTTCCCAGATAATAAATACTCACTCTTTTTTCAGCTCAGTCCTGAGATTTAATTAAGATGGAGTCCTAGCATGCTGGGTACTGTGGAAATATGCAGTCAAAAGAAAGAAAAACATTATAGCAATAAACCAAAGAGTTTAAACATATACTGACATTGGCAATGGAGAATCAGGACACAGTACCCAGTTACTTTAAGTAAATTGCCACTTTAAAGTTCTTTTTCTGTTGGAAAATCTACTGTAATGCCTATCAAGCAGAAACATAGTAGTTAAAATGATGGAACAAAGAATGTAAGCTTTAAAGTCCCACCTCAATGAAGGTATAAAGACAGAACATAAACAGATGAGAAAAGAATGTGTTTGTTCCTAACATTAGAAGAAGCTTAAGGCTGTGGAACACAGGAAGCAAAGTCTTTCAATAAGCACATAACACTTTTTGTTTATTAACTCCTCAAAATGGTATTTCAAGAAATAATATTAAATGCCACATTAAAGTGCTGCTTCTGTAAGACTAACAGAAAAGAATATTTCATATTTTGCTGTACACTATTTAGTATTTCTTTTGGTATTCTATTCTTTTATGTGCTACAGGAGTATACAAAGCTATATTCAGTTAAAATGACACATCCAAACAACACACCTCAGAGACTATTTAGGGCAAGCATGCCAGCACATCAAACAGTACAAACTACAACAGAGAGATTCAAGGACAAGCTCTGCTACTATTCCAGGCTGTCTCTTGTGGAGAATTTAGGTGCCAGTTATGAAGATCATATAAATGTTTTATGTTTTGCACAATCACTATTGATTAATTATGACCTACATTAGCATTTGAAAAGCCTCAGCAGTAAGACCCTGTAAGACTGCAGACAGTCATTTCAGGTGAATTACTGATGTGATCCTACAGAATGTCAGTAAATAAGGAGATCATCTCACCACAATAATTATCGAGGCAGTGGAAAAACAAACTTAACAAAAAGCACAGCAGTGACATGTTATCTAATCACAACACTGTGTTTGTGTAGAGCTTACTTTGAAATGTATCCACTTGAAAATAAAAACCCTTCTTATATGGCTAGTCTAATATGCATTATTAAACTTGTGAAAATAAGGATTTATATAATGTAAGATACATCTGCAGTTTTGGATATACTAATAACCATCACTACTTCAGCATGGTTTTGTCTATTCGTCTACCATGCTCAGAAAAAAAAAAAAAATTAGTACAACAAGAATGTAACATCTGAGGGCAGGATGTTCTGCCTTCATTTAAATAGCAGAGGACATGGATGTCCAGTGAGCTGGGCTGGAGAGGAGGGCAGTGTGCTGCCACAAAAGCTATTTGCAGCAGTTAATACCGGAAGCTGTCACAAATCCATGACTGGAACTAGAGTAGGCTTTACTCTGACTAACAAATTGCTGACAGCAATTAAAAATGATCCAGTTATTTCTGAAAAAAATAGCTCTTTAAAAATTATTGGAGAAATAGACAGATGGAAAGAGTAAAAAAGCAAAATGATCATGTATGAAAATTCAGTATCATTTTAGTTGAAAACAGAAAAATTGAATAACATTCTTTATTGTATTTCAATTAAAGAACAGAATAAAACAAGCTACTGTAACTGGTTTGTTTTTTTTTTTAGCAACAGGCTTTTCCATAAATAGCATTTGTGTTTTAATTACAGTGTTAAAGCTGAGTGAAGAGAATTTACATTGTTGCATACTGTTGCTTTACAACATTTTTAATATTACTCATAAAACTGGAATGCCATTGACATAAAAGTGCACTTTTATTCTGTTCCTTTAAATCACTGAAATATCTGTATAATTCCTTAGCACCAACTTAACTACTGATACAGCTGAAAATGTGGTCAGCTGAGCATCTTCATCCCTTTCAGCATAATCTAGTATCTCAGTGATTTGTGAGAGCAGAGGCTTACATAAGACTCCCATATAGACCCATATAACTATAAACCTTTCTATTACCATAACATGGTTTCTTAGTTGCTGTTATTGTTCCTCTGGGAACTTATTTGCTAGTGGATTTTCCCCCCATATAACTTAACTAACCCTTAAAAGGATTCCTTTATAAATAAAATTATGAGAACAACATATCACTTATAGAGAATATATTCTGAAAGTAAATTTTTCTAGTAACAGATTTTGTGACACAGCCTTCATTAGTTATTTTTTGTTACAAATGAAACTTCTGAGGAAAAAATGTTTACATTTCCTAAGTCCTCTCAATGATGCAGAGGCTACTAAAATTCATAAAAACCCAAACAGCGGTTCCTGACTCTATTTAGTGCCTCTAAGTAGAAAAACATGGTGTCTGCAAAGAACAGTACATATAAAAGCAGTCAGTAGTACTACTAGCATGGCCAAACCCTGGCCAAGGGTTAATTTAATTCTGTCTATGATCAAAACTGACCTTATATTTATACTTTCATATCTGTTTCCTGGGACTTGTACCCCCTTTCGCTGTAAAATTCATCTGCTGCCTCTTGCCTTAAACTGAACTCCTATGCCTCTGGCATCTCTGGTCATTATATATACTAAACACCACAAATGATGGATCTACATCTCTTGACTAGGTGTTAGAACAGCACTGTAGCAGAACTGCTGGGAGCTCAGTGATATTCTCCAACAAGCACAAGAGTTACGCTTCTGTTTTAAAGTTTTCATCCAGCACAGCTCTGACACTTTTTCAGGGAGGAATGAGCTGGTATTCCATGAGGATGAACATGCACCATGACAGATTCCTTACAATGTGCAGTCCTGAACAAGCTAAGGACTCTTTACCAGAAAAATTCTGTGAAAGCCTGGCCACCTCTGTTCTAAAACACATCCTGCTCTTCCTGTAGTAGGTGCGACTCAACAGAAATTTGGCAAATGTGGGCATGCACACACATGCAGAGCTTTCAGCCACACCAATGACCCATGACCCTCCATGATCCCTTTCCTGGCCATGCAAATGTAATTACACAACACTGTTCACCAAGATAGGAGAAAATAATTATAATAATAATAAAAAAGAATTTTTAAACAAAGGGAAAAATAGCAGGAAACCTCTAAAGAAACCCTACGATCCTTTAAGACATGAAGCTCTGGATTTTGCTCCATATTATTAAATTAATATACTGAAGACTTTTACACTATGATTACAGCACCTACTATCAAAATCCATAAAAAAGGACCTGGAAATTTTCTTAGTACTGAATTATGAAAATTAAAATCATTTATTTTGAAACACCAAGCTGAATCAGCTTACTGGCCCAGTATCTGGCAAGCAGTGCAACACATTACGGAGTACCTTAATTAGTCATAAGCTTGAAAGACATTTTATTCCTTCTAAAAGGCAAAAAACATCCCCCTATTAATTGTATCCTACAAACAAAGGAGGTCAACAAAGTTAGCAGAAGTTACTCTGAGGTTTGTCTTGGGTAAATAAATAAAAAGTAAATAATAATTAAACTTCGATCTCTCCATTTTTTACCTTTCATCTTTTTCACTAAACATGTCTAGAACCATTCACTGTCACTTTGTGCTCTCAGGTGAATAAATAATTATAGTACATTAGTATACACTATCTTACTTTATATCAGACTTCTATTTCACTCTGGTTGCCTCCAGTGAACATCTTTCTCCACAAGGTTCAAAATCTTTTTCCTCTTCCTTTTCTCCCCTCATCTTTCACATTGCTTTTGTGGGTAATTGCAGTCACCCATTTTCTCACAGCAGGAAACTGAGTTCTACCCCAGCAAAAGACCTAAACCCCAAGACCCTCCTGGCTCTTGCTTCCCTTGTACAGACAGTGCCCTTAGTGATGTCTTTCCTTATGGTTTTTTTCTTTTCCTCTTTTCTCCTTCTGCATTCATTTCTGCTCTCCGCGTCCAGCTTCAAAGTTTTCAGTCTAGATTGCTTAATTTCATCCTTATTAATCTCACACATTCAACTTGTCTAGGAACAGCCTCCCAACTACCACTGGATTGATATTTCCATTTCCTATTTTCAGTCTTCCAAAACCATACTTAATCTGAACACTAGGTTGACTTAACATATAAAAGAGAAGTTCATATGTTCTTCTGACACATTGTGATATGAAGCGGGAAAATTATTCTTTAATTTTATTTGCACAGGATAGGCTAGACTAAAACCAGAGCAAATAAATTATGCTGCTCCTTCGAATATTTGCCTAACCCTATGTATAAGGAGTATATTGCTAGCAAAAAGTCACTTCAAAGTTTTGTGTATGGAATTAAGGATTAAGATCTAGAGGGCTCTGCTGTTTAATTCAAAGATGTTTTATTATTCAAAAATATTTGCTCTTTGTAAACAACCATACGCATGCACATGGTCTGGGATTAGCAATAAATATGTCTGTACTTAAGAACAAATAGTGAATTATTTTTCACCTATATGAATAAAATACCAAAAAGAAAAATGAGAAATGTATCAAAATGTAGTGAAGACAGTACAGAATTTAGGATTAGGGTGAAAATATTGAATGCAGAGATGAAGATATATAACAAGAGTAAAAAATACAAATGATCAGTTAATCATGAAACTAGAAGAAAAGCTCAAGAAGATTAAACTGAGGGTGATAGAACAATTCCCAGCCCAAAGTCTGAAAGAACAGGAAGAGGGTATTTTAAATAGCAGGATCATTTTCTTGTCTTATAGGTATAGAAGAGAGTAGAATAGTGTAGGGCAGTAAAGTAGGAGAGAGGAAAAAGCAATTAGAGCATCAGATGGTTGGAAAGCTTTTCAAAAATGTCTTTTTTCAAAGGAAGTTTTTAGAGTAACTGTATTTAATTTAAAGACACACAGGTCAAGAGAGGATGAGCAGGCAGATCACACTGTATCAATTCAGTATCTATGTCAGAGTTCTGGGGATTATTAGACACTGCAAAAATGAGAGACCTCACATATCAGAAGTTTACATAAGCATTTTTCATATCATGCGACATGGGAAATCATTACTCAGTTGACATAAAATTAGGATTAATATCAGAAATATTAGGTCAGTAAGTAGTTAAAGGGGAAATGCAAGCGGTTACTGTTAGAAAGTTTCAGGCTAGATGGAAGCTATTAAGAGAGTTCCTCAATGCCCAGTCATGGGAGAAATCTTGTTATTTTTGTAACTACTTTAGCCAAAGTGTCAGTACTATATAACCGACCTATCCTGGTAATTCATATTTGGGTAGGTAATCAATACTGAGGAGCATTGGGATATTTGTATGCAAAGAACTGGGTGAACTTAAGAACACAAATAACACCAGTGAAATAAAAATCTAGCATATAAATGGCAAGGCCACCCCCCTAAGGACTAATAAAATAATTTATTATATAAGCCAGAATTTCATCAGTTGAAAATGACCGAGGTGGAAAAGGATAAGTCATAGGACTTAAGTATGAGCTCTCAGTGTTATATGAACAATGTAACTCTAAGCTGCATCAAACAAGATTTTTCAGAAGAAAAGGAAATACCAATATGGGGAAAATCTAATCATTGCTATCTCTAAATTGCCATAGAACCCTGTTCACTCATGTTAAAGAATGATAAGCTTAAATTGGAAGAGGTGCAGAAAAGAGGTGCCAGCATGATCAGAGAAATGGAAAATCTATCTGACAAAAAGAGACTGAAAATGCTTAAGCATATCTGGTCTGGTGAAATGAAAAGTCAAGAGAAAATATGCCAGGGAACTGAATAGTGAAAGGAAGGAAAAATTATTCAGTCTAGGAGGCACAGCTGGCATAGGAACAAACAAATAAATACAAGGTGGCCATGAATAAAGTTAGGCTTCAAAAAAAACAAACAAAAAACAAACCCGCCCCCAAAAAAAACAACAAAAACCATAAACATTAAACCAATGAGAACAAAATAGACAAAATGGATGCAGCTCCCATCCCCCTCCCAGAACTACACATACTTGCACTGTGCTTTACAAGCATAGAAGGTGGATCAATATGAAGGGCTACTTGAAAGCTGGAACCATCAACCAAGGAGATCCCCACATATCTTATGTTTTCAAAATTCCTTAAGCAGCAACTACCATTTTTCAGGAGAATATAACTATGATAAACAGAGGATAACAGAATATGAGTCTTTAGCTTACAGAATCATACAGAGTTTTTCCATAGACTAAATGTGCTAATTAAAACAATCTACCTAACTTTTTTTCAGAATTCACTATTTCATGCCCCTGAGATACTTGTGATCTTTACACTTCAACTACATTTTATTCTGAACTGTTAAGTGACATTTTCATATACTTCAATATCAACTCTGTCTTATATAAGTCAAAATACATAGGAAAAAGACTATCCAGCACCAGCCATGAAGAATTCCATTTCTGAGATCACAAATCTATAACTTGCCCTCATCTCAATGTATCGATATTTCTAATAGACTAAAGACAGAATAATTTTGCAAGCATGGCAATTTTGCCATCTCAATTTAATAGACCAAAGACAGAATAATTTTGCAGGCATGGTAATTTTGTTTTGCCTTTTTTATTTAACTATTCAGATGTAGTATAAGAGATGGTGTTATCTGGTGAAATCTGAATGGAGAGGACAGAAGAACTTTATAACACCATTGCACCACTCTTTCACTAACAACCACTTTCCAAAACAAGCTCACACATGTGATTTCTTCCTGAGAAGGTAAGAACTGACAAAAGTCAAGTATTTATTTTTTGTAAAGAAAGAGGCTTACCTAACCAGATATATGAATTTAGACAGTTCAGTTGTCACGGACCTTTATGAAGGGATATTTAAAGAGCAGTAACCTTTTTATATACATTTGGTATTGCCATATTGATGGACCATTTACTGCTCACAGCTCCAGGCACCTGAGTGAAAGGGCTGTAAATTGCTCCAAAAAATAGTTAGCAAATTCATTTACTATTACTAAACATCCTTCCTTTAAGTCAATTGTACATTTCCCAGAAAAAGGCCATGCCTTGTATTCAGCTGCCTACTGCAATAGTTGCTTATTTTATTTGTAAGTTATTTGAAGTTTATTTTAAAGAAATTAATAAAAACTCACCTATATAAAAAGCAAAGAGATGCTGAAAAAATGTTACCATCAGCAATACTTAGAGCCTGTTTCAACCCTTGCAAAATGTAAATATGGAAAGGCAACATTAACAGCAACATCAGAGATCCATTATTGCCATATTACAAACACAAAACAAAGAGTAAACAACTGTGTATAAACAACTTCATTCAGAGAACAATTATCTGTGACAGTGTGTACAAGTACACTGTTTCCAACACTGCCCTACAACAAACAGGTATTCACAATTGTGCCACCTCTTTTAGTACACAACTTTTTACAGTTATTTCCCTGTACTTCCTGACAGCACTGTTACACAGCATTTATACATGTTAAGGGATGAAAGAATAGATCTCAGTGCCTTCAACTCAAGCACAACTTCAACTAAATAAAATACTGCTCGCCCTCCTTTATCACAGAACTTGCATGAACTATTTGGACTTGGCTTACAGAGACATCCATCCTAGAGAGAGCCTTGTGTGAGTCTAGATAGGTGCACAGAGTTTAATGAAGAATGTTCTGCTCTAGCAGGGATATGTATCAGCAGCCATGCTGAGGTCACCGTGGTGGCTCTGATGGGAGAGCTATAAATGCCTCTGTTTACACTCAGCTGGCTTTATTTCTCCTACCCAAGGCACGATTTGTCCCGCACCCATGGATTTAAGTGGTGTCATGGGATGTGCTGCTGTGCTTCTGTAGACTCTATACACAAAGCCTACCATCATTCCTAATTTCTTTGCTGCCACTGGGCTTTTTCTGCACCAGCCTAGAGAGAATTTGATAAATTATAGCTCTCATGAGCTTATTTGAGAGCTGAGAAGTACAGCCCATATATTTAAAACATGGACCCCTCAGAATCCACATCTTGTTTATTTTTTTAGGATTTGCTCTTAATGCTACCTTCCAGGTAGTTCACATCTCAATCACCAGCCATCTTGCTTGCAAGTGCAAAACATGACTCTGATTCTGTATCCCTAGAAATGTAGAATGATTAAAAAAACACTTTGATAATTGAACCCCAAATTTAAATTTAAATGATCTATTACTTTTTAAAAGCCTTATCTTGTTATCGTAAACCTATTAAAACCTATTAAAATGTTTTACATAGCTACTGAATATTGACATAGATCAATACTCAGCTGCTCCATTTATTAAAATCTGCCATTTTATGTGCAGAATTTGTACTTGTTAGTATTGCAACTTCATCAGGATCTCTTAAATAAGTTTAAAAAAAAAAGGTGCTGGATAAATATAAAATGAGGCACAATATACTGCTCTGTGTTTTCCATACAAATCTTTAGATCAATATTGCTGAGCAAAATGACTGGAGAACTGCATTTACTTCTGCTGTCACTTAACTGTTCTATCTTATTTCTGGCACGTTCTAATTAGCTAATTGGTTTCGACTTTGTTGGGCTCTGCAAATGCAGTCCATGCAGCAAATTATACAAAGAGAGCAGCTGGTCCCATAATGTTATTGTACATTGCTTCATCTCCTGAATGAGATTTATCTCCCTGATCCAGTCTGTCACATGATCTGAGGAAAAAAATAATTTGGGGGCTTTTTTTGTTTTACTAAGAAAAATGTGTAAATCACAGACACAGAACAATTTCCACTGAGTGTGGAAACACTATGAATTAGTGTTTAGTACTCACATTTTTCTTGGGCACTTGGAAACTAATTTGTCTCTTTCCTGAGCCTTTTAAATAGATGATGTTGTTATCTCAGGTGACATGACAGCAGAAAGCTAACATGCAGTAGAGGCAGTACACAATACTAATGAAACACTCCACAGGCAAATCTGGTACACACTGTCACTAATTCAAAGTTTATGGCAGGTTTTCTTATCAGTGAAGCCACCTTTTCCATTTTCTCTTTCTCTACTGGCTTTATCCATATTAAGCTCAAAGGAACAAGAAAGCTCTCACATGGCTTGCTGAATATTGGCATGATTAATACCTGCTCCCTGACAGCTGTTTGAATTGAGGTGTTCTCTCTTTGTAAACAGTCTGGACCGTGTTCGTACTGAGGTCTGGCTTTTGAGGAAGGTCTCTCATATGCACAAGAGGGTGGCAGGAGAGAGGGGGTGCAAACCCATTCTCCACGCTTGCCCTACTTTCTACAATACCTGGTATGCCACAATATAAGCCTGAGCTTTCAGGATCACTACACCAGGGCTTTTAAAATAATGTTAATTCTGAACTAGCATCAGGTGCCAACAGTTTATTTTGTATTTAAAAAGTGCTGTTAACTCAGCATCAGGAGGCAGTTGTAGCTGAAACACAAATGGGCTCCCAATGACTATATATGAAAGTGCAAGGGCAAATAATTCAAAGCAAAGAAATCTCTTTGACTAATTACAGGCCTATGGCCTGAAGGTCACCAAAGAATTCCAAACAAATTTAAATTGTCTTCTTAATGTAATCATCACAGCATCTCCATGATAAAGGTAAGTATTGCTGCCATTTTCAGGAGGAATGGAGACAAAAAGATGACGGCATGAGCTGACCCAGTAATGTATAACAGCAATCCCTACTTCTTATAAGCAAGGGTGCTTTTCTTCACACCTCTCTGTTCAAGCAGAATGTATCTTCTGTTCTTCCCCTTACCTAAAGGCAGATCAGTTACCCAGGTGGATTTAAGTGGAGGAGCCCTATGCCAAAAGCAGCTGTTTCATCGACCACGTCCCTGTTCCCTGTAAATTTACATGTGTTGCCATTCATCACCAAATGGAAGAATCTGCCACCAGGGTTTCCTTGAAATTTGATGAATTCTTAGAGCCATGCTTGGGGAAAAATCCATACAATCACAGTTAGCTCTCTAACAAATAAGATGATGTGCATTGTTTACACTAGAACTTGCAACAAACCTCCCAGCTGAGCTACTGGTGTTCACCTCAGAGTATCTTCACATGACAGAAGGAATTAGACATTTTTAAGGGACATTTTAATCAATTAAACCAATTCACAGCCCCAAAATACTGCATCAGACACACAGTTACACATCTTGATTTGATTTTTCTCTTCCCTCTGCTGCCCCGCCCAAAAAAGCCGCTGATGGGTTGCAGCACCTGACTTCCCATGATACAAAACAAGACTCACTTTCCATGGCACTGAAAAGCCAAATCTCTCTAGGGAAACAATGTTTCCTCCTCGTGCATCTCCTTTTCCTCTCACCATATCACGAGCACACTTCAGAAGCACAAGACACCTTCCTGTTTTGTGCTGAGTATGATTTTTTTGCTCAATTTCTAATCAGCCATTTGTTAAGGGAGCTGCAAAAGCACACAAAGGCAGCAGCTGTTCCCTCGCAGCTCCGTGAGCAACTGCTGCTGGAGGGGCTGCTCAGAGCTGGCTGGTGATGCTCACTCAGGCCTCCCCAACACCCCAAAGAGAATGCTTCTCCTCTGGAACGACTCTCACCCCATGGCATGAACAATTAAACTGCTATCAGCACTTTTTTTTTTTTTTAATATAAGCATTAACCTCATGAAAACACAAAGCATTCTCTGAATGTGTTACTTTATGAAGAGTACAATCTAAATACATGGAAGGTGCTTTAAAAAAAGGTAATACATTTATTTTTTTATATAATCTATCTGTTTTGCAGAAGAGGTTATTTTACTATTTGGTAGTTTTCATACTTTTATTAGCACAAATGAAATATAGTTAACAAAATTACACTTAATGCCTAATTCAGATATATCCACCAAGGAAGCAAAACCTGAGAGTATTCTACACCTCAAGTTAAGGGTATGGAAACATAATAAGAAATGGACAAAAGCCCCAGGATGATGCAAAACTAAAATGAAACATCTAGGCTGATACTCCATGTCATTACAATTTGCAACACTTGAACAGTTTTTAAATTAACAATACCTATTAAATCTTATTTTCCCAGTATCTGACATTCAGTTTAAAACAGGGAGGGAGAAAATAAAGTTCAGCTGAAAGTGCTCAAACATACATGGATACAAATAAAGGCTCTAAATGGAGGGTGTTGGTGTGATGCCCCTTCAAGGAAGCACCAGTTGAACATGCTAAATTAAAAGATCCTATAAGACTTCAACAGAACAAACAATACTTTAAATAGCATTACTAGGGACTTTCAAATAAAACAATTTGTTCCTTTCCTGCTTTTTTGTGCTTTACTCCTGCGAAGAGCCCTAGTTTCAGCAGAGCCCTCCAACAGACCAAAGCATACAATGATACAGATTAATTTGAGGTAACCTGGTCCAAACCTGTATTACTCAGGAAATGAAACACTGATACAACAATTCAGCTCCCAAGGAAGAAATATGATCCTCCATTAAAAAAAAAACTAATGTGGTAGATGAGCTCAGTGTTCATGTGAAAAGCATTTTTTTACTAGAGAGATACTATTCAAATGCATACCCTCTTGTTTTTTGGTTTACTACTTCAACTGGGCTTAAAATTAATACTGCTGGATTTGTTAATTAAAACTCTTCTTTTTAATAAAGTATGATTTACAGTGAAATATCTCTAGATAAAAGATGGATAACCATGGTTTCACTGTGAAAGCTGCCCAAGAAATTACCTAATAATGGGCTTTAGTGTGTATTACTGTGCAAAACACTGAGCAAAACAGACAGATTTTAATGAGAATTTAAGCACTTCCACTGTATTTTCCATAGGCTTCAAAGTATTCATCAAGCAAAATTATCTGAACACTGTGTTGCCTTTTACTAATTCAGCTTATTTGATAGCAGTAGATCAAAATTATACATATTAAATATACATATGTAGAAAGCAAGATATTAAACAGCAAAATGCCTGAAATGCTGAATTAAATCACAATAAAAATTTGCTGTAGGACATGAATCTACACGCATTTTGAATTTAATGAAGTAAACTTACATAAAAATGCATGCAATTGCTTCATAATCTATGTAACCTTCCAAAAACTGTACTTACGGTACTTAATTGCTGCTATTGATATCTGCAGGGAAATATAAATTAAAATAACTCATTCTGTAAGAGGAATATTTTGTATCTAGAAAAACATCAGTCACCTATACAATTCTGTATCTCTGCACATCAGAAATAGGAAGCAGTTATGTTAATTGCCAGTGTTTAGCATTACATTATGTACAGCAAACCTGCACTTAAATATCTATTTCTAGAGTAATTACATGTGAGAAGGTGGTAAGTGCATATGTCTAGCAGTGGTCAATGTCTCAGGTGACAATCCTCTTTGGCATCTTCAGGTGGTGCCAGGATGGCAGAGACAGGTCTGCATCCCAGTGCCTTGAACTGATAGGGCCCCTTTTACAAGAACTCACAGCAGCGCTCTGAGACAGCCAGAGCTGACCTCACCCAGAAAATGCCTCCTCTGCCTGGAAAGGTTTTCTGCTTCCCCTGGGAGGCTCAGGTGATGAAGGGACTGGGAAGGACTGTGGAGCAGCTGGAGCAGCTGGCAGGACACGCTCTTCTCCCACCTCCCTGGCAAAGGGGACTCCCACGAGGTGTTTGAACTCTACTCTTTCCTCCACACTCTCCTGACCAGCACAAGGGCACAGGCCCTATATCTTTAGGCAGGAAATACAGCTTTTATCTAAGTACTAGAAAGCCTTGAGTGGCTCTGTATGAGTCTGAAATCCCAATTTTTTTCCATTTACACTAGCTGATATAATGGAGAGAATCAGCCCCCTAATGCAAATGATACTATGCCACCTTCAGTGTGAGGGATATACATAAAATCTAAAATCTATGCTATCTGAGGGAGAATATAAATAAAATTATGCAAAGAATGTGCTTGTGACATGAAGTAATTTTTTGGTGGTAATTTCTAAGGGGGAATGTTGCCTAGGCAATAGCCTATAGGGTAAGGTCACAGTTAGAACTAAAAAGCCTCCCTTCAAAAGGCAAAGAAGTATGACAAATTACAGAGTAACATTAAGTTTACTGTGTTTCTGGCATTGTTCCAGTGAAGCTATAATCCACTCTGGCTGCCATTCTTGTTCTAACACCCATTTTTGTACAGAAATAGGAAAAAAGAGCAGCATGTTTTTTCATGTAACAGGTATGCATAAATCTCACGCAAATACTCCTGAAATCCACAGATCTTTGCAAAGCAAAACTCACACCTGCTGTCTGGAATCTATTAGTAAAAAATGCAACAATATCTAAACATCAGCTGAAATAGTCTCCTCAGCTCACATATACAACTCCCATCCCAAAATCTGGTTACCTGGAATCCAAGAGGAGACTCACACCCATTTGCCATATAATGTAGCAGGCAAACAGCCCATCTGCCATGGGATGTGCCAGAAGCATCCACCCACATGAACAAGATGAAATGTCTTAAACAATGCACATTGGGTCAAGTGATTCACCTTTTAAAGGAGCTGCAAAAGAGTTACTCTACTTCAACACCTCCCTCTGTTTAATAAAATTTTAATAAAATATTTACACTGTTTAAAACATTTAGGCCATTTCAATATTTTTGAAGATGGAAAATTATAGTTAAGGGAGCATCTTTAAATATGAGGAGTATTATATACTAGGTCAAGCTCAATAATAAGATGAAATTGTACATACTGTTATCATTTTAGTTACAACTCTTAACAGAGATATGATGAATTAAAATACTAATTTGTACTTGCACTGTATTTCAACAAAGTATATTATATATGAATATTAAATTCCTGACACTCCAGTGACTCATGTTGAAAAGGCTGGCTTTTGTTGCTTCTGCTACTTACATAAATTGAAAAAGCAATATAAAATATTACTCATTTAATGAAACTATTAATTAAGCCAACAAACAAAAAGCTAAAATACTCCTTGGGAGTTTTGCAAATAGGACAGAAGGGTGTTAAAGAGCAGGAATTAAAATTGAACAGTATTGACATCTGCACTTCAGGTTCTTTTTACAGTCACAAAGGAATAAATATAGAAGATGGTTCGTTTACCTTAGTTCATGTATCTGCTTTAGGTAACTGACTTTAGATAGGAATGTTTCTCCTCTCTAAGAGCAGATGTTAAATCAGAGTCTGCAAATCAGATGGCTGCAAATGTAGATATTCAAAATTTAAGTTAAATTCTGCCCACTGTTTCCAGAAAATAGCAAAAATCCCACTCCAAAACACAACACTCCCTCTCTCCCAAAGAAATTGCAAAGAGATATATAAGGAGGATGTAAAGTAGTTAGTTTAAAGATCAAGACTTCAATACAAGAAGATTACACCATTACCTACAAAAAGGAGAGAGATAAAAGGTCTTCTCCCTTCACCCAGGACAGCAGATCCAGCAACGGATTTGAATTGCAGCCATGCAGATTTAGACCTCCAGTTAGGATTAACTTTCTAATGGCCAGCTAATTGCTGTCTAAGCCTAAACAGACTTCCTAAGAAGGCTGTGAAATGTCTAACCCTCTAAAGTTTGCTGAAAGAGCTGATACCTCTTGGAAATTATTTCTGTTTAAAAGGTAGGGGACAGACAAGAAAATGTCCTTATAATTCCTCTGTTGTAAGAGCAGTTCTTTGTTGGTGGGTTCAGTGTCCATCTTACACACCTGTCTATTGCCAGTTACTTTCTGAAGGACCCCAGAAAACACTGCTACTCCACCTTGGCAGCACCATTCCAGCTTCCAAATCAAGTAGAGAACTTGAGGGCCCACAAATGCACAACTCATACTTTTTTTTTTGGTTTTTTAAACACTGTTCAGTCTCAGAAACAAAGGCAGCATGCCTAATTTCATTACCGTGTTGCAAATTAGCCTCCTTTAACCCAGCAACAGTCATTTGGCACAGTGGCTTTGTTTTCCATTAACTTTCCCTAATCATATTCCAAGTCCCAGTAATGATTTAATACCTTATGTTCATTGCCAATTTTACTGCTGCCAGTGTTTTACCTGCCTTTTTCCCCCTCTCCCAATCCCATCCTCAACACAGTCTTGGCAAGGCACAGTTAGGAGAGTGCTTATCCACCATTAACACTCGCTTGTGTCTCCAAGTCTCAAGGAAGCCATCAAGTCTCCTTGAGTGGGTGAACTTACACTCAATTAATTCCAAGTGTACTGAAAGTCCTTATTTTTGGCCACCAGAGGCACCATTCTGTCTTTATTTCCTCCATGCCAATAAATTTTCATGAAACAAACACATCCACTTTTCTTACCCTCTACCAAAACGTCATGTCTAACTGGAAAAATCCCAGTAGACAAGTTACATAAGCAAAATGTAAAAAGTGCTACTGTTTTATCTGAGAAATTTTTAAAAAGCAGTATTCTCAAAAAAAAAAAAAAAAAACAGCAGAAGAAAATGGGCAAAAAAAAAAAAAGAGCAAGCTTTGATGTCTGCTTAATAGTGCTTTGAGGGCAACTTTGCATTCCAGTTCTGTCCAATCCAAAATAAATAGAAAAAGATTGCTCGTTTTTGCTTTTAGGAGTGTGTTGACCATCAACACATTCCACCCATTATGCTTAGTCATCCCTGTTTTCTCCCTCTTTTCTCTTTCCATCCTTTTGCCACACAGGGGTATTTCTTTCTGCCTTACTTTTACTCCCTTCTTTTCCCAGCACTGATGTTTGACATAATCTTTATACATTTTCCACCACTTCCATGGTTAGAACTGATTTTAGCTCTTGGTAAACAATTACAGTAAAAAAAAAAAAAACCATCTGCAGTATTTTGGAACTAATCATACTTTTTTGGGAATTTGATTAAGCACAGCAGTATGATGATACCCTATAGATTATACAAAAATCACATGATTTTTTGGACTGAGACTCAACACATAAACCACACATTTTTTATTGAATTACTAACCAATAGTGGTATTGTGCCTTGCAATGGAGAGGGATAATCCCAAGACAGTCCTTGTTTTTTTGCACCTTATACTTCTGCAATTCAATCTGCCTCCTCAAACTATTCACTTTCTACCACAGATTAGGTGCCCTTGCAGCAAAAGTAGGAAATGAATGTATTTTAACACTTCTATTAAGGAATTTTGTAGCTGTTGTGTGATCTTGACTGTATCTTTCTATTCAACATTTTTATATGGTGTGTATAACTACTGGAATGAATCATTCATCTCCCCCTGCCCCCTTAACATTAGCTGTGGTTGTTTTTTGGTGTCCCTTATGGTGGCAGAAAGAACACTAAATGGTCCTTCTACCAGCATTTGTGCTGTTACATCTAAAATGGGATCAGTGTGCAACCACTGACAACAGAAATTTTCCTGTATCATGCTCAGAATTAGTCCCAGATGAAACTGAGTGACTTAAAATAAACCCTAACAACTAATCTGGGCCCACTTGAAGCACACATTGGTAGTTATAATACTTATTTAAAGAAATTAAGTGTTACTTGTCACTCCATTAGTAGACTAAAACAAGCATGGAAAGAAATTCTACTAGAATCCTTCTGCATCTGCAGAGAATAGCAGAAAATCTAAATGTGGCAGAGTAATTCTGAACACTGCACATTTTATTAGATCTTGATAGGTCAAATCTCAAAGGGGAATGCAGTGAAGTCTCAAAGACCTTACACTAATACTTGAGAACTTATGAATAGGTATTGCCATCTTTCACTTAAGTTCTTAATCAAACCTCTACAGGAAAATAAAAACCCCACGTTTTATTGTGTACAAAAATAAAACTGAGTAAAACATGCTGTAAGTGTAATTTTTGTACAGGTGCACTGCAGGGAAACCAAAGGGAATGGGAATACTTCTCTGCTGTTACTGTGAGGAAGAGAATATGGCTGCATTTTATTGACCATACTCAAATACCTACGTGGATATAGCAGACCTCAAACCTGGTCTCAGAAAGGCAAACATCAACAGTTCAACCCAGCCCATGCCCAGCTATTTAAAATGCAAGGGAAAGGGGCGTATGAATGTATGTGTATGTACAGAGTAGAGTGTACCTGTGTTACCAAATGAGTCTAGCCCTAGCAAACTAGCCTGTCATGTAAAAAATCAATACAATCTGAAAAAAAAATAACATATACTTGTCCTAGGTAAACCAAAATGTTACTGTATTCCATATCCATCTGTACCCATAAACAATCACTGTTTCTTTCAGACCCGGCTCAGCCAGAACTGGAATTGTTAGACAGTCGGGAGGTGCTACTTGCTTGAAAAGATTGGAGCACCCAAACCAGCTTGCTCTTCTGCCTGGCAGCACCTGCCAAAAGCGCAGGCTCCGCTTTGGGTGCCTTTCTGGGCAGGCAACTGTGGCCAATCGGAAAAGCTGCATTTCACAATTACAAACTGTTTTCACAATGAACTCTGCAAATCCCATCAGTGGCAAAGCTTGAGCTGGTCCCTGGGGCTGGGCCACCCCATATGGGTGCCAACAAACCCGTTTCTCCCACATACTCACCTGCAGCAAGGATGACATTAGCACCAACACTGGTGGCTTCCCCGCAGGCAGCAGAGAAAGTGGCCAGTAGCACTGATGCAACTAAGGCAAGTCTTCATTGCAACTAGAAGTGCTCCATAAGCTCTTGTCTTCCTGCAAGGGTTCTTTTCGTCTGCCATCTTTTTTCTGTTTGTTTCCCAGACCACATGGTCAACTGAGGAGCATCATTTTATGGCACAGAGGTGACACCATTTTCCCTTTGTCTCCCAAGCGATGCAGTCACCTGGAGGGAGTCATTTTGTGGGTAGGGTCAGCCACCATTTTCCCTTTGTCTCTCATAGATGCCTATGCAGGGGCCGCCTTGGAGGGGGGCAGCACCCTGACATCTGGGCACTCTTTGTTTCCATGGGGGTTGTGAAATTCAGCAATTTTGTATCTCGGGATTACTTACTGTTATTTTTTTCCTGTTGCTGTTTCACTTCTTAGTAACTTGTTATGTTTTCACTTATATCTACTTGTATCCATTCCTTATTGGTGGAAAGAGATTGGTTGAAACTTAAGGAGATGTAAATAATTTTAGAGTGTCCACCTCTTTAAATTGTCTTAAACCAAGACAGTACTTTTGGTACATTTCTCCTAAAAAACAGGGAGGCTTTCATATTCAATGCTTCTTACTACACGTAACTGGCTGAGCATTCAAGATGTAACTAGCTCCAACAAAAAATTGATTCCAATTTCTAAGGTATCTAACTTCAAGACTTGAAGCAATTTTGCATCAATCCACACATGCCTCCTTGAAAAACTACTCAAAAGACCAGAGCAGCTACATCTGTTTTCTCAGCTCTCAGTTGGGTGAATTTGTTTTCTCAGTCCCTTCAAAATGGAGATATGACATCTTTACAGAGCGTGGTGAAAAAGCAGTGGAAACTGACCAGTTAGATTCTTTGGGTTTTCATTTCTTTGTGGCACCCTTTGTGTTGACTCCAAGGCTGCAATAATAGGGAGCTAAGGTCACAGTCTTACACCTGGATAAATTCCAGGGCTTTTCCTTCTTAGTGATAGTGGTAAGGACTGTTATGTTTACAAGGAAGTCATTAGTTTCCAAAGTAAGAAAGGAAGTTGCTCCATAAGGGAATTTTCCCCTGGAGGACAGGAAGAAAAACATGAGCTAGAGCTTTTCCAGCAGCATATGCTAGATGAGGGACCTTCGATAAACAGTTGATACAAAGAGGGTCACTACAGTCTCACAGCTGGTTTTACAGTGCATACTTCTATAATTCTTGTCAAGGGAAGATAATAGGAGAGCCTGGTGCTATTAAAAAAATATTGACTTAGACATGCGTACAATTTAAAGCACAGTCACACTTCAGACATTTACATAAAAGCACAAAGAGACTGGTAAGTAGAGAGATTCATTCAACTGATAATTCTAGAAAAATTAGAAGCAATTAAAGCCTCAGACTGAAAGAATATTATCAAACAAACATAATCATGGAAATAATTAAAAGCATTTGATTGCTTCATAATGGGCAGAGCTAATCAAGCTTGCTCCTAATCAAAGTGTTCTGCTCATTTTAAAGGTAACAGTAAAAAATAGTGAAATTACTAAAAAGCAGGCTATACTGCAATGTAGTAGCTACAACCTAGGCAAAATCTGCCCAGGTACATCATCTAGCATGCAAGGAACCAATGTGGATACTCACTGCAACAAAAGGATGAAAAAACATCTGCTCATCAACAACCCAGTTACTTACATTCCACTGAGGCTGCTTTTAGTAGGTCAGAGATGTGGAGGAATGTCTGAATCCAGATTTCTGAACTACTTATATATCCACCTCTGGCAGCTGGCATTCCTGCAATAGATTTTGCCCATCAAGGTAGGGTGAGGAAACTTCTCTGTGTTTCCTTATCTAACTGGTTAGTGATCACTTTAGTTTTCATGGAAGAAATATCACAATTTAGAAGAGTGCAGGCTTAACCTACAAGACTTTGTATATCTTAATGCCAGTGCTATATCACTGACTCTGTAACATTTTACCTTAATGAAGTTAAGAGTCAAAACAGAAGAAAAAAAAACCAAACAAGTGCAGCTTCTCAACAGTTCTTACCATCTCAACAGCTCAGATGGAGATGGTAAATAATTTGCCCAGGGTCAGCACCAGCCACTGGTAGAGCTGGAACTGTAAATTCAGTATCAGCCTAGTAAATGAACAGATCATAAAACTTGATCAAAAAAAGCCATCAAGAGTTTTATCATATAACATCAGAAAGTTATATATATGTTGAATATATATGATGAATCATGTTACAATACCTAAAGATAGAACAACAATCATTTATTATTTACTTGATGCTTTTGTTATAATCTGGATTTTAAATAATTAAATATATGTGCTTTCTTAAAACACAATTCACAGAAGGGTCTCTATGAAGAATTCAAGTTTATTGCAATTTCTGGGTATATGTTCTCAGATCAGCTAAGACACCTCAGTTCCTCATAAACTAAAAGTACTAAACAGCCACCACCTTTCAAAGAAACTCCCTTCAATAGACTTTAGAAAATAAACTGAAGGTGAATCAATCCCTACGGTCACCTACAATAGTATGAGTTTGAAGAAAATGTTAGTGTTTTGGTGCTCAATATTTATGCTCACAAATTGCTTTGCTGACATGAAACATGTCTGTACTTTCATTGCAAAACTTAGCAACCATTCCTTTTTCATAGGCCCCTTCTTATAACACAATTGCAGCATAGCAAAGAAAGTGGGAAGTTTTCACGACAAATAAAGGTCAGATTAAATATTGCACATAAATACCATACTGTCACCCATATTCAGAGAAACTTGAAGTACACTTAAACCATTTTATGAAGGTAAATGAAAATATAGCAATGTTTACTGAATTAAATAACCACAGTTAACCAAAGCGAAATTCTTATCTTACAAACAGACTAACTGCAATGTTTATTACAACCTTTCTTTCATTTACTGGTTGCTGTGTATGTAGGATTGTTATGGAACTTAAAGCATATCAGCCATAGGCAAAGAACCACTTTTTATTGATAGACAACTACATATTTGCTCCACTCTAGACTTTTAAGCAAATTCTTAGGAAAGAACCCACTTAGCAAAGAACATTACAGCTAATATAAGGAAGAATACAAGATGTTTTACTTGCTCCTTTCTTTGCCTTTATCCCAGTGCCATGGTATCCTGTGAATGAAGCCTAGGGTGTCAGTCATTTTTAAGTGCAGTCTTAGCCCAAAGCCATGAATTATTGTCACTCCATCTCTCAATGAGAAACTATATATATTTATTACTGTATTAAGTAAACTTAATCATCAAGCAGGCTGAACTAGTTCTTGATAAGTTCCATTCTCATCTCAATTTAAGCACTGAGAATAGGAAAGAAAGATCAAGAACAGATGAAGAATAGAAATATTTCCTATTGCTTGCAATGAATTGTCTGGAATCCTCCTCTAAATCTCCAAGAGGAGATATGGGGACACTGTTATCTCTCATCAAGTTGATGAATTGTTAACTGTTTAATCAATACAGAAAGCATCATGCATCTAATGAACAGTCATTTATGTCTGTGAAGGAAGAGAAGGACCTTTACTGCAGTTAAGAAATACAGTGATTAAGGAAAAGGACAAGTTTCAGGAGAAAATACCAATCTGCATAGATCTCCTGAATGATTTCAAGAAGGAAATTAATCAGGAAGATGGACGTAATCAAGAGTTACAGAAATGCAGAATTCCTGAGCAGCTGGGAATCTCAGAAATACTCAGCAAGTCTACTGGATGCAGGGAGAACAGGAAGAAGGTGAGGAGAAAAGGAGAAGAAGTCCTGCAATGAAATTTTAGTAGCAGAGAGATCTAGCATAATCTATCTTTCACTTCTTTTATATCTTTTATAAATATTTTTTAGACATCTTACAAGTATTTCACACCCAGATATCGAGCTAATGTTCTCCAAGTAGCAAAGAATAAAGGAGCACGTCCATGTACATGCTGCAAAGGACACGTGAAGAATTGGTATTCAACTGGTCCAGAATTGCTGTGCAGTTTCAGTGATAGACGGCAAGGCTTCCTAGCATGCAGAATGCCAAACCTGTGAAGATGCCAAGGGACATTTCCACACACTGTCTAGTTTCATTATGGGATTCTACCAAACATCTACAGGGTTCTATCAAACATCTTTTGTGGGTTTAAAACTGACTGGATATCACAGTAAAGGGAAGCAGCTTGCATTGCCTCAGAGCCTACACAGGATCAGTGGTAGGAGCACAGACCAAGACTTGGCAAACTCCGACATCTGCAATGATGTCAGTTGTGAAAGCTTCCTACATCATTCCTCTGACTGCATCAGAAGAACATAACTGCATTGTTAGCAGATGAAATAGCAAAGTGACTAATAGCACAATACATGTAAAAGAATTAAATACTATAGCATGAGAATATAACTGTTGTATGTACTTGCTTCCCATTTGTAAGCTATGCTTGGTAATGGTCAAGTATAGCACACACAAGAAAACACAAGTAAAAAAGTAACTGGATGATGCATAAACTGTCCTCTGGACCTTAAATATAGTAAACGGCCATTTATAAAAGAATAAAGGCAGTAAGGCAGTCACATCAACTAAACATTGTGGAACACATCTCACTACAGTTTGTCTTTGCACATGAAAAAGAAGTATTATAGCACTAATCAATATTGGCTTCTACTGTAATCTCACAAGTGTGAAAAGGAGAACAACTAAAAATGTATTTGTCAACAGCACCACAAGATTTATTTTACATCAATAACCTCCGAAAAAGCTCAGGCATTGGAAATTTTAGTTTCATCTGGACTTTAAAAAAATCTAAATAATCGGACTTCTGAAAAACATTAGTCCCTGAAGAGAACAAACTGTTTATGTTACACTATGCTCAGTCTGAATTCCAGATAGACTCAACAGCCTCCTACATAATGTAACTGTCCTGGAATAAAACGAGGTTTTTTTTCTTTCTTTCAGACATAAAATACAGGAACAGTAGAAGCAGGCAACATGTCTCCAGTGCAGCATTTGGGCTCTATTAGTCAAAGTGTTGTATTCCTTAAGTATACATCAGAGGATAGATGTGCACATAAAATACCATATGTCAGTTTCAAAGCTATAATTTACATAGTTATTTAAACTTATGCAAATGAAGACATTAAAGCTGAGACATACACCAATAAAAGGAAATTATAAGTTAGAGCTGCCACATTGTCCTTAACTTCCTGCCAGTGACTAGGTATAGTGGAACATATGGCACCACGCTCTCCCACTGTTCCCACTGCTCCTGAGAGAAGGCCAGATGGGCTGCAGTACCTAGACACAACAGGGTGCGTTAGGAACAAACACACGGTAGCCTTACCTCGCCCTTTAACTCTTACAGAGCTCATGTCAACTGCTTGGAGACAATCCTTAAGCTGTGGCCCTTTTTCTCCTGGTTACTTCTCCCAGCTCTTTTCACAGAGCAGTACGAACTAGAAGGAGGAACTTGTATCCGTTCCCTGATACAACCTGGAGAATTCCAGATTTTTCAAGCAAGGTTCATAATATTTTCTACCCTGCAACGTATTCATGAAGTGGCTTGGTGTAAACCACAAAGATCTGTCATTTGCGAATCACTAGGCCTTTGCCTGTTCCAGCCTGGAAGTAAGAATTACAGAAGAGTTTATCTCTTTAAGCCTGGACTCAATCTACTACAGTTTTCCCATTAACAAAATACTAAATATAACATCTGAACAAGATTTGTGTGTGCCAACATTGGCAAAGTTTTAAGATCATAATACAGATGATGCTGACAACCAAGGGTATGATAACATATTAGCGATAAGGAGGTTTGTTTTGCAAAAGTGGCAGAGACTCAATTTTACCCTATTAATAAAAAAATTTATTTTTTCAAGGAAATTATTATGATAATCTTTCCAGCTCATAGTGAAAACCAGTGGTTTGTTTTGTTTGGGGCTTTTTTCACACAAAGCTCTTACTGTTCCAGGTTTAATTTGCTAACTGAAGAAAGCACATTTATAAATTAAGCATTTATAAAATGGCCTCCCTGTAGTGCAATACTCAATTTAAGACCTTTAAGTGCTTTTAAATTAAAAAAAAACCCAAAACCAACCCTATTCATGTAGGTCTCTTAATCAAACAGATAAAGTATAATAAAATCAGGAAGATTAGCAAAAAAAAAAAAGCCCTAGGGATCAAATAAAAACAGATAACATACTGTTAGGGTTCACCTGTTAATTCCACATTTTTAAACAGTAAAAAAACCCAAAAAGTTCATGGTTTCTTCCAAATGAAAGAACATGGTAGAAGATCAGAAATACAGATCTCACCCACTCACCTTCCCATGTTGTTACACAAAACTTAGCATCATTTTACTAAATAGCTTCAGTGAATCCATCAATAAGAACAACAGAGCTGCTATCTTCTGAAAATCCCTCAAGTTTCCTGAGACTGTCTACTTATTCCTCTCAGCATTAAACTGTAAAAAGCTTAAAGCTTTACAAGACATCTTAATTCTGACCTATAAATTTTACCTGACTGTGTTTGAAAATTAATAGGTTGACAACTGTTATTTGTTACTGTGACTGCCTGCTAGAAGTTAAAGAGTCGCAAGAAAATGTAGTATATTTATACAAAAAACAATACAGCTTTTATTGCTCTAACTCTACCTACCCTCTTTCTCCAGAAATTGCTCCTGGAGAAATATGTACATCCTTTCATGAACTTTCCCCTTATCTACATCATGATATTATACTCCACCAAAAGGCTCACCTGCTCAGGGGAGGAAGTGGTCTGAGCATACGTAGAATGTCTGCATCTGTGTGACGTGTCTGCTACTGACACATGCCAGAAGCCACAGCTTACAGATGCTCATCCTGTAAAATGCTCTTCTGGGCTTAGAAAAAGCTCTGCCAGTCAGCTAGGAACACACAAAACTGTAGCTTTGCTGCAGTGAGGGGACGTAGGTCTGTATTAACTGACTCTCTTCCTGACAGATTGATATTTGTGCCCCAGTACTTTATATTCCATGGCAGAAGAGTCCATGGGACACATGCACAACAAAACGAATGCACACTAAAAAGAACCTCAAACAGTTAATTTACTCTGCATATTTAAATACACCATTGTTGACAGATCTCCACAAGTGCAGCCTTAGTGTAAATTATGTCAGGATCACTGAGAACTCTGTGCAAGTTAATCTGACCTCAAACTATTGTTTTTTTTCAGCTAAATGAGGCCTCAGCTGTATCAGTTTCTTTTATTACCAATCGTATAAAGTTTAACAAGACCAAGTGCCGGATTCTGCTCTGGGGATGAGGCAACCCTGGTTGTGTGCACAGACTGGGGTGCAAGAGGCTGGGAAGAAGCACTGCAGAAAGACACTGGGGGGTCCTGGTTAATGGTAAGTTGAACACAAGCCGGCAGTGCCCTGGCAGCCAGGAGGGCAACTGTGTCCCGAGGCACATCAGGCACAGCATCACCAACCAGGCAAAGGAGGAGACTGTCCTGCTCTGCTCTGCACTGGGGCAGCCTCACCTCAAGGCTTGTGCCCAGGGAGTCACAATATAAGACATGAAGCTATTAGAGAGTATCCAAAGGAGGGCCACAAGCATGATGAGTGGTCTGGATGGGAAGCTGTATGAGGAGCAGCTGAGGTCACTTTGTTTCTTCAGCCTGGAGGAGACTGGGGGAAGACCTCATGATGATCTTCAACATCCCTACAAGGGAAGGAGGAGGGGAAGGTACTGACCTCTTCTCTCCAATGACCAGTGATAGGACTCAGGGGAATGGCATGAAGCTGAGTCAGGAGAGGTTTAGGTTGGCTATCAGGAAAAAGATTTTCACCCAGAGGGTGGTTGACCACTGGAACAGGCTCCCCAGGAAAGTAGTCCAAGCCTGAAAGAGTGCAAGTATTTGGACAATGCTTTTTAGGTACATGATGTCATTCTTGGGGTGTCCTGTGGAGGGACAGGAGGTGCATTTGATGATCCTGACAGGTCCATTCCAACTGAGCTGTTCTATGATTCTATGGGCTTATGTGAAGCTTTTGTCACAAGAAGGAGACAAAAATGTTTTGGCCACAAGACAAGAGAGATTAAAAAATATTATTTTATCTCTCTTGTTTGCTACAGGTTTGAAAAATATCCTCTCTGCTTAAAAATAAATAAATAAAAGGATGTAATTTTATTAGTAATTTCAACAGACACTGCCTTGGGCATACTCCCACAACACTGTGAACTGCTAGCTTGGGGAAAAACAGTTTGAGTTCCATTTACATAACAAACCAATGCTACAGGTTAATCTCTAAAGATTTCCTATGCCTGCACTGAGGAAATCAAACGGAGTTGCAGATGTTACTGTGAGTTGTTAACTTTAAAATGGGCTTATATATGCAGCAACTCACAGTAATGGTCAGTCCATGTAACTCATTATGAGATGCAAGAGAAATAAAATGAGGTCACTTGACTACTGTTTTTCTCTTGAGGAGTAGTTCAGAGAGACAGCATCCTTCCACTGTGCACAGTGTACTGATCATATCTGATGTCAACCTAAAATGTCCCAGCTAGCAAGTGAGGTTTATTAATGATACATTCATTCCCTGAGTGAACTATATTACAGCCAGATTAAAAATCTCTTTATCAAAGGACATAAATAAACATCGATAGGTTGAGGACATCAGATCTTGTCAAACCCTACCAATTATGGAGTCAAAATTCTGCAGCAAATATTGACCATAACCAAAGAGACAGAGACCAAAAAAACCTACTGTATTTCCTTAGTGAGTACTTCTGAATGGAGTACTTGTTTGAGGTCATGAGTGTAGAAAGGTCATGAGCCACTCTCCGAGCCTTCCAAAACACCTTGTGGAGTGCAAAGATATGCTGGAATGCTGTGCCACATGGAGATTGCCAGTGGTGCTGTGGTGGGCAGTTTTACTGAGGTCTTACACTCTCTCCTCTCCTTGCCTGGAGTTACAGCCTCTCCTAGCAATGGCAGCCAGCATTGCATAAAACACTCCAACTGCGAGCGCCAGCCTTTCCAGTGACAATGACGGATGATGGGAAGAGTCATCACTGAGAGGGAACTGAATGGGCAACAGAGGCCAATTAGTAAGAAAGTAAGAACAGAGCAGCCACAGAACTCAAGCAGAAAATGGCTCTGAACTGGGGGGAAGGCTATGCTCGAAGAGTGACCCTTCTGCTGCTGCTGCTCAGGCCTTTCCCCTTTCCTACTGCTGAAGTTAGCCAATCAGAAAAAAAGAATCATGATGTGCTGAAGAAGAGAAAATTTTCCTCTCCTTCAAGCTGTGAAACATCTTTGCTGAGCAATACTTAAATGTCAACACCAATGTGTTATGGTCTACAAAAGAATGCATTATTATTAGAAATCACAGATGCTGTTGCATTTCATAGTCCAGGTGAATTATGTTGTCTAGAAATACTTCTTGAGAACAGCTCTTGGAAGCCCCAGCTACATATGGTAACAAATTTCATCTGCTCTATACATAACAGAAATGTACTAAGGTCTGAATTTCTTACCTGAGACTTACTTTTCCGAAGTTCAGAGCTTATGGCCTGAGATCAATGAATTTATCTTAACTTTGCCTAGCTGGCCAAAATCATTTAAAGTCTATACCAAGATCTAGACTGCAAAGGCTTGCCACAACATCAGGACTGACTGTTGCATCCCAAACTACTGGTTTTTGAATAGTTTCAGTTTGTTGTTTTGGGTTTGCCTTTTTCATGTGAACTTGACTGTTCTTTTGGACTCATGTTTTAATAGGAAATTTCACAGCTTTCTAAATTTAGAAATATTCTAGGCAAAGTGACCTATGTGCTCCCACCATCATAAGAATGAGCCAAAGATTCAGCTAATCTTTTTTCAAGAGCATGGCTTTCAAATCATTGTGAAGAGCATTCCTCTTGAGAAAAAAATAAATATGAATGAAAGCAAACCTGTAGAGAAGTTTTTTTCTTTCAGAACAGTGTATTTCTTTATTTTCATAAAACTGTGTAATCTCCATCTCAATAAGATGCCTAAATAAGGCATGCTTTTTTCTCTATTCTTGGTTTCTTTTTCTCTCTGTCCTTTTTATACCTGGCAGGATTGCTCCGGACCTTGGAACTTTGTGGCTTATGCATTTCTTTGTCAGTTTAGATTTGCAGATTGGCCAGAAACAAGACAAGACTTGTCAGTGTTAATGTTCCTGGCACTGTCTCTTCACAAACCTTCGATATTTGCTGTTTTGCTTATCTAATACAATAAATTCAACTACATTTTGCATTTCATTAAGAACCAGCCATCCAAAACCATTCTCCCCTTTGCATCTGAAAAATGAAAAATGTACATACATGCATTAAACTGATCTATTCCTTTAAGAAGTAACACTAGAAAGCCTACACCCAAATTAAGCATACCTCAAGTATTACAGATGGCTCCATATGAGTTACTGAAAGTTTCCACTTTAGTGCACCGCAAATCAGACCCTAAACATGGTGTGCTGAAACTAAATTACTACTGTTGGATCAATAAACACTTTTACTGTTCTCTAGTCTCATTGATTATAAAATGGCTTACAAGGTCACATAAACAATTTTCCATGATTTCCAAAATAATCATACCTGGCATTTAATTTCCTTTTTCTCCTTAAGCCATATTATTTTATGATAGACTCAGATGAACCTGTGGTGGTGGTCTCCTTTTAACATTCATTCTTAGGAGTAACAGGTTCTTCAACTGGTATCCAGGTTTGCTGGTATTGACCTGATTAATCATATTAAAATATGGCTCATCTTATTTTATCACAGAGCTCACAACACCCACATAACATTTAACTAATGCTTTTTTTTTAAGTACACAGTCATTGTTTAGTTGCTTACAGCTCTGGCAGACTGAACAATGGGGCTAAAATCATCCAGCTTCATCTCCTACTTTGTCAGCCTTCAGAGGAAGGGGTGGGAGAGACAGGACTAGCTTGTAGATTGCAAAACTGCTTTTCAAAAACTAAGCTGAGGCATAAATATGTAATTTTCTACATGCTGGTATTCTTTCACTTCCCTCTTCCACCTTCTCCATACTCTTTCCAGTCCAATTGCTTTGTTTAAAATATGAGAGGATATGGGAAAGGAGTCAAAAGCACTGACCCATGAAAATACATGCAAATTTGGTCAGGCTGAAGCTATTAAAAGTTGCTAGCTGTGGCTGATCCTAAATCTGACCTGTTATTCTTGCTAGAGAAAGCTGGCACAAAACTAATAACACTATGAACTCCACATCTACTTCCTCCAACATGCATATCAATAATGTTTTGCATTTTACTGGTACCATCTAGAGCAAGATACAGCCTTAATTTAGATTTCTTGTGGGTCTTTAATTTTATATCAAGCTTTCAGTCTTCCATCTGAGCTGAACAACATAATGAGCAATAGACAAGACTGAGGACTGCAAGAAGACTGAGAATAATCTCTGGAGACTAAAGACAAGAAACAAATGCTTCTTCTATTCCTGCATGATCATAAGGAAAGAAACCTACCCTAATACATGAAGATAATGGAAATAAAGATGCCTGGGCAACATAATAGTCAGCACTGACTAGGTTTTATTGCTTGACTTCACAGCTTTTACATTAATTTTCATTGTAATTTTATCCTGCATATGTGTGCTAAACTGTGAAAAGAACAGCTGGGATTAACATAGGCTTGCACCCCAGTTCTGCAAAATGGTCTCTAGCTTACACATCACAATAAAAGCTGAACTGTACTTTAAGACTGGAAGAATGTATTTTCACTTATATCCAAATATAGGGGTATCCTGCTCCATGTTCTCTCTTTCTGTTAAAAACCCACACATTTTACTTTCAAAGAAAAAGTAATATTTTCTCATTTTAGTAAGAGATTAAGTTTAGCTTACAGCTACAACTACATTTTTGAAACAGCCTGTCACCATTTAGCTACCTGAATTAAACTTAATTCAAATTTCGGTATTTCACTAAAAAAAAAAAAAAAAACAAAAACAAAAAAACAAACACTGTCCTCTAAAAATTTTTAGGTAGAAGCAAAAGGTTATGGAACAAGGCACTGCAAAGGCTGTCTCTCCCTTTCGCTATTCAACTAAAACCTTAATTTAGTACACGATTCAAGTTGTAGTTTTACCAGGAATGGCTGTATCAAATGATAAACTCTTTAAAGTCATCAGTTGAGAAATTATCATTCAACACTATCACCGGATTATCATTCCTGCAGCAGGTATAACTTCATCTATAATTCACATCAAATTAAGTTTTTATAAAAGAAATTTGAAGAATATTATTTATAAGATTACTTATTTTCCAGCTCCAACTTGAAACCTCACTTCCTCCATCCTATCAGAAAAAGGGGGAAGGAAGATTCATGCTTATTTATTAGAGTTGTTCGTGTAATTAGACTCTTCCTGGAAACAGCAATTTCCTTGTCAAAGCTAGTAATCATAGCACCCACTTTTGTTGCTACATGATTCATTTTTGCAAGTTTAGTATATATTACATAATACCTCACTATTTTTCAGTTGTTTTCTTTTCCTTTCACAATGATTATTTTGAAATTGGATGAATCTCTCATTAAAAGCCAGGGAAAGACTCACATCATCTATAAAACTAGCTGCACTGGTCCTTAAGTGCCTGCCCAGTCCAGAATTCCTGTATATGCAAATAAGTAAGAGGTTTGGGGTATTTTTTGCTCTGAAGTAAGGTGATAGAAGAAGTGTGTATCTCTGCACCTAATGTGAGCTGAGATAATTATCACTCTACAATGAAGCAACTTTGACAAAAAGGAAGATGATTCTAGTAAGTGCAGTCTGGTCATGCCATTTATTCATGTATTACATTTCAAGTAAACATTACCTGGAATGATGCAATCATCACCCTGCCAAGAGTATCTAGACATTATAGACTGATTAAAATTCCTCTTCATGCAACCTATATTCTATTACAGTTCAAAGCCAGAGTGTTGCTATTACTCAAGTTAGCATAACAAAGCAGCATCACAGATTTCAGGAAGAGAAAGGACTTGAGAACTGTTTAAACTTTAGCATTGAACATGACAGGAGTATTAATTCTTTGGTGAGAAGTAAATATGGTACTGAAAATGGTGACATGATTGTTCACCACTTTGTCCTGTTACTCTCTCTGTATATTTGTTCTGAGATACTATTTGCTTTAGAAAGAACGACATTTGGAAAATGTTTGTTTCCAAGTATTTGTTCAGAATTTTGCACGGCAACTCAAAAAGGGGATTTTGCACTGAAATTGTCTTCTGCAATCCTGTAATAATATCTTCCAACATCCTAACTTTTAGAGACCCTGTCATACATGGACAGTAATGAATCATTGTCTGTCTGGGGGCAAATCAGCTGTCACATTTGTGACTACTTCTACAAGAAGAGATCCTACCCCAAGGAGTTAGCAGGCAGCCACATGGAAAACCTCTGAGCAGCAGGATGAGTTTACTGGCTTATTCATTCCTTTCATTCCAGTGTTTGCTCCTGAGTCCTGATGTTAGCTTATCCTTTCCTCTGATTTATCCTATCGATCCATTATCAAGGAGTCCTGGTCATTATATAATCAGTATTGGGGATTTTTTCTCTGGCTCCTCTTTCAGCTCCTGATGGTGAATTTGGCAGAGTGGTGTTTGCTTTCCCAATCAAGAGGTCTTCCTACCTGCCTGCAAGAAGCCCAAATCTGGTAGACAAGAGGAATGCATAGTTTATTTTCTAAATCTTCCTTTCTGTTTAAAGAAGAACACAGCCTGTATGTCATTAGAGGTTTCCAAAATGTTCCTTTCAACATTTATCTAAACTATCTCTGCTTTTATCACATCCATATTTTACCTTCTCCTTCATCTTTCCACCAGCCCTGTCCTTCTGCTGCATACTGTTATAGACACATAGGAGTAACATAGATTGCCAGATATAAAGTTTCAAAATTCAGACAAAATCAGTTTCATAGATTTTGAGTAGTTGAGATATCATGACTGCAGGAGGTATGTGGTCTACACTGCTGATTCTGCTGCTAGTGATGACATGGGGCAGAAAAGGAAGAGGTTCGAGTCAGAGAACATGAAATCACACCTACCTCTTCATTACCAACACACAAATCTTCGTGCTTTTTTTGTGAGGCATATTAATCATCTAAATATTGCCCAGGAGTTTGCAAAAGAAAAAAAGAGAAGGAAATTGAAATCCTGAACTTCTTGCAGTGATGTCATTTAGCAAGCTATGATAGCCACCATGGCAAAGCAAAAGTGAAGGATACCCTTAGTTCACAATAACAGAGAATAATGATATATCCATAAAGTTTTACTATCAGGATTTCTAGATGATTTTCCTAAAGCAAGCAAACGTTGGTGACTTTAGTGTAGGGAAGTGGAGAAATTTAAATAGTTCTTTTGTATAGTTAATTCCTTTAATTGGTAAAATCCAGTGATAGAGAAAGTATTTAGTTATGGGTAACACAAATACTTGAAGATAACCCAGTATTCATACTGTGAAAAAACAAAAAGGACCAATGTTTTCAGCCTAGCTAACAGAATAAAACCCTTGCAAATCATATTTAAATAAATGCATAGGTTTTAAAACCATAGAGCAGGACACTCAAAAAAGGATGATTTTTATAATACATATTACAAACAGTTATATGTGATTTGATTCTTCCTGGAGAGATTTTGGTTGAATTTACAGACAATATAATCCCATAACTCAATATAAAAGAGAGTATGTATGTCTGGAAAGAAGGTGGAATAGCACGCTAGCAAATGACAATTTAATTTTTCAAGCTTTACATCCTAAGTTTCTGTGAAGATTCCAGTTAGTTTAATCATTAGCATGAAAAATTACCTAACACTTCCACTGATGACTAATTTTGCCATCCCAGTGGTAGCTGATCAAATCTCTTGCTGCACATATGCCGAGCACATAGCTCCCAGAATGTCTGGCAAAATATTGGGTATTTTTTCCTTCATTTGGATTCATAAAGTGTGTTACGTCACTCTCTTGCTTGGGCTCCTTCCACCTTTTCATCTTTCCATTCTGGTATAAATGTCTTTGAGAAGCAACTGAGAAAGAGGTTTATAATATGTTACGTGTATTACAGGACTCAGAAAATTACATCAGAGAAGCCCCAATGAGGCACGTGGTGCTATCAAACATACCCTTGAGTACATCAAGCATCTTACAGAAGTGGGATGCAGAACTCTCATGGCTCTTGTGTTGCACCCAGCAGCCCTACAGAGAAATCTATGAAATACCAAAAAAAATACAGGTGTGGGTAAATCAAGCAAGTTCCACATCTGTCCCTATGAAACTAGGAGAAAATGGCAGAAAAACCTCACAATAATTCAAGTTCAAGTTGGCAAACAAAAGGTCTGACTGAACAAGAGAGTACAAGATCCATCCTGAGTTTGAGATCTTATCTTAATCATTACAAGTACCACTTGGACAACTTTCCTTGAAAAATCTCCTCTCTCCCACTTGTCCTCCATCACTTCTCGTGTGACTGGAAATCTCAAGCATTCACCCATTTCCCCACTTACTGGTAACTTGAGCCTCACAGCTTCCTGCCCTGTACCACTGTACTAATGTTACCACAGTCTAACTGTGAGTGGATCTAAAAGATACTAGTTGTATTAACATTATATGCATATCATATATCTTGGCTACAATTCCATTTTTCAGGGTATAGCTGTTAAAAGACAAGCAACATATTTCTAAAATATCATTCATCCTTTCCATTCTTTTCCATTCAGTATCCTTTTAAAATACAATATTGAGTAGTCCTCTAAATTCCTTTAATTCTTTGCATTGTAACTAACTTTTCCTCAAAGTTTAAGAAACAGGAAAAGTCAAACCGTAAACTCAATTCCTTAACATCCTAACATCCTCTAGTTGGGGATGAGACCAAGAGACAAGATTTTTTTTCAGACATTCAATACAACAGCCTGCAAAACACAGCAACAAAAGGCATGTAGTACTTTGAATTACTTAAATAACAACCCACAAATGTCTGCTTCTGTATGTTCTTTATGTAAGAAAAGAGTTCTCTACAGAAGCACATACAATCAATATGTGTATTTTCCTGAGAACATACACAGCTTGGAAAAAACTCCATTCTGCATCTCCAATAAAGCCAAGCTGCAGGCATAACATGACCTGAACTGACAAAGTCTCTGTGGACTGGGCAGTACTGCATGGAAAACTGTAATGGGCATTGCCTACTACCTTTTCTACTTAATTACAGGCATAGCACGAAAGTCACCTGGCATTTCTGTTGAAGGAGGCTGTATTACTATACTATAAATCTAACTACAGAAAATCCAATCTCTTCTTTCCTTAAATTATTGGTAAAATAGAGGGAGTAAAATCACAGAACAAGTTTCTGTAACACAGAAGTAACAATTAACAACTTGAGTTAGCAAGCAAACGAAGTAGAGGACTAAGGTAACAGCTCTTGAGTTTTCAGGACTAGCTATGACAATATTCCCCCTTGTGGCCTTAGGCAAGTTACTTAACCTCTCCAGATGAGAGTCCCCATCTGTAAAAACGAGGATAATGATATTTACTCACCTCTCTCGGAGGAGATGTGAGAACTAATTACAATAATTTTTGTCAAGCGTTTTGAACCTGAAGAGCACTATGTAAAGTGCTAAGGAAATAGTGTTTATATAAAAGACTGAGGAGAAGATTCAACTTACACAGTAACACATTCTTTTTAACAAAGAAACATAACTTTGTTTTTCTGCCAAATCAAACTATACATCTGGGATAATTTTCCTACTTCAAAGTAAGTTTAGTTGTGAAGCACTGTAACTGAGTATCAAGGCTTTTTCATAGCACTGACCATGCATAGGCTTTTTCATAGCACTGACCATATACCCTTCTGTCTAAACTTAATGAAGGGTAGTTGCCAAAATTGCCCTACAATATTCCAAAAAATGCCATGCACATAGACTGTGATCAAATTTGTTAGGCATACTAACATTTGTTTACCCCAAGCACTCTGATGCTTGTTTTGGTCAAGACATGGACTTTGTTTACCTACTTGTTCTGACTTGGGTAAATGTCATTGTCTTTTTAAGGGCTTTACTATGTTATTTTACAACTGGATTTTAATGTGACAACATTACCAAGTGAAATAAACAAAGAAGACTGGTTATTTTAACTGTATTTGCTTCTTAACAAGTTTACCAACATACCAAAAAATACTTTTTTACCCTTGCCCCAGGTCAGGGAAGGCAAACTTACTACAAAGGGGGGAGAAAGGTGAGAGCAAGGTGACTCCAACTAGATATGTAAACCAAAGTTTGGGGCTTCATTTTATTTCTGTTTTTTTTTCAGATGGTTTTAGCTTTTACTGGAAAAAAACAATAAATGCAAAAAAGCAAGAAATCTGCTCATACACATGCAGGAGATTATTTTAGCACTGACCATGCTATGTGGAAGACTGGACAATAATGAAGTAGCACAAACACGTGGGCTGATTGAGAGACACCTTTCTAAGCCTAGTTCATTTAAAACCTGGGCAAACCAATGTATTGGTTACACCTCTGACCAACTAGCCTAGGTTATACTGCCCTCCTCTTGACATGCATTTGGGCATAAACCAGAGTTTGTGTTACAGAGTTCAAATACTTTTATTTACAATACAATTGTGTTTTCTTCTTTGCTTATGCTTAAAAATTACTAATCAGAAAGAAAAGAACTGTTGATTAATGTTCTTCATAATTACAACCAATTCTGTAGATGGCATAATTGCTTTAAAATCTATTTCTTGATTGGTATAAACTCATGAATAAAAACTTTTTGCCTAATAATGGAAAAACCAAACAAGACCACACATGGAAGCAGCTGAACAACCACCTCAGCATCACTATAGCTGCTCTGGCATCCTATTACAAACCAAAGTGCTAGCATTCTGAACCCTACTGAAACAAAGTAACCAAAATTATCTCCAGTTCAATGTCTCTCTCACTGGATAATTCAAATATGATTTTCAGAGGGTATACTTCATCTTCAGAACAGTTATTTAGGGTTATTGATGTTGAAATTGAAACAACCGGAACTAATCTTGAGTTCTGCATTGCTTCATCTTTTGCACTGTAACTTTTAATTATACTGCTACTTTATTATGCTTTGCACATGAAAACTAGCCTAGGGCAGAAAGATTAGAAGAGATGTTTAGATCTTCTAACACATTTTGGGTATCATTGTGGGGTGTGCACATCAAGTGTTTTGTTGCAGGGTTTCCTTTCCTGCCATAAAGAAGCTCTCTGGTGCATTAGTTGCTTTGCCAAGTTGACTGCTAACCATCCACAGATATATCCTGCTGATCTCTGTGCTTTTGAAGGGCTTTATTTGGGTTGTGTTTTTTTAGGTTGTTTGTTTTTTCTTGCTTGCCTTTTTTGTTTGTTTGTTTAGTTTTTGGTTTTATGGGCTTTTTCCTATTTAAACAAGTTGATTGCCATTTTAATCACTCGCCTAGAAGTAAAAGCCAGGTGAATCAATACTATCAGAAGACTATTTTCATCAGTTACTTTCTTAAAATGAAAGATTTCAAGTAGAAAGTTAAAATTATAAAATAAGATGATCCTAAAACATGTCAGCCGTCCTAGGTAAAGTGAAAACCCTGTGAAGTTGCTGACAAATAAAGTAATACACCATGTATTACTTTTCATAAAGAATCAAGTATATACCTTTTGATCATTTTAAACAGCATAAAGTAGTTCCTAGTCTGATCACTTTAAATACTTCAGCAAAACATGGCAGAAGCAACATAAAAGTTTTGCACCAAAACTAACACTTGTAATTCTTAAATTTTGACAATATTTAAACTGCAATTTTCAAAATTATTTTAACTAACACTATAAGAGAACTCAAGAAAAAAATGTAATTTACGTTGCCAGAAAAACATTCCTTTACCTCAAATAAATCAGTTTTCCTTTTAAAAGAAGTAATTGCAAAGGCTGTTATAGTTTGCTTTCTGGTGAATGAAAGCTTAAGTGATCACCACATGACCTTCTTGATAAAGAATTTTCATTAAACAGATCATAAAGTTGCACCAAGTCTCTCTCTCCTTACCATTCACATTACAATCTCAAATTATCTGAGAGGAGACTGTGTCATGACATATCTTACTCTTTCCTTTCATAGTGAGAATATTCAAGGGGCTCCAAGCATAGCCCAGAACTGCTCTGACTCAACTGACTTCAAGATGGAGTTGAAGTCAAGCTCTGTCTGAGGATTTATTAACCAGCAGATTGTAACCATCCTTTCATTCTTCAAGGCTGCACTGAAAACCTGAGAGAATGAAACTGCAGTCTTACAAGTATACACAGTGTTGGTAACCTATCTGCAAACCACATTGTATTTCCAACAGTATCCATCCTATTCCAAGGATTTTCACCCTGAAGGGATAGCAGTCTTGGAGACAACAGCAGCCACACTGAGGCTGCTAACTGCTGTCTGAAGTAGGGTCATTCTACCACTTTCCTTCATTTACAGCACTGGTTGCAGAGATTTTGGTACCTACTCTGGGGCTGCTCAGACATCCACTCTTTGTATGGAAATGATTATGAAATTCTGTATGATTTTCTTCATTCAGAGAAGATGGCTTTTGAAGAAAGCTGCTTCTCTTTTAGCCTTGAACAATACAGACCCCGCTTCAATCTGATCCAAAGGTGAGCAATTTCACATTTGTAAAAAGCCCCAAAAGTTTCCAGTGGAGCTACAGACCTCAGCAACTACAGTGCTGATTCTTTGTAATTCAAATCAAATACATGCACATGCTTAAACAACATTTAGCACCAGATGTTACAGTCACCATGAGTAAATGCCACCAGCAGGCCAAATGAGCTGAACCACTGGTCTATTAAAATTTTAACCATTACTCTTGGAGCTAAAATCCACTCACTGAGCCCAATTATCAGTGTGCATAAATTAGCTTTCAGTCAAGTTCAACATGAGGTAAGAGCTGATAACTGACACCAGGTATAACACCACCCATTTCTTCAGTGGAAACTTGTAACCAAACCTCCTAGGACTTCAAAGGCAGCAAAGACATCATTCTGTTTTTGCTTCATCTCCATATTCCCTATGATAGAGGGCAAAAGTATGGATGGTGATTAGATGTTTCTAATTAGTATAAAAACATTTAAACAAGCAGCATTAATAACATTGTTATTAATGATGCTTTAGCAAACCCATTTTACCAATGAACAAGGTAGAAATGTAGAAATGACATAATGAAAAGTAAATAAATTAATTAGAGGATATAAAAGACTAAGGCTGTTTGAAAATCCCATGTATACTTCCAAATTTTAAAGCGTAGTCTCTCAGCCTGGTACTGCTGCAAACATGAATAGAAGGAAAAACGGGCCATAGACAGGGAAGGAGGCTTTTACTTGCATAATTTCTGCATACTAACATATTCTTAGAAACGTATCATGAATTTTAAAATGTTAATGGAATAATTTAAAAAAAAAAATCACTAAATACAAGGTACAAGTTCCTGGAATAATACCCATGCAGTACTTGGACACCAAGTCCTCTGCTGCCTCTGCATGTTTCCCTCTCAAGGTGAAGATGAATCAGCCTCCAGTGGAGGCACTCCCTGACAGGTCACTTGGTATGATGAGGAGGTGTCTGTCCCAACCCAAAAGTCACCATCATTTCATCACTGGGTAAAAAACTGTTCTTGCACAAGCACAACCTAGCTTCAGTTTGATTTACAGTGCCTGTTCCCTCCCATGTCTAAAAGGGGAAAACTTCAATAATGTCAACACTTTTTGTTTACCAAAATATGAAATAAAGAAGGATCCTAGTCATAAATCGATCACTGACAGTGATCACAGTTCTCACCACTTTTCTGAGATTTGCTGTCCAAACAGTGTAGGATAAACATTCAGTGCTTTCTATTAAGAATCACACTCAACACAGGCATTCAGTCAAACATTATACAAGATAAAAGGCACTATAAGAGCATCAAAACATCACAAGCTATACACACAAAGCAAAACCACTATCTGTTTTCAATTCTCTCCCATGCCTTGGCCTCCATGACATCACACAGTAGCTTTTTAGCTTTGCAAAGACCAATTACCTTCTTTTTAACCTTCCAGGTTTTTACATTTCCTCCATGATGGGGAAGAAACATTCAGCATCAAAATGCTTATGGGTGGGGGCTGAACACACAGAAGAAAAACAAACCCCAAAAAATAACACCATGCCACACATGCTCAAGGCATATTCTCTTTTTCAAACCCTAAACATCAAGCAGTACCTATAGCTTTAACAGAAAAGGAAAACAAGCTATGTAATAAAATAAGCAAGACTGTGGAATAAATCAAATGGTCTTCTGTTATATGATTTAGAAACATAATTTAGATTTTATTTAACGTAATTCTTTCACTGCCAGGCATTCAGTAGTTCTATCACAGCTTTTGATAGGCGACATTATCAAAGTTTATTTTAGAGACCAAAAGGCATTTGCCTAAATGAAAATAGCAGTTTTGTTTAATAAGTTATTGGGAGAACATTTTTTTTTAAGTCAGAGGATATTCATTGGATCTGTGAGAGTTTAAATTTTCAAGAAGACCTAAAAAATAAAAATCATAATCATAAACAAATCACTACAGAAAAATTGTAATAGTTTTTATTCAGTAATTCAAGATTTTTTTAGAAGTTTATTGAATAGTGAAGCATCTCACTTTAATTTTAGTATGAATTATACTGAAGGGAGAAGTTAAACAGTTAAAGTTTGGCTTCAGATGAATAGCTGCTGAAGATGGGAGCCCCCTTCCCAGTTTCAGCAGGCAGGAGTTACTCAACACCAGCAAAGCTGTCTGTAGTGCTAGCAAAGATGAAACAAGCACATATTCTAAGATTAGCCATCTGTTAAACCATGGATAATAGCACTTGCTTGCTCTGATCAGTATTTGCAAGGTTTATGTCGCTGTATTTGTTAAATCCTTTCAACACTCAAATATCTAAGTCAAAGTGGAAAAATTTTTTGAAATAAGTGGTCTGTTTGCAGCCCTGGAAGGAATTCAGCAGATTACTTTGAAAAACACAGTTAAACAAGAATTAAATAAGCAGCAATAGATCTCGAGTGTCTCACTCAAGCACAAAACCACATTTACCAGTGGATCTGACCCTCACAGGAGTTGGCATCTCATGATTTGGATGGAGAGAAGAGCTCACACACTGAAGCTAGGGTGTGAAGACTACAGTGTTTATCAGGTTTTCAGATGTCATATAAAAATTACAAATAAAACTGTAAGTGCAACACATTATTATAAAGAATGCCCAATTATTTTGAGATAGCCATGATGAGATCTGTAAATTACAGTTCTCCCCAAGTGAAGCAGAAGCAGGTATGTTGATCCAGTTCAGTAGTTTCAAAGCAATGACTTCTAGTGTCATCACTACAAACAAAATTTCTGTATTTTCCCTGTCCAAAGGAAAAAGGAAGCAATCTTACTGAGTAATTTAAAATTACTCATTCCTCTGTAACCTTACTCAAGTCCCTCTTCTGTGCCCTCTGCTTCTCAGTTACCTTGTTCCTTCTCTGTAACAAGTCTCAAAAAGATGGGGTCAATCACTAACACAATTTGGAAATGCAACTTTTCCAACATCCTGACTAATAAAACAAGGATTTAAACATAGAGGGCCAAGTGCAAAGGAGGCCCTGATCCTGCTGGTAGGGGGCACACACAACATAAATGCAATGATAAGAAAGTGTTAACTGCTAAACTTTTAGGCTCTGATGCAAAAGTCCTCTAGAAACCCAACTTCCATTGATCTTAGGCCTGTCCACTAACAATTATTCATGAGCTGTATTTCAAGTCCAACAAAAACATAGACAAACTAGAGCTTCTGCTAAGAAGGTCACTGAATGTTGTCAATGTGCCTAGCAGAACAAACATTTAATATTTGCAGAACAAGGTAAAAATAAATGAATGTCCTATACAAGGCTTTTTTTCTGAGAACAGACTAGACACTGTAAATTTGTTGATAAAAAGCTATTTATCCGTCTTGTTTCTTCTGTTGTGCGTTGGACCAAAGCCAAGAGTCCCAGTTCTCAGATAACTACTGAAACAAATGAGTGACCAGCAGAAGTGATTTTGGCCCTTTATGCTCTATGAACACACATTATTAGTCACCTGAAATCAGAAATGTTATTAAATGACATTTGAGAGTGCATAGACAAGATCTTCCTCTCTTCCTCCCTTTTACTGATTTTGCAGTTTGGTGTACAAGGATCTGTACAAAGGCATAACATCTGGAGCTTCTTAGAAATTAGTACCATCAAGGGCTCAGCTGCCTTGTGCCATACATTAACACCTGGATCAGTAATGCTCAGGATACCCTACAGAAGGGAATATTAGATTATCTGTACTTCTACACATGAATGTACTGATGTAATGATTTATTATGTACTGCACTGGGAAGAATGACTAAACATGCTCCCCCCCACAAAAAAAAAAAATAAATAAAGCCCAAAACAACAGAAAAACATCTTTACAGACGCAGTAATGCAGGGGAAGATATTTGGGAATGGCAAACTGGGAAAGCATGATATCTCAAATGTATTACAAAGTACTTCCTTCAAGACAAGTACCAAATCAACTCACTTGACAAGACAGGATTTAGCAAGGGAAGAATAAGCACACTCTGTTCTAGGAAAAACAGTTAAATGTAGACTGGCAACAAGAAGAAACAATCTTCTCCCTTGCTAAATCTCCCTTGCTAACCCTAACCCTCAACTCATCTAGAAAGTTACTACTTGCTATGCAGCCCCTTAGAAGCATCTAAATGAAGGCTCCCAGCCTCTTGCTCCTCTCCATACCCTTGTCCAGGCGGTCACGCTGCTTCTTTTGCACTGGCACTCACGCTTAAATGAGTAGGTTATGAGCAACTCTATGAGCCAGCCAAAATAATTATTACTGTTCTTCTCCTAGATCCACTTTCTGTTGGCTCAGTTCCTCGAACTGACTTACCATCTGCTCATACGAGAGCAAGAAATGGCATAAGTGGGGGCAGAACCACTAAGTCATGGGAGAAAGGGAGGAGGGACAGTTCGACAGCAGCATAAGCTGAGATATTGTGGGTTGGCACTCCCTCTACTTCGGTGGAGGATATGTCCTTCTAGATACATTCACAGAACAAACACAGCATGCTATACAGTTCATTACCTTTAGGGAGACAAATTATGCCACTGGCAAATACATACCAATTCTAGTATTGCAGGAGGAAGTAAACTCAAAATGTACATTTCATATATTTGGTGTGACGTCTATTAACAATCAAACCATACAACACCTACCTCCTAGAATTATCTAGTGCTGACTAAATTCACACCAGAAAAAGACCACTCATTATTAGCCCCTGGATTTCCAGTGGAGAGCAAAATGAATTCCTTAAGATTTGTATAATTCGGCAAAATACTTTCAGTGACACCAAGTCAGAATTAAGCTATATTTTAACATATTTAACATATTTTATGTTAAGCTATATTTCAACAATTTTAACATATAAGCCTGATTTTTCAGGTCTAGCTAGTTATTCTGAATAGTCACCCATAAAACTAGAGCACATTCTTCTTTTGCAAGTTCTTTTTTATTTGTTTAGAAACCAGGAAGTATCTAGTACTAATATTTTAAATCTCTGTACAATAAACTAAGAATTATCTATATAACAGCAATCCATGTTGCTCAGTTTCCAGCATACTGACAGAATAAATTTCCTTCTTAGTGCTGTTCTCATCTTCACTGCTGTCTTGTCTGCCCTCACCTTTCTTGAGGAAAGAGTTAACCCAGCCTCTAATTGTGGCTTTCTTAAGCTAAAGAAAGATAAAGCAGGATTTAAAGACCATTTTCAACTAGCTTCACTATACACTAAAAGGTCACTTGCTTGTTCAACTAATTCTGACCTCAAGTTCGATAGCTATTTTAAAGACTCTGATCTTCAGACTGCTTTTATTTATAGAACAATGAAAGTAAGAACAGATTTTAAAACAAATCCCAGAAAATACCACATAAATTTCTAATTTACTATGTTGTTCAATTAATGGTAGTAGTTCTGGTTACCTAAAAATATGTCAAGACATTTTAATTTAAAAAAAATTAGACTTTTCTAATAAACATATAGAGGTGGGTCACTCATATGATAAGAGAACTAAATATACAAACAATAATGTTCCCAAATAAGGGAACCAAAAATAAACAGCTACATTTGAGCTGAACATGATTTCTTTTTAGACCAGTATTTCTTTTATTATCATTAGAGAAAAAGAAGAGCCAACTGTAGTATTTCTTAATATTTCCAGAACTGGATAACAACTTCAAATTGTAAGCTGGGCATGTTGCCTCTTTAAATCAGCAAATTAAACTAATATTTTCTCAGTATAAAAAAATATGCACAATAAAATCTGAGAGTTAAGAGTTACATTACTGTTTACGAAGTCCTGGCTATTTTGTGTTATCAATCTGGAAGTACTATTGAAGCTTGCTTCTAGGGGAATTCATTATTGAAATAATTAACTTTATTCTTGTTTTGGTTGCACTTTAGGTTGTTTAATATTAATAAACTCATTTTCTCAATTTATATAAATTACCTATTAATTTTTTACTGTCAGAGTTGTAAAAGATAAAAAAGGAACAACATGCAGTCTGCATCAATGCAGGAACTTGAGATCCTGACTTATGTAGTTCCATGTTCTAGAAAAGGGGGATATTCCAGTGTCTCACTTCAATTACATATCTGGGAGTTAATAATAGATAAATATAAATAAATATCAAATTCTTATATAATACTATTATGGCTACACAGAGACTCCATATTTAAAACAGTATGTAAATGTGTCTAGTCAATACTTCTGACCTATTTTGTTGAGTGTATTTTTTACATAAATAATTGGGTCATGTTACACTAATATCATGCTTTCCTCTTCAACTCATTTTTATTCATTTATTTTATCACATTTGAACAGCTTCTGCTAATCCTATTCTCTGTCAAATTTGGATTAGAGCTGTACAGAACTTTAACATCGTTTTAGCTGACAGATAGGATTTCTGGCAACCCTAAAGATGTGGGTGGAAAAGGCTGCAGAGTGAAATGTTTTTCTTCATGCACATCTATTAGTTACAGTCCCAGGCTGCATTAAGAGACCTGCAAACAAAGCTACAGATTCAAAAAGTGTTCTAAGAAAATGCTTCAGTCCTCATAATGATTAATATTTGTAATCCAACTATTAAATAATTCATAAAGAGCCCTCGCTTTGAGTCTGCTAGGTGGGTCAGCACACATGGAAGCAATGGCTGTTTATATAAGAAAGATGAGACTACTGAAGAGATGTGCTAGGATTTGTAAATAGTTTTCCTGGCAAGACTAACAGCTATTTTGCAGGTATATCCCTTCTACGAGTTCTTCTTGAAGAAAACCCCTTCCCAGATTCCTGTCTGTACATCTTTTTGTGGTATTTTGAAAATAAAAATGATTAAGTAGTAGGAAAACTGTTTCCTCAAATCAATGACACAATGAGGTCAGGAAGAGTTTTTATTTCCATGGGAATACATCCAGTTGACTGTTTCCTGCATGTTCTACAGTTGGGCATGTAATTTATCTATATCTATCACAACCCTCTTGGCCCCTAATCCCTCTTCCCCCCTACACCAAACTTAGATTATAATAATGCTATGGTTGCTAAGATAAGCACTCTGAAGTTAAGGGAAGCCAGAAGTAAAATTGCTGCTACAAAGCTAACTTGACTAGTGCAACACAGTCCTTAAAGCTCCACTATTTTTCTCCACAGGATCCCACATCATTTAGTGCACAGAATGCTCTGGGGATAAATTTAGGTTATGTAGCAAAGAAGACTGCCAGTAGAATTCCAGCTTCATTTACTTCAGTAATAGGAAAGTCTGTAGTAAATGAAGAAGAGGAGGCCCTCAATCCCTTCCTTTCCACCACCTCTCCCAGATCACCCTTCCTATTTCTCTGAATCACATTTGCTCTCTACAAGTCGTAACACCTTTGACCAAGCATTTCACTCCTTCCCTACAACTTCTCATCTCCATTAATGGCATCTGCATCCAGGTTGGTACTATTACCTAAAGAAGAAGAACAAGGACAGGCTCCTCTACACACTGTCTGGGCAGCTGCAGGGGGAAGAAATGGGATGTGCAGCTTCCATATCCAAGACTCACTGCTGTGCCAATTTTCCATCAGATCCTGAGATAATCAATATACAGAAAAAAAAACAGAGTGGCTATAACCTATTTTGGTGGCTGTTACCTATTTTAATAGCTCTCACACTCTGGCCATGGTTTGTTGCTTTTCCATAGAGTTTATGGAGCAAATTAAGCAAATTCTGTCTTGTTGGACACATTTTTTTTAGAAATACTTCCAAATTATTACTAATACTGTGCTAATTAATGAGCTTATTAATATTAACTTTCATACTAAAATAACTACTTCAACTCTCATTCATTGACAATTCATGACAAAGATTTCCAAATCCAAAATGCTGAGCAGCCAGGGCCCAATCTCAGCTTTATACATAAACCTACCAGAACAATTGGATAGCACTTTCACTTAAAAAAAAGCAATTACTATATAAGTCAGTATAAAATTTCTAGGATTTGCTATTCAATTAGAACCTCTTACATCAAGAAAAACAAATCAGGTAGCATTCTTTTTTATGTGCCCAGATGCAACACTTTTTGCAGAGTTTGCCAGAGTGTAGGTAGCAGTGACAAAACCATGAAGTCATTACTGAGCATAAGAATCACAAACAGATTTATACACAATTATGGGAGCAAACATCAAGCCAGTGACATCTATTAATTGAACTCGCTGCAGCTGAAACCCTCATGTGACGTGTTTCAGTCATATAGCTCCCAGTTGTATGCCACTGGAGTAAGAGGCAGAAAGAGCAGCTGGCTAGGCTGAAAAATCAATTTGGTTTTATTTCTTGCACTTATATTTTGGGTTTGCAAAAGCATGAATTGTAACTCTATTCCTGCACTTATAAATGATACTATTCTACATATGTTTCACATTCAAACTACAGCATACCAATTGTAATATTTTCTTGGGGTCTTTTTCCCCTGGAAGACTTAGAACTCCATGAATCATGACTATGTACATGACTTTTCACAATGTAACTGAGTTCCTAGTTCTCAAATCAAATAAAATTAAAAAAACAAACACAAACATTAAAAGTAACCTGTAAAATAAAATTTTCTGCCAGTTTCATATTTGAGGTCTAATTTACACTTCTTGAATACTATGATAAATACCATTAAAGTAGCTAAGGAATTAATGAAAAATCAGTTGGATTTTCTCCATGATTCTCAGCATTTGATCCTGCACACCAACTTCCAGAAACAAGGAGGAATTCATCAATAATAACCAATAAATGAATAATTATAATTTAAAAAACAATGTCATGAATGTAGGCATATTTCTAAATTTGTTATACAAGAATACATTTTTTAAAAATTGTCTTAACTATCCACCTAACTACCAGAAAAACTACAAATGCTTTTTGGATATGTCAGTTAAAGTTGTTCTTCCCAAAGACTAAATCAAAAATGTCAAATTTCAAATCACCTTACAAATACCTCAGACCACAAAACCCAAAATTTAGGGCTATATCAGGACCTTTAAAATCTTTATAGGTATTCATGTTGAAAAAAACCCCATTGTTTCAGTATTAACTTCACTTCGCCTACATTTCTGCATAATATGTTTTACAGCATTGCAGCTTTTACACCCCTGCTGAGTGGTACCCTCAGGCAAAGATGTGCTCCTGGTTGCCACATCTTGTGCAGACTTCCTCACTCACCATGCACAGGACACACCCATTGTCGCCTGTTCTCCAGACCTGCACATTCCCATAGTTGTGAGAAGCACCAGAGCTGCTTCAGGTGCCCTCCAGAACACCTACACTCTGAACCTGTGCTCCTCAGGTCCTTTATCTGTATGTATAATACGGCTTTTTACTCAACTCAAAAACTACAACATCCTTTAAAGCAATGCCATAAACTCACAGCATACTTATTAAACAACTTCATTCCTCCATCTTGCAGCGTTTCAGGTTTTTCTCCAATGACCATTTTCAGTTTTCCTTTCTACTATAGCATCTGAATAACATTTTTTTGTTACCATGAAGGAACACACAGAATACAAGGTGGGAAACTACATTTGCCTTGCTACATATTGCTATAGAAGGATCATTATTTTATATGTATTACTTCAAACCTTCTCAACTAGTTCTTAGAGAGACTAACTCATATATCCCACTTAAGCAGGTACAAAACCATATGAAAATGCTGTTATTTTGATTAAATACATACCACTGATATTAATGTCTAAATTCCTGAAATATTTACACTAACTCTATTCCCTATATTAGCCTGCTTCTGTGAAGTTTTCTTGGAAATAAACTGCTCAGAACAAATTCTTAACAGCAAGAAACTGCCGTGGGAAGTTGAAATCATGTATTTGTTAAACAGAACATTTTATAAACTCATACTGATATAGCAGTGCTATATTCTGCTTCTAGGTATTTGTGAACTTGCATTATTATTCTGAGTGTTCTGAACACTTTTTTACTTCTTTCATGTTATGCAAGTTCATGGACACATTAGAAAGACTTCTTTTTAATGCATGGTCTAGAGAGATTCATTAAATCTGTAGCATTCGAGTAGCTCATAAAAACTAGACAGCAAAGCCAGATATCAAACATCTCAAATTATGAGCAACACAACAAGAAACAACATGGCACCAAAACCGTTGATGGCTAAATTATGGTATTTCAGATTTACCACTTTTTTTTTATACTATTTGATAGACCTACATTGGCTAAAATGTCCAAGCTTTATTAAAATAAATATAGACATATAATGCATTTTTTTACTGAAAACAGGAAATAGATTTAACCCAACTATTTCTCATCCACATTGCAATTCCAAAAGTTCATCTTAAATCCCACTTCAATTTACTTCAGCATTCTTCAATAATTCTGACAGCTCTCTCCTTTGAGCTACATGCTGAAACTGCCAAGTCTTAGAGATGCTTCAAGTGCAGTTTATTCTTCACAGGAAAAAACAAGCAAATCAGATTTTTTTTTTTTTGCTTGCTCAGTCTTTTAGACTAACATCTTTTGATTTCTTCATTAAAACTGCTTCAATATGCACTTTTGGAACACACATTAAGATTGATTTACCTGTCTCCTGAGGGTATGCCAGGGGTAGGTTTTGAGCATCTGCAGTGATCAACTGAAGGCAATATATTTACTCCATAAACCTGGTCAGATGGGGAAGCAAAAACCTCTTTTCTGTTTTAATTAATAACCAAAGAAACAGTGACCATTTATGTATTTTATTCAGTGTCTTAAAACCAGAAAAAAATAAAGGAACAATTCTAACAAGAAGACTGAAAAGCCAATTATCTTCATTCTGAATCCCTTCTGAGAGATGATGGATTTGAAGGAACCAATCACTGTATGAGGAATATTTATTTTCTCTTCTTAAGGGAAAGAAAGCAGACAGAGGTATCTTTATGGGAATGATATATGCACACTTATTTTCAGAAGAGGGCTTGGGGCTGTGAAACCCAAGTCCTTGAGAATGCTTGCGTGCTTAAACATAGGAGCTAGGTGGTAGTACCACGCAAAAAATATCTTTACAGCATCTTGCAATATTGAAGAACTACCATTCTAGCTTTTGGAAAATCTGAGATGCCCAACTCATACATGGCCATTAAGGTTCTTGTGCAAAATAAAGTATTATAAATTATCCTGCCTATTGGCAAAATAATTATGATTTTCCAGCACTAGAGTGTTGAAGATTCTTTGAGGATACCAGACTAAGTAACCTGAGCACAAGGTTAAACAAACAAAAATCCTTCAGCCATTAACTGTCCAAATATTTTACTATTTGATTGCTGAAAACCAATGTCCTTTAGTAGCCATTTCTATGTAGGTAGTATGTACCAGTACGCTAACAGGAGGAGGTAAAAAAAAAAAAAATCTCAAAAAATGTTGGCTGTTTGATTGGAGTTTTGTTTTTTTCAGCTATTATGAGTTATTAAAGTTTTCACTATTAATGGAAGTTGTCACTTAAATCTTTGGAACTGTTTTATGACAGCTGGGGAAAAAAAGCCTAAGAACCTACCTTGGTTTCAGGAACAGGTAAAGAATGAGAGTTTGTTACACAGTTATTGCCCAGAAATTTCTAGTATTCTTGCCATTGAAATCTATCCCTCCACCCCCAAAGTTCCACCCACAGAACTGTCAAAAAAAAAAACCAAAAAAAAAAACTTCAGCACATGCCAATGTGAAAAGCTTGGAAATTTGTGTTTGGGTAAAAAAAAAAAAAAACAAACCAGGTGATGGGATAACTCTTTACAGACTTATTTGGTCTATTAGTGCCAGACACTGGCATTACAATCATCCGTTTGTAGGCTTGTGGTTGCTTCCTTACATGTCATTTTATTGTATTTTATTAAAAGAACATCTTGTCTGCACAAAATAATTAATTTAGCACCTCTAAAGCATTTTTATTCTTCATTCCAGCCTTTTTTATTCTAATTTAACTGATGGACAGCTAATATAGGTAGCTTGAAGAAATCAACTGCACATGTTCATACTATCCCTAAGGATACAAAACACCCAGTACTTGCACACATATTTGCATGCAGATATTTTCATACTTGCCCTCAAGACTGCACATCCACAGAAAGTTTATAATGAAAGGCTTGACTCTGAAGAACTGAAGAGGCTGTTTGCATGCATAATGCTTAAATGTTCTGTGTAGCTACCCAAGACAATACCTCAAGGTCACTGTCGAAGTATCCTAGCTAAATGACATTTAGCATCCCCAAACTTCATCCCACAAATACAGTATGACAGAAAATGAGGCAATATCCAAGTGCCTAAGAATAGCAAAGACATGCCCAAGGCCAGGAAAAACACAACCATGCCAGGCTAGAAACATCCTAATTGGCAGAGGTGTGCAAGCTGCACAATGCCAATGTATACTGCACACAGACCTACACATTCAACTCAGCTGAAGAAAAAACATCTTTACTTATATATGTGGAACTCACAGTACCATAAATGCAGTTAGATTAAGAAATAAAGCATCAGCAAGAGACTTCTGCTGAGATTTTGTACAGATTGCAGAAATGTGTTTGGATGTGCCAGCAGGTATCCTGCTTCCAGGACCTTTAGAAAAAATACTTAATGACTGGTCTCTCTGGATCCCCTTAAGTGATCATATAAACAGCAGGGCACTGAAAGGTACTCAACAGAAATCTCTTAGTAACATTTCATGCCACCATGCAGTTTCATTTGTTCCTGTGGAAACTTGGAAATTCGTACAAGTTTGTAGAATCAAAGTATGATACATGAGACTCTGTCTTAAATACTAACCGGAGTACAAATCAACTACAAGTATGAAAGAAGACAAAATTACAAGGACAGAATACATAGGCATCCTGACTGCAAAGCATGTGCTATGAACATGTTATTCACCTTTATTCAACACTGTTCTGTGGTAGGGAATACGCAGAAACCCACTATTGTCAAAAAATGCTAAAAGCATTTTTAGCTTTCTTAGCTTTTTCTAGACTAGTCTAGAAAGGTGTGGTTTACCTAATAATCACATTACACAGTACACCTATGCTGATCTCAAATATCTTATGTGGAAGGCATCTGACCAGTACACAGAATATCCCAGACTGGGAAGACAAGCCTACAACATGGGATCAGGCTTTCCATCAGGCAGCATTCTCTACAACCGTATCAGTCATGTGGTCAAAGTGCCTCTATCTCATAGTTTCTCTAACAGATGAATAAAATTTGCCTTTGGGCCAAGCATGAATTAAGCCTGATTTTAGCAGCATGCGTGCCCAGCACCTGCTGAAAACAAGACACTTCCAAATGTGCTTCAAGCTGGGCACTGCTGGTGAAACTGGTCATTTACAAATCCTGACCTGCTTAAACAGTAACAATTTTGCCCTTCATCCCAAGTACTAGGAGAGATATGTCAAGTATTGCCTCTCATATATGCTTAAGATGGACAGGATTGTGTCCTTGCTTTGGCTGTGATTTTCTTTATAGCAGATGGTATAATGCTGTGTTTTGAATTTCAGAAAATAATGTTGTGAACACATTGGTTGATGTTTCAGCTGTGCCTGAGCAGGGTTGACACTAAGTTAAGGACCTTTTCTGCTTCTCACACCACCCCAAAGCAAGGAGGCTGAGGGCCACTAGGAGCTGGGAGAAGACATAGCTGGGACAGATGATCCCAGCTGACCACTGAGATATTCCATACCATATAATGGCAAGCTCAGTATATAAACTGAGAGGAAAGCTGGCCCCATTGCTTGGATACTTGGAATGCGCATCAGTCGCTAGGTACCACCTACAGCAATTGCATTGTGCATCATTTGCTTTGTATATTCAAATTCTTATATCATTGTTATGTGTTTCCTTCTGGACTACCAAAATGCCTTCATCTCAACCCCTGAATTTTACTTCCTGTGCCCTTTCCCTCCAGTTCTCTCCCCATTCTATTGGGAGAGGAAGTGAGCAGGCATCTGAGTGGTGTTTCCAGACCTGCCAGCTTAAGCCAGCACAATTGTTAAGTATGTGTAATATTGACACTGTTACATTCTTACTATATTATTTTTTTCAGTATCTATTGTAGTGAGTTTCAAGCTGTTTGTCACAGTAGCATCTGTCTTAGATGTCTTTTTTCTGGCAAAGAAAGCTCTCCAACAATGAAATAATTGTGGTAGCACACTGACCATATCTTGAGTTTGGGCATATGTCCCAAGCAGATCTATTTAAAAAGCAATGAAGCACAACCTAAAATTGAACAGAATAATATGTCACTATCTTTTAGCAGGGAAGGGAACTCCTGGGCAGCTTTACTTCTTGGTGTGAAAAGTAAACTTTGAACTCCTCATACAGTGTGTGACTACTGCTATTGTCAGCAAAACTGAAGTTTTTCCTTCCAAAAGATATCATCTACTGAGAACTAAAACAGTATTGAAAACTGTCCATGTAAAAATATTTTGTGTCAGGTCTATATTGCCCCAAAATTCTCTTGCAGCTTGAAACCTTCCCTCAACTCAACCCTAACAATTGTCCATTTCTATGAATGCTACAATGAAATCAGGTCATAAAGGCAAAATATTTTTTTAAAAGGGTAAAAACATCCTATCTTGACATTCTTAAAATATGAACTACTTGTACTTTTAGTATACCAAATTTTTTGTTAAGATGTCAACAGAAAGCATTAAGACATTCTGTTCCACAATAAGGATAATCTTAAGGCCCTATTGCTTGCATAATTGGAATTTGGAAGTTTTAATGAACTCTAGTTTGTACAATGCTGTTCATCACAATTATGGGTTATATTCTTTCACAATTCACAGGGTTATATTCTTTTTTATAATATGCAGAATTAAAAATGACTATTCATTTTGACAAAGACTGGTATGCCTAAAGTGAACTGATGAATACTTATTCAGTGTCAAAAATTATTTGAGTAAAGATTGGTTTTCTGCTGTTGAACAAAAGCTAAGGCAACTTAGAATTTTTTTTCTAAAAGCTTTATTTCATTATCATTCAGCATTAAGGGGTCTGAAAAAACTGCCTTCCCTGGAGTGTTTAGATCACACACTCATGTTTTCCATGTGGGATTTATACTTCCTTTTGCAGACACTGATGTGATAGCCGTCTGAACATACACACTTGAGAGTTATTTTTAAACACAGCTGTAATACGCAGAGGTTAAGAACAACTTTGATTTCCAAGTGATAGTTTGAAAATAAACTTTGGAAAATTTAATCCATAGAAAAGTCTCAAGACAAAATCTTGCTGCAATAACAACCAGGTGACTAAGGTTTCAGAAGACCTCACGTTTGCTGATTAACCATAATAGGAAGTCCTAGGGTTCAATTGCTTTGCTTTCACTAAAGCAGTCCCTCCAGCTGTATCTGTTTAAATGCTTGGAAGACCTGGGAAGAGAGTGAGGAACCAACCAACCAAAGAAACCACATATAAACACAAAAAAACCCCAAACAAGCCCCCCATCCACACACACAAAAACAAACAACTCAATACAAACAAATCTTACCAGAAAATTATGCACTTTTCATTAGCTAATTGAAATATCTCATGAAATTTACCTTATCTCCCTGGTACACCTTCACAACCTTTAATGGTTGGACTCAATGATCTTGAGGACCTTTTTCAACCTAAATGATTCTTTGATTCTATTCTCAGACAACGTACCAATAAATGCATTGTCTGAAGAGATTCTCAGCTCAGATATGCTATGTTTCTCTTATGCAAATAACCTCATGAAAGGTTTCAACAAAACCTTCCATAAAAATTAAATCTATAAACAGTAGTAACTTTTTAGTGGTATCTTACACTTCAATTTCAGAAGTTTCAGTACACTTTCACTTACACAAATCACTTTAATGTCAGAGATATTTCCAGATGCTCAGCAATTCACATGCACATAGCACTACACAGAATGAACATCTTACCATGGGAACTTCAGGGTTTACCCAACCACCACTGTGGTTTCTGGGAAAATACAACTGACACATTCAGAAATCCAGACTTTAACAACTGAAGAACAGTTGATTAAATCATTAAATCAGTAATAAACACAGTTTCAATAGGCTGATACCTAATCACCTTGTCTATTGCATTAATGACAGTTACTTTTTGATTATATACAGGTCACCTCTTTAGCCTTTACAGTACATCAAGTGTTGTTTGCCTCCTAACCACAGCTTATTCCAGTATCTGTTTTTAATTACATTTCCCATCCTTCTCCCCTCACAGTTTTAAAAAGTACAGAAGAAAAGGGCACATGTAAGGGAAGAAGAATGTGCAGAAACTGGTCAATTCATATCCTATAGGTAAAAATCAACCAAAGAATTGTATTTGGTTGTTCCCAAAAAAAAAAAAAAAAAAAAAAAAGCTAGTGTTGCTTAAGGTCAGTACAAGATTGACATTGTACCTGTAAACACATGGTGCTAACTTTGAATTTTCACACACTATCTCTGTTCTCTGGTGAACACTTTTGTGAAATGTGAAAAACACCAGAATTGTTTACATACTTCACCTGACATACCTGATATTACACTAAGAACTCAGCTACAGCAGAAAGGATAAGAGAAATAGCTTACCCAAACCAACACCTGGAAAAAAAAAGTTCAAAGTGCTTTGGTATAGCAGACATATTTAGAAACACTGATAAATTCAATTTCATTAGAAAGCTGATAGGGGACTGCAGCTTTACATATCAGTTTCTGAACCCTGAAATCTCTCCTTTCCACAGAAGGATGCTGCTTCAAACCCTTCCTGTCTTGAAATTAAAGCACCAGAGAAAGTGCTACAGGAGGGGCTGCCCAAATGCTCCGAGTGAGTCAGCGTGCCCAGCACCTTGGGCTGTTTGATGCATGGCCGGCAGCTGAACAGATTGGGCTGTGTGTGTCCCTGTCCCCGCATACATAGGAGCCATCTGGAAACAAACAGCTCAATCACCACAGAGGAAAGCTAACCAGGAAAACTGTAGCTTCCTGATCAAAACATCCCAATCTCCCCAAAAAAACAAATTAACAAAACAACAAAAAAAAAAAAACCACCAAGAGCGGAGGTACTTCCTTACTACTCCTGTTTTAAGACTCACAAAAGATGAGTGCTTTTCTTTATCTCCTTCTGTAACCATCCTTTTTAGTTATGTTAAAATCATCACCATGGGAAATGAGGAGGCAAGGGCTTGCACATCCTTCTGGCGCTGGTGCCTCAGTCCAAGGCACCACAGATCCAACAGCCTTGCAGCCCAGTAAGTTTTGCTAAAGGTTGCCATCAAGTCATGAAGACCTTGTGAGTGGATGCTTAAATACAACTAAATTTAAGGCCACAGCAGCCTCTGTAATACTCAAGAGAAACAGCAGCTGGAGGAAGAAGACAAGAAGTTAAGCAAATCCAGTATGTCACCTGGGACCACGCTTTGGCCACCATGCAGAAGCTCAGACCAACAAAAGCTGCACTAACAATCTGCTATTTAGCTTGGCCAACTCCACAGCAGCTCCACATCAGCCTGCGCCCCAGCACGTGCACAGGCTCTGGCTCTACCAGCAGCAGCTACTGAGAATCAACCCCAGCTGCTCTGAAGTTTGTGACTTCATCTTTAATGAGCCTAATTAATTTACTTTCAAGGTAGCCTGACTCCAGATTGCACTGTGCTTTCCAAATGTTTTCCACAAAGCTGGGGGAAGAGATGTCCACTCCCTATGAGCCTCTACATAGTCCTGAGATATCCCTCCAGTTCAGGTGCTGTTTAGCACCATTCCCTGCTAAGGGGAAAGACCCATTGCCTGCTTCCAGGAGAGCCTGGGGAAAAAAAGCCAAAATGTAAAAATAATACAGAGCAAAATATTCTGACTGAAAATTGAATCAGTATTTTATTATTAAAAACTGTCCTCAGATTACGGATTATAACTCCTAAAAGTTGGGGCGTTAAATACCTTTTTTAACATGAAGTAATACAGAAACAGAGATCACTACCCTCAGTAAAAGGTGCTTTTATTTCCTTATTCAACCCTTCAGTCTTCTAACATAAATTTTTCTCTGCCACTGACAACTTCTGCATTATTTATACAATGGCCAAACTATAATTGGCCTCTTTCACATGAGTGAATATCAACATATGGGGGAGAAATAGGGCAAGGCGAGAATGCAGATAAGTGACAATTCCCATATTTGTAGAGGAAACAGTTGTACTCTGACAGCGTGACAGGTTTTAGATGTACTGTTTTACATTTATACATAGCTGATGTCTAGCTTATCAAGGTTCATTTAGGTAGAAAATCATCATGTTTAGCTGCTGAAAGGAGGCTGGAATAGAATGAGAAATTCTTATGGTCTGTATGAACAAGACAACCATTTTGCTGTAATATAATTTTCAGAGTACTAGATTTTTCCTTCTAGACAATTCTGATTTAACTTTACTTCAGATCTAACATGAAGAATTTTTACTGTACACAGTACTATGAAACCAGTGGCCAATTTCCAATTTTTAGGGGCAGAAATTACATAAGCTTACAACATACATCCCATTTTACTCCTGACATTGCCAGCTTTTCTTTTAGCTTAACACAGCACATTTTATACCCTTTTTTTTACCACAGCAATTGATTGGAAAAAAAATCCTAACATTTACATTCTGAAGCTTTAAAATCACACTATGTTCCCACGTAAAGAAATGTGCTGCCATGAATTAAAGAGGGTCACCTATTAGTAGGATGTTCTGGTTCACAGCTGGGACAGGATCATTTGAGAAGATTTCTACATATAAACTACACAAAGCTGTTTAAACAGCTCTTGCATTACAGCTCTCATCTCACAAACTACATTAAAACTACAGCCTTGAATTAGGTTAAGGAGGAAGGGATGGATTGGGTATGTGCAGGGAGGCAGGCAACGAAGAACCAAGCTAACCCCTAAAAACACTGTGCTCATTCAGGTGCAAAAATTACTGCAGGTTCAGAGAGGGAAAATACACACTAGCAACACCTGAGCTGCTGCTTTTCCCTCCACTGGGAGCTTTACTGATCAGACAACCAGAGGAAAGGCAATTCTCACACTTTGCCCAGTGTGCCACCACCACTTTTGCAGACCACAGTGGTTCCCTGCATGCTTCAGGCAAGATCCAAAGCCTGCTGGAGCCACTACCACTCCCCAGATCAGCTTTCATATTCATGTTTCAGGAACATTGGATCTCTTAACAGTTGTGATTCACAGTAATATAAGGCATTTTCTCTCAGGGAACCCCACTTTTATCAGCACTCACTGGACAAGTCTGACTTCAAACTGCCCGTAACTGGAATTAAAATATTGTCACTCCCAATACAAAGGACCTTTATCTACAATTTAACTGACAAGATACTCGTCCTTCTGTGGAGCTGATAGTACACTTTTCACTGCTATTAAGACTCTGAGATACAAAGTTTATTCTTGATGCTTCCTTTGCAAGATTCTGCAGAAACTGTAAGATTCTGCAGAAACACACATTGTGATTAGATGCATTAACTTGCAACCAGAAAACTTGGGTTCAATTCCCAGCACTGCCCCAGGCTCTCCATAACGCCGTAGACACATCACTCAGGATTCCAGTGTCCCATGTCAGGTGTCCATAAATTGGCTGGCAAAGTCACATCTAGGGCTCCCAGACTTTTTACAGTCACTGGAATGGAACAGATAGTTCCAGAGAGCAGTCCATCTCACCTGCAGATAGTAGTCCATCTCACACCAAGACAGATGCCTAAGGTAGGTCAAATGAATCACCTTCTGAAGGTATTTAAACTTAAATGAGATGAATCCTACCCTTAATCTCCCTCTGCCATTGATCCCCATCTGTCATATGGGATTATGTTTCAACACATCAATAGGACATTACTTTGATTGGTGCCTACATAATATAAATGACTGTCTGATGTGTACAGACTTGCACACTTCACAAAAAGCTATTCCTAAGATCTTTACCCAAAATCTTTGTGTCTACATTCAAAACAAGGTATCTGGGCAGATATGGTTTTGACTTTGTATTTGTTTTGCCCATTTATGTTATCACCTATCAGAGTAGTAATAGGTGTTCTCCTGTATCAGCCTCTCATTGAGAGGGGGAGCAGAAATCTCACATAATTACATTAACCTCTGGACAGATAAACTGGCTCCTGTACTGGGGAAGCTGCTGCAGCAGAATTTTGCTAATTCCTTTATCATAGAAACTACTTTCTGGTATGAAGTGGCTAGTCTTTTAAGTATTACTGGAGCTGAAACTAGTTTATCTCCTTTATGTTACAAAAATTCCCTCCTGGATGCAGAAGGCTAAAATCCAGGTCCTTTGTACCATCCCACCTTAAATAATTCAAATCCCAGTTGTGAGCACGGCATAATACATAGAATAGCTTTCTTCAGTAGCAAGTCAAATAGCTTACCTAGTTTTCAACTGGATGACAGCAAATCATGATTACTGGGAAACAGGAAACTTTCTTCTATTTAAAACTGAAAAAATTATTTATGCCAGGGTGAAGGTAAAGAGGTTTTAAAGACTAACTCAGCATGGTTTCTAAACAGAGCTGCAAAGTGGATGTCCAAATCCCCTCGTATGAATAGTATTTAACCAGAAGTAAAATATACTTATATCTGGCAGAATGCCTAACAGACAAGTGCTCACATTCGCAGGTCCAACGTTTCCATGATTCAATTAAAATCCGTCTGAAGGAGAGGGCTGATATGGTTACAGCAGTGAGTTGTTTATTGATCTCTGGGGGCCTTAAAAGATAGCACTTTTTCTAACATTTAGGCTAGGTTGTTTTTTGGCACAATAGCCCATGCCCCTGGTCAAAGATCTGGATCCTATTATGTTAGGCACAGTATAAACACATTACAAGGTATGTGAGGCCCTGTTCTGAAGGGACTACAGAGCAAACACTGTTCCTCACAAACATGAAGCAGCTTTTGATGAAACAGCTGTCATCGGTTACAACCCATATTTGGAATTCATGTGTTAACAGAGCATCCATACATAAAAATAATATAAAACAAACAAACAAAAAACCCAAAAAAACAACAAAAAAATAACATGACCACCACACGTTATGATGTTTGCTTTTGATTTTTCCCACATGTCCAGGCAAGCAAGCAGCCTACAAAAACAAAACAGGTAAACATGTTTAAAAATCCTAACTAGATATCTGAAGTGATAGTGACAATAAATGATTTTTCATGCAGTCTTCCAACTCAACTATAAAAATGCTTTGAAGGGAAAATTGCAGAACTGTATTTCTGGGACATAATTCTGTTCATCTAAAAAAAACCCCATGATTCATTAGAAACATTAACAAGAATTCTGGTCTATGTGAACCAGAATTGGAAGAGTAATATTAGACCAAGACCAATGAAAAAAGCAACATGGCCTAAAGCAGCTATTTTGTAACAGGAAAAATTTTAGTACATGTTCATTTCAGGTTCTCTTTCAAGTGCTTTATCTAGGGAAAAACTCACATGTATTTACTACTTCTAAAACTCATACCAGTTGTACATGCTGTGACTGTATCCACACATACAAGGGTGCTGTCCCATATGGTGAATATGCTTATTACATCTTAGTCCTAGGCACTAACTTTCTGAAACCAGCCATCTAAAGTTTAGTTCTAAGTCTGCTAGGCAGATCTTGCTTTCTGCAGCAAGAGGTACAGAATGTTTGACTGTCATGGAACAAGACAGAGTCTCTCCACTCGCACACCTCACTGCTAACCCCATTGCTTCTAGCTCGTCCTAATCTTGCTACACATAAGTACAAAAAACTCATATAGCCAATAATAATGAGACAACAGCTTGACTTGACTAACCACAATCAATAAACTTGTTGATGGTCTTTGGAAAAGTTTCAGTACATTCCCCTACTCTTTTTTTAGGTACTACAGCTTAAGGTAAACACTAAGCACAGTTCTACACTATTTACTATACAATCTCTTAAATTTTGTACCTGGAATTTATTCAATACAATTACCTCTAAGTCGCATTGAAGCAACTACCTGTATCTTAACAGCAATACAGCTATAAGTAGAACAGGCTGAGCTAATATTTTTCAGAGTTTGAGGATAAATTTTTGTATTACTTCATCAGCATAATCCCTACAGCACTCAAAATGATCAATACACTTATCCCAAAAGGACCCATGAAAAAGCCTACTGGAAGAAAAAAACCTTAAACAATTTGTTAACTATAACAATCTCAACTAGGCTCAGTACTGATTATATCCACCTATGACATTTTGTCCACCCCTGAGTTTATCCTTTCAGACTTGCACATTTACCTGCTTGAAACCCCTAAAGCCAACACTGCAAACTATGCCAAGAGGCTGGATTTTTTACCTCCCCAGAGAGATTACTTTTCTTCATCACAGAAAGAGTCGCAGAACTGAGTGGAAGAAGCCATAGTGACACCATAGACTAGGGAGTGCCAAGTGTTGATCCCTTCAAGCAAATAATTTAGCTTTGTTCTATGAAATCAGTAAACACCACTGAATTAATATGTTGTTTTAAAAGTAGCTGAAATGCACAGACATTCTAAGAGCCAAATTTCAACACAGGTATCTGGAAAGGTAGAAAAAAGTTTTGGCTTTTGGGATTAATTTGAATCCTTAAGTAACAGTGCAGACAGTCCCTACTATGCCTGCAAAAGACTGGTTCACCTTTAATGGACATTTAGCTGGTTTTTGCTTTAGAATCTAATTGATAGTACATGAATAAGCAGTGTTCAATTCAAAAATCTGAGCTCCAGCTGCTTGATATAAAGATAAAATATTAATTACTATTATTCTTCCAAAATGCTGATTTCCATAGTGAGTTTTATGCCTTGCTCATCTATAACACAACTTTCATCAGTATTTATAAAGAATCATTGATTTTGAGTAAACAGCTCACAATTATTAACCAGTATATGATTTATAAAGCAAATATTTGCATAGCAAATATTAAAGTAAGCCCAAGACATTATCAAAAACAGACATACATTTTGAAAATGACAAATGCAAGAAAAAAACTATAGCATGGGACTTCAGGTGGTTTTGTCCCAGATTATTTTACTTCAATTTTTCACTATCAGCATTTTCTCAGTAAGCTAAAAAAATAAGCAGTAAATACCTATTATTAAAAAACACAAACAGATCAATTATCTTATGAAAGATTTACAAAAATTAAGCAATATACAAGATAAGAGCAGCGAAGGCCTTACGAAGCTATAGCACAACATAAAGAAGTAAGTGACCTCTGTCAAGGTCATATGGATATTGCCTGGTGTTTCTCTGCTCTAACTAGCAGCTGAATAAGCTAACAAACCATGAAGTAAGAAAGTCAAAGATGATGAGCCAGTGCAAGGTAACTTGCACTTGTTATTAGCATATGAAAAAAAAACTGTGAAGAAATAAAAAATCTTTAAAAGAAAGGCACCTACACTCAGGCTTTCCGTAAGGAAATATTAGCATGTCCCAGATATAGTTATCAAATGCAAGAATATAACACACAGACCTTTAATTATATATTCAGGCTGCTAGAAAATAAATAAACTTTAATTTCAGGATCTAGAAATCCTGCAATTCAACCAATATTCCACTTGCAGTCAAAAAACATATTTGCCTTCCACCCTCAGCTGGACTACTGGAGGACATCTTTGGAAATTCAGTGGGAGTACACTCTCAAAGGCAGCTCTGTCATTAGAGAAACCTGTTTTCTTACCAATGCCACCAATTAACTTCCCATAGCCTGACACAGGGAGAGGACATGGAAGATGTTAATCAAGACAAGTTTATCCTGGTTCAAAGCAGAATGATGACAGGATTCCCCGGTTCAGATGCCAGCCACAAGGTTTACCATCTGCATAGACAGTTCCAAACCCAGAATGGGTTTGAGAGAAGACCATTCTTCTGGTATCATCTCACTGATGGGCATCTGGAAATCAAAGCTTATGTATACAAATCCTGGTCATAACAATGAGACACAGGGCACCGGCACTCTCACAACTCAAAGAGTAACAGGAATTCTCTTTTTAAGCAAAGTACCTACTAATAAGCACAGTTTATGGCTTTATGACACATCAGAGGAATAAAATAAATGGAAAGAAGAGTTAGCAACTTCAAGGGGCTTTAAATCAGGTCTCAAAGATGAACACTAGTTAGATAAATAAACAAAAATTTCTCATCTGTTACAATGGATGAAATAGGATTATAACATACAAGGGCAGCTTAAGGAAGTTCAGACCAAACTCTTCACACTACGCAACATGTCACATCTTTTACAACAAATACTATTTAATCCAAGAGACACAATAGGAGTTAATAGCAGCAAGTTCAACGGGTTGGTGATTTTCAGGTCAAAAGGACAGGCGATTACCTTTGCCATTCTCAAGGATTAACACAAATCACAAATCCAACAATTTCAACATCAATTCAAGATCTGGTACCTGGTCTAGTTAACAGAAAAGAAAATACTAATCTACAGACTTCAAGTAGAAAGGTGTCATCTGCTCAGTAAGGCGGTTCATACACTTGCTACTCTGATGGACAAAACACTGATACCTCATTTCTAGTCTGGGCTCTTGTAGCTTGTGTGCCCAGCCAGGTTGCTGAGTGAACTTCTATGTATCAGGGAACAACTTAATACCAGTATTGTCACTGTGTAGGGATCAAGGAGCCTTTCAGCATATCCAGCTAGCCAAAGAGAACAGGAAGCTTTTAGGAGTCCCATTAGGAAACAGACTACACACATCTCAGTTGAGACAACAAGTCCCTCCTCTAAACGAATTCTAGTCCAGCATCCTTTCTGAGTTAGGCAACTCACCTACTCACAACACTCCAGTTAGTGTTACAGCTGCATACAACTTCTTTTCTCTTTGAAATAAGAGTAGATCACATTACCTGGGTGTAATCCCTAATCCTTCCCAGAACCAGTATTTTAGAGGGAACTAACTTTTTTTTTTTACTTGAAGTAGCCAAAAGTATTACAGTGCACTTTGTTAAAACACATTCAGAATGAGAAAATGAGTGGAATGAGAAAGCAAAGGAAATCAGTCTATAATAGCACTTTTCCCAACTTTATTAGAATTGGCACCAAAAAAAACCAAAAGCATTCTCATGAATATGGATTCTGTATTTTATTCCAGATCATTGACAAAGGTAATGAAAAGAATTAGAATAATGGAGATGGCAATTCCCCACACACTATCTGTTCTGCAATTTATTATGTGGAATAAAAAAAAATCTGTTCACATGGACAATACTGCTATTCTACAGGATTATTTTTACAACTAGCACCCTGAACTAAATAAAATGCCCTACTGAATTCTAAACACAAAACTTGCAATATCAACAAGAAACAGAGTCCCTTTTTAATTCAAAAAAATGTTTCAAAACTCTTTTGATTGGGATGTATCACACTATCATTCTTTAACCCTCAACTCTTTGCCAGTATGCTGTGTCTTCTATCAACACATCATACCACTCAACTTTCCTCATCAATTTATCCTGTAAAAAAATTAAAATACAACCCTCCTCATCTCTAATCTTTATCATGACATATTTTAAGAATTCCTCCCAACTCTAATACTTTATCCCAGAAATAAATGTTTATAAAGAACATAGCTTTGGAAAGAAGTAGAAACAAAAAACAAACAACTACAAAAAACCCAAATCAATGAAATAAACAAAAAAAAAAGCCACCAAAACAAAAAAAAAACATAAAAAGCACCCCGCATGCTACTAGTGGCCATTAAGTTTTCCAAATATGATCGCGTGTTCATCTGTACACAGACATATTTTCTAGGAAAAGCATGACTGTTACCCTGAATTAGATAAGCTGTTTGTCAAGGAATCTTTATTTCCACAGTGCTTTGCACAAAAGCACTCCAATTATTTTTAATTGCACTATCTACATGGTTATTTAAACGCATGGACATGAGAGTTCATGGGTAAACTCATGTCTCTGAGCCAAACTGAGGAATGGTTACCAGCTTTTCCATTTGCAACTGCTACACTGATTTTTCAACCACATGATTACAGAAAAACAATACCCTTAAGATAAAGGTACAAAACAGAACTTATAAGTGGACTTTTAATCGCTTAAAGCAATTCCTTAAACCATCACTGAGCAGCTTTGAGGCACTGTACTATCTAGTCATTACAGCCATGGCTACATTATTAAAGCTACCACAATACATTTGGCCATAGATCCTGAACAGTGCCCAGGAAACTTACAGACAGCATCCTTAAAAGAACCAAATTAGATTTAGCCACTCCTAAACAAAATTTTATTTTCCTGAAATTTGTATATAACTATAATAATTCAGAGATTATTAATTATTTGGATAATTTCTCATGACAGTTTTAAAATTTGTTAAATCTTCTCCATTTAAAAAGATATTATCAATATTAGAAGTTTATGAGATAACTACACTGCATAGGAAACATTCCAGATTTATTTCATGTTCTGATAGATTTCTCTGAGCCTATTTAGGGATATCTAGAAAAGAGAAGTGGCATCCCGAGTTTACAATTCCCTGCGAATTTAGAAGATGGCAACACCACTCCCTCTAGTATGGAGAGGGAGAACTGTTCAGTGCCTTCTGTTTCAGGGAAATACCTCGAGACTGGCAGTGATAAGAAAGCAGGTTAAGAAAAATGGTCAGCTCTCTCATAAGCCATTCCTGTGCTCCTCCTTTAGCTACTTGGGGAAAACAACAGAAAAGAAAAGCCGGCCTCTAAAATATACTGATTAGACATTTGTCAAAAGTAGTACTTAAAGAGACGTTCTTATTACAGTTCTCATCCTGCTTTCAGTCATTACAGGAGCCAAAGAAAAAAATAGTATTAGTAAATATTTTTACTTCATTTTTTATTTAAACGCAAATTTTTCCACATGCTGCTGCACAAATCACTCAGTTAATCTATGCAGTCCCTGAAAGGGATTGCCTATAGCCTGCTCTTAGCCTATCACCAGAAGAAATCATGAAAAACCCTTATCAGGTGTCCTCCTCCTAATGCAGTCTGCTTTGGTGTCTGGTATTTCTGTAAAAGATGTAACAGTAAAACCACCCCCACTTTTACTGGGGTGTATGAGAGAAGAGTAGAGCCTACTCTAGCAAAGATGACATTTGTATGTAACGATCCTGAAAATATTTGTTAACCTAATGTTTTGCTTACTTAGTCTGGCAAATGCTTTTATTTTAACCTCACGTATCTTTACGAAATGTCAGCAGTAAACACAAATTGACAGTTTGCTCCCTTATCTATATTTCTAATTAAGTTTTTTTCCTAGATACAGAATTATGTCTAAAACAAACATTCTATAGAGAATCCAAGTAAAATCAAACTATGAAGTACTTCTCTTCGTGAAATTGCATATTTATATAGGCATCACCAGCAGAGGGAAGGAGATCATGGTATCCATGCCTTATAATTCCTCCATGCTTTACTTCCAGATATACAGAAATATTTTCTTGTCCTTTTTATTTGTATCACGAACTTTAATGTCTCTTCCACAGCATGTAATATGAGGTTGCATGCACCCTTTATTCAGAAAGCAGCTCCTAGTAGAGTTTACCTGTGTTTAAACATGCATGCAAATATAAAACTACATAAAAATATTTTTTAAATTATAATCAGACTACTGAATGTACAGGAAAAGACAACAATATGCTAAATAAGAGCTTCATTTTCATGTGAGGAAACATCAATTAACTGAGTTCTGTACAGCTGAGTGGCTTAAAAACTTCTGCCAAGACACTAAGATGCTCCTTCTTTTTAGTTATTACAGCCAACCCTGCCGAAAGACCATAAAAATTGATTTTATGTTTCCGGTGTCTCTATGCTAGCTGGAAGAATATAGATTTTTTTTTTTTTCCTGGGTTTCTGACAAACAGAACCTTCCCTTATCTCACACCTCCACTACACTAACCAACACTGAGCATCTTCTTGGTCATCTCTTACATCTGATCTGTTATGATTAAGGTAGGAGAATATTTCAGATTGCTAAACACTGTTCTATATGGTTTTAAAGGGGTTCTTGCCCATCAGTGTTACACTGGAGGCTGTATGCCACTTGTACTGCTATGGCATACGTGGCAACTGATTATTTTTCACATTTGTTTTAAGGAAGTATTAGAACTGCTGTTAGTCTGTGAGCTACCTCTTTAAATTCCAGTATCAACCCTTAAAAGGATTTAGCATCTTTCACATCAAACATTAATAAGGCTCACTTAGACGCTCTTAATGTGAAGGAAAATTTGGCTTGTATGAAATGGCTACACTGGAACACTTCATGCTTTTGCAAGTGCAGGAGTATGATTATTTCCTACAGTATGTCATTATCTTATGCCCTGTGGTTCTTTTTGAAATTATCTCTTCTCACTCAAGCTGCCTACACTATGTTTTTAAGCTATATAGTTTCAATTTGTGAATTGTATGCATGCAAATTTTGAGCAACTATACCACAAGCCAAGTAATACACTACATTAAAGTATATTTCCCTCAGACACTACTAATAGAACTAAAAACCCAAAAAGCTTGGAACCAAAAAAGATACATATTTGTCTCAAGACATAAAATCAGGTCATTTGTTTCCAAGACAGACAAGAAAACAGTATTCTAGACACATGTGCAATCTCCTTACGGTTTTTCTGAGCAGGTTTTTTTAAGCATGGCAGGAGATGTCATTTCATATCCTCACAAAGCAAATTAGTTCGCTACCTACTTGTCTTTGTACCCAAAATCATCCCCCTCCCTTTTTCAGGGACACTCCTAAAACAACTGCCCATCTGCAACTCTGGATGTCAACTCAACAGGGAAAGGAAAGTCCCCTTGGGTCTGCCAGTACCATCTTCCTTTTCTTAGGATGAAGTAATTCTCCCGGACAATAAAGCAATTTAAACAGCGCGTAACAGATTAGCATGCAACATGGATGGCACACTGCACAGCAGCTCTGAGGATCAATATCACCGCTGCAGATTAGGAGTCTACTTGTCATCTACAACATGTATGCGTATCTAGAACTACTCCACTGACCTTTGTACAGAAAATATTGTTTCAGAGACAGTGAAATATTATTCCACTACAACATTTTGCATTGAGTTTACAAGGTAATAAAGACCGAGCTACTTCTTCACATGCAAATGGCTATTAAATAAGGAAAATAAAACTTGACATCCCCCAGACAATCAAAAGAAATGATTTATTTGGATGCCAACAGCTGTCTTGAGATTGTGGCCAAGTGCTTTTCTGTGCTCATTTAGGACTCTACTTGGAAAGCTTTTCAGTTACATCTACCTAGAGATTTCTCTCTACCACTTTCCATCTGACAGAAATCACTCAACTGGCTCTGATGAATAATAGCAAAAGGCAGCTTGTATCAGAGATGATTGAATTACAGATTGTTGAAAGTGCCATAAAAGCTCATTCCAACGACTACATTTAATTTATTTACTATACTGACTAGCAGAAGCTAGTAGTCGTTTGATATCTTTATTTCAGAAGGCTAGAAACAAAAGAAACATGAACATTCTTTGTCACTTTCTTACTATTGTTCCTAGTGGAGTTTGATAGGCAAAATTAACTTTTTAACAGAGCGCTGATCCCCAACCCATACCGTGTGCACCTAGGAACCAGAACAGAACGTACCCAAACCAAAGCAGGGCAAGCGGTACTCGGTATGAAGGAAAATGAAATTGCACGGAAAGAAAACACATTAGCCTGACAGCCTTTCTAAGTAATGAGGGAAAGGCTTTTGTGAATTGATACATAAACGATTAGCTGTTGTCCTGCGGTCCGGAGGGCAGACCAGCACCGGGGCGGGGCACACCGCCGCGCCCCACCGCCCTGCGCCGGGGCGACCGTCGGGACAGAGCACCCGCCGAGGGCGGGGGCACGGCGGTGGCAGCGGCCAGGTGACACCCGGAGAAACAAGTTGGCCCGGCGGCTGCCTCGGGCCGGCTCCGGGCAGCGGCGGGGAGGGATGGAGGGATGCGGAGCGGACGGCTCCCCTCTCCTGCAGCCGGGGCGGGGGGCGACGGCGGAGCTCCGCGGGGGCGGGGAGCAAGGAGGGCGGAGGGGGGGGGGGGGCGCGGGCGTCCCCTTTGTCTGTGTCGCCCCTCCCGTAAACGCCCCCATCCCCGCCGGGAGCGCCCCGGGGGCGGGCCCCCGCCCCCGGCAGTGCGAGCAGAGCGGCGGGCAGGCGGCGATCCAGCCGCCCCCGGAGCATGTGCGCTCCCCCCGCCCGCGCAGCGGGCAGCCCCCCGCCCGCCCGCGGCGACGCCGCCCGGGCGCGGCTGCGGGCGGCTCCGGAGCGCTGCCTTACCTGGCAACCGGGGCGGGCGCAGCCGGCTCCGTCCTTCAGCCTCTCCCCGCGGCGGCAGCTCCCGGGGCGAGGCTGCGGTGCGCGGCGGGGCGCGGGCGGACCGCCCCCGGCACGGCAGGCAGGCTGCCCCAGCCCCCTGCGCTCGGCGGGCAGGCGGCGCGCCGGGCGTTAAGTTTGAGCGGCGGTGGCGGCCGCCGGCGGGCAGGGCAAGGCGAGGCAGGCGGGGCGGCGGAGGCGGCACGGGGGCTGCGCGGCGCCGGGAGCGCCGCCACACTGCAGCGTCTCCAGGAATCCCTCCCGCGAGAGGCAGCCCATCACCCCCGGCCCGCCGCCCTCATTGGCTGCGGGGCGGGGAGACGCGCTCCCGCGGCCAATCGCCCGGCGCCCACCGAGGGTGGAGCCGCCGCGCCGGCCTCGCCCATCCCGCGGCCGCGGGTCCCCGTCCGCCCCGTCGGGCGGGGCCGGGCGGCCGCGGCCGGGGGAGGACGATGAGGATGGGGAGGATGAGGAGGGTATCCCGGCGTGCGGCGGGCGAGGCTGGCATCCCCGGGCCGCCGCTAGCCGGCACGACGCGCTGTACCGCAAACCCAGCGGCCGTCGGGCGCGCCGGGTGCCCCGGGCGAGGCGCGGCCGTGCCCCTCGCCCGCAGGTCGCGGGGCGGCGGCGACCCCCGGCAGGCGTAGTTGGTATTGTTAGCGAGCCTGCGGTGCGCAGCCCCCCCTCTGCCGCCGCCCCGGGCAGTCGCGACCGAGCGGGGTGAGTCGTAATTGGCTTCTGTGGCTTAGGCGAGAGCAGACTGTATCGCGTGTTCAGGTAAGGACGTGCAAGGGTTAACCTAATTCCCTTGATCCATCCACTCTGAACTGGAGCTTTGATTAACACTGGTCTGCAAAATGTAACTGTAACAAATTCAATTAAGGGAAGCACATTTCTTCAACTTTTAATTAGATCTATCCTATTTGTCTGATGTTTAATATAACATAAAAAGTTGCTCAGGTTCCAGAGGGAAATGGAAATAGATTTAGATGTAAGCTTAGCTTTTAAAAACATAACAGACTAAAGTTCTTTGTTCCTCAACATATATTACTGCTGCATTTATACCCTTAAAGAGGATAACAAGCAATATTCCTCAAAGAGGAGGAAAACAATTTTACCTGCCAAATTGTAAACACAACAGGGTGGTATTTCTGTATGTGTTTCCCCTACCCTTTAATTGGTTACAAGGTACTGAACATACAGGTTGTAGCCCAGGTTTGATGCACTACTGTACATGATCCTGCTGGATTACAGTTGTTCTAAGAAAACTTAAGAAAGTAGTAATATATTTCACAACCATTTAGTCAGTTTGTGTTATTACGCTGACTGAGAGTGAAATTTACCTAAAGTACATCTTAATATAGATAGCAGATGTTGGCAAAGAGACGAGCCCGTATGCCATCGTCAGCAGGTAACTGAGAAAGTCACGCAGCCCCCAGGCACATCTCATAGGTGACTTATTGTGCCTTCAACAGAACTGTATTCTGCCATTCCCCATCCATACTTTCATGCTGGGATTTGACTCTAAAATTCACAGCCCTTTTCCAGTTCAGGTTTTCTGGTCACATTTTTTCTTAGGTCTGTTAGTCAGAATATCAGTTTTTCTTGTATGGGCACATTAGATCATGAGAGAAGAGAAGGAAAACGAATGCAAAAGAAATTACATTGTAAAGCTTTTACTGAGCTACAGAAAGGAGAAACAACCATAATTTAAACTGCATATGCAGAAGTGTCACCTGTGTTCAAATTACCCTGTATGATTTTAAAGGGTTGCTGTTTTCTCTGTACCAATACAATAGATATCAAGGATTATTTTCACCAGGAACATTTATCTGGTCAGTTAAAAAACCCACACATTTCAGTGCTAGTAATTATGAGGACTTGATGCTGAGTTCCTAACAGCCACACAGCCAGAAGTCTGTGGGAGTCTGACATTCACAAGGCATGACACATCATATGCTGTCTTAGTATTTGAGCAAAGACAAGAAACATCACTGAAGTCCAATGGCCCTTCCTTAATGTACAGACAGTAAGGAGTAGAAATGCTATCTAGTAGTAGTCCTGAAGACTATACCATCACTTTTTCACTCTCTGACTGTGGTAGTCCATACATAATTGTTCTGTTATGTTAAAAAAAAAAAAAACTGAGAAAACCAAAAAGCCAAACAAAAACAAAAACCAAACCAAACAAAAAAAACCAAACCAGCTGTCGTAGTGGCTGGGAGAGTTTTTGCCTATTATTTTCTGAGCTTGGTTGTTTGCAATGAAAGAATTGCTGCAAAAGTTGCTTCCTTCAGTTTCTTTCAAGTTCAAAGGTTAATTCATACAGAAAGTGGTTTTCAGTCCTGCAATTTTTATTCCACTACTGCATTTTCAAGGAAATGGGTAGTTAGTATCCAGACATTATGTTAATTATACCAAAGGAAGCTGTGAGGCATGAGGAATGACATACATATCCTGAATTGACAAGGATGCTCTAGAAAAGCTCAGGAGCCATTTGATGAATGCTTGGAGTGCTAGCCAAATGCTAGCCTCTAAAATCATCAAACATACATGACTGTATTTGTTGTTGTTAACTCTTCCATGGTTGTGTTTAGGGAAGAAGAAAGGATCCTATTATGAGAAAAAAAAAAAGAAGAAACGTGCAAATCCAGAAGAAATTATATTGTAAACCCTATTTTCTTGTTTTCTTTGGCATTTTACATTTTTTATGTGTTTTAGTACATCAGAAGATAATTTTAAATACTGTCAGCCATTCAGAAGTTCCATCAGGTATCCTACTACATAAAAATGAAGAGCTAGACTCCATTATATTCTTCATATGTCCTGTTTTTGTTTTAGACTTTGACAGAGCCAAAGGTACAGGAGCATTAGGAAAAATTTTGAATAAAAAACAAGACCAGAAATGACTCCTTGTTTGTCTTTGTCATTTTTATTTTTCACTTTCTGTGTATTGTGACTTCAAGATTAGAAAGCAATATGAGCCACAAAAACTAGATTTGGAAAATGAAAGACTCCTGCTTGATCCATAAAGAGGGAGGAAGCCTGGGCCAAAGCCAATGAAACCAGTATTCTTGGGCCTATCCTGGCAAGTTCTATGGCATACGAAGAGCAGATGCTAGAATGGCAGTCACTGAACTGAGGCTAATTCAGGAGCAACAGGAGTTGTTATGCATAAAAAAAGGCAATCAGGTCTCTGACTTTTTTCCTTTTGTGGGTCACACTTTGTGTGACCAAGTATCACAACTGCCAAAAATAGATGTACAAGATGGGAAGTCAGGTAAATAATGAGAGCAAATCACTGACAGGTACTTAAATAAATAAAACTGCTGGCACGTTAATTTACTTACCAAGTAGAACTGGCTTTCTGTGTCACAAGGTTACAGATCCCTGTCTTTAACAGGAAAATTATTTTATTTTGTTCTTCATTATAATGTAATTTACTTCTGTTTTATGCTTTGATTTGGTCTTTTCTGTCCTCAAGTTTTTAGTTTTTAGAGAAGTACTTTTATGGGAAGATAAAGTAATTGGGTTTTGCTTAGGGAAATGGAACAGATTTTAAAATTAGGCTGAAATTTCTTTTAACATATTAAATGTCTATTCTTGATTGTTTTGGTGTTTTTTTCCAGTTGACTGGGTATACAAGGGCTGGTCTATATAGCTGAGAATTAAACACTTGGAATCCCATTTTGGTGTTCTGTTGTCACACTCTTGGTTTCAGTAAAGTTTACATAATACCTACTGAGTGGTGATGATGCACTTAGAATGAAAGACATGAAAGCAGAGAGAGAAAGCTACCCAAAGTGACAATTAACCTTCAGTAAAATTAATAAATACTGGAGTAACTATTCAACTATATACAACTAATGGAAGTGTTATATGAAGCAAATCATCTTTGAAGATGATTTTTCTAACAATGTATGTGATTACCATTTAGGTAGAGAGAGTGGAGAATAAATGTTGGGGGTTTATGGTTTTAATTATAGCTAAAAATCAAAGGGTAAAATCAAAGAACTTGTTAGTCCATTCACTGATGTTTGTCTCAGTTTGTCATCTGATGTCATTGTTTTCTTCTGTTTGATCTGTACACATCTGCTGCTGCTTCTAAGTTGATTAGGCAGAGATGGTCTCTTTTAGTCTGTATTTGTATAGCAGCTGACACTGAGAGCTCCTGCTTTGTGCCCAGGGCTCCTGGACACTATGGCAGCCGAAATGAAAATGAAAACAGAAGTACTCTGAAGGGGTGTTCAAGTGTAGCCAAACCAACTTGCATATGCTTTGCACAGATGTCAGCTATGTAATGCATGAACTGATCTGAGTCAGTGTCAGTCTGTTCCCCTGTAGATGGTGCCCCTAGTTCAGGGATTCTCTTTTGGGTTGTCAGATCTGCATCCCTAATCCCCCTCCCCTCTTTGAAAGTCATTTTTCACCAAAGAGGTGCTCAGGATGGCACTCCAGAAAAAAATACTTTCCAGTTAAGGTAAGATGAGCTGAACTCCCAGTTCCCTTTTCAGGCACAATCTACTATATAAAATGACAAACTACTGAACTCTTAGCTTCCAGAACACCCAAATATTATCAATCTCACCTTATGGCTTCCTCCACGTACAATTTCTAATCCACAGTTACTTTATGCATCATGGATGACTGTGTAATAAAAAGAATGTGAAATGTCATTTCTAATTTAATTTTGAGCAGTGACCTTGCAAAGCAGGTGGAAGATCTGTGTAATGGCAGTCACTGTTACCTCTGAGGAGAGGGTTGAGACTTAAACAATGTTTTTGCAAATCAGTATGAATGATTATCACAATGAGCATAAGAGAGCACATTCCATGTCTCCAATACAAATTAAGCATAATTCTGTATGGAGAGACTCAAATGAATTGACTTTTAAGTGCAAAATATGCTTATGCTTACACCACCCTGAGAGGGAGTGTGAGTGAATAATAAAAGTATCAGACTATAACACTGAAACAGAGATAAAATCTTAAGGCTTCAGGCTTCCTAGATTTCATGTCTCTAATTTCAGATGTCCATGAAACCTTCACTTTGCAGCAGACATACAGCCCCAGGAAGCCAGTCCAGCCATAAAGCATGGTAAGTTCTACCATCTAACTATGCAAAGTAGGCCAAGAGCTTCCAGGTGAATTAAAAATGCGATAGAGTTACTAAAGAACTAATTAATGTATTTTAAATTTCAGAAAATACTTCTGATTATTAGTAGCATGATAAATAATTCTCAAGGGAGTTTGTTTTCATTTAGCTCACACTGTCATTTCATTCAAAGTAAAATTACCGTAGTATTTGAATTTAAAATGCCAAATCAAGGAAGTGTATTATTCTTTTACAGTAATCATTATTTCATAATAATTTCTGTGTGTTTAAAAAATGTATTTACTTCTCTTACAAAAAGGAAGTCATTGTACATTCTGATGTCTAGAACTTTTATTGAGCTTAAAAGCTTGCAAACCACATAGATAAATGAACTTAAAATTATGCTTCATTAATATAATTAGTAGAAAAGATTTTTGAATTTTGCTTTCTTCATAGCAATATATTAGCCAGCATACAATATGGTAAGCTAGCATTTACTCTGGCAATTCTGTCAGAAACACCATTTTGTTTACCAACTAAAAGAATTGTTTTGTTTGCTGTATTGCTTTTTCTATAGTATATGCCATAGCCTTCAAATTGTGCAAGTATAAATTAGAAGGAAATAGAACTCTCCAACTGTGTTGTTAAGATGATAAGGTCAATAGTAATGTCTCTTCTGCAAACCTTGATAGATATTTATCCAGGTCAAAGCTGAATTTTTATTCATTACAATATGTTAGTGAAAAGAAGGCCTTTCTTGCTTTTTAAAAAATTTAGGCAAAGAAAAATCCTACCCAGTGAGCCTAATTCTCCTCACAGTTAGGTATAAATCAGTAGTAAGACTTGCTTTCTTGAAAGCACAGTTTTCATGACTGTTATCTTCTATAAATCAAACTGCCTCAGAGACCTAAAGAAGTTAATGTAGCAATGCATAATTTTAATTCACGTGCTGAATTTATATACAAAGTTTTAAGGTAAAAGAAACTCCAGTTGACCTGTGGGGACATAGTTTCTTCTTTACTCAATAGTTCCTACTTAGTCTGGGGCAAGATTATCTTCCCTAGCTGCTTATAAATCTCTATTGAGAATCCCCTATCAACTTCCTAGGCTTGTTGCCCTTGGCCTCTGCACTTGCCAGTGTTTTTACCTTCCTTCTCAGTCCTTTCTGTTCATCTGACAATATATTTTGGGATAACATTGCCAGTCCTCTGTGAAATGGTCTGAACAGTCACAGTCATCCTCTACAGCTTGATTTTAGATGCATTTTTGCAAGAGCCAGGATTGGTTCTTTTCTAATAGGGATGGAGGTGAAGTCTGCAGTCAGAATTATGACAGATGATGAGGTACAGTAATAAAGCAGTTCCTTGATGAGGAATGGAAATGTCATTAGGTCATTGGTTTGGTTTTCATTTTTGTTTGTATTTGAACAGAAGTAGCTGCTAAGGAATGTTGCTTCCTGGATAAAAGCAAAGTTTAAAAAAATTTAAAAACAGGAAAAGAAAATAATAAAAACAGACTAAAAAGCAATTTAGGATGGGGATAATAAAGGTTCTCATACTGGAAGCTCATCTTTAAACACACTGAGATTGGACTAAGAGCTTGCTAACTTGAGCTCAGTAATTTGATCCTAGGGAGAAGTTCAGCCCAAAGGAGTACTTGGTACTAATTACTTTAAGGATTTTGGCTAATATCTCCCTGTCCTTTACTGTGGATTTTCAAAGAAATGGTGATTTCATATGGTCTTTGATGTTAGAACTCTAAATTAAAATGTTCTTTCTGAAGATGAGAACTTAGATTAAGTTATTCTGGGACTTTGAGTGGACCCCTTCATTCCTTCCTTTCTTCCTTCTGCAGGAGTCTATCTACACTTTTCCACCATAACCACAGAAAGGCATTATCATCATTATTCCCTCATAAATACAAAGGTATCTGCAGAATAACCTCAGGGATTTTTTAGAGAATCAGTCATTCAAAAGACCTGTTCGATGCTAAGACCTGTTTTTTATTAGCTTCCTCTTCAGTTTGGCTTTTCTTCTGAAAATTATTAAGCTTTCTCTCTGACCTTTTTTTTTTTTCTTTAAGGAAAGCAGTCATGCCATTTTCATCATACAGAGGTTCATCAAAATGTTTACATTTTACTTTTTCCAGGAGATTTATATTAGTTTTCTTTCCATTCTACTCTTTTAAATAGAACTTGTTTGATTTTTTTTTTCCTGCAGACACTTCTAAAAAGTCCTTGATGTTTTTCTTTTGAGGAAAAAAAGTTATTTGCCGAAGTTATTTATATAATTGCCAGTTTAATTACAATCTAATGTCTCATTTACTGTGACACACTGTACTCTGCAAGCTGACCTGTGATAGATGGTAGGAGGCACAGTGGCAACAGATTCACCTGTGTATGAAGCTGGGCAGGCTCAAACTGTTGTCAGCAGACCTGCCCTGAAAAACTGCACCAGCCCTCTAGTGATGACCAGAACATGAAAAGTTCTCTGACCGAGCCTATTTGGAGTATTTCAGTATTGTGGTGTTTTTACACTCCTAGTTTTTGCCACGACTGCATAGTCCACTGGCTTTCTGTACTGCCTATGTGTTGGTGAACACATTCAGTGGCTGTCCTAGAAAGGCATCTCAGAGCATGAGTACAGAGACTAGCTGATGCTATGGATGTTATCATATATCTGATGTCAGCTTACACTCCTCCACAAGGATCTCAGAAACCTATGTACCTTTCTGGAAGGACCTCCAGAAAGGAGGCTGTAATGCCAGACTACAGAGAACTGTATTTGTAGTATACAGGGGATCCATTTGAGGTTCTGTTCCTATTTCTGGTGTTGGTTAGACACTTACGTGAGGAGAAAAAGAGATTTGATGCCTTCCCATGCTAAGTTTCATGGCCATGAAGGTTTGCTGCTAATAACATATAGTCATGAGGTTTTGAGAAACTTTTAGGGGTCATGCATTCTAACCACATGCTCAAAGCAGATCCTGATAGAACAGGTTCCTCAGGGCTTTGTTCAGTCAACTTCTGAATGCCATGAAGGATGAAGGGTTTAAAGTCATGCAGGTGGCCCTCCAGACCTTCTCATAATGCACCAGATGTGGTGCATTATCTTCCTTCTAATGAAGAGATAGATTTCTTGCCTTGACCTCCTGGGTCTTCTCTTGCTGACACTGCCAAGAGTTTAGTTGGCCACTTTTGCTGCAAGACCATACTGCTGATTCATGTTCATGACTCAGAAGCACAGCTATACGTTGAGAAATTGAAAGGCTGTGTGCATGCATGTCCATCCTTGATCAGAATCAGCCAAAATGTGTCTCCTCCTTCATGAATTTGGTGTCAGGGAGTCCATGAACCACCCTCTGAGGGGCCACAGCCATCCCTCCTGATAGAGAGTGGTGTCTCCTAGGGTGGTGGTCTACTGGTCATATGAACACCTTTTATTACTTCAAAAATTTGGGGAAGTTTTGTAATACCTGGAGGAGTCTAGGGATTCTTCTGAAACCATTCCATTATGGATGATATACATGAGGTCTGTGAGCAATGTTATGATCTTGACAGTAGATTCTCCTAGCTCAAACTAATGATCAGGAGTGACTAAGCTTGAAAGGGTAATGATATCCTTCTGAGATGTGGAGCTTCAGAGAGGTATACCAAGCACTTGGCAAATACAATTATTCTTGTCCTGAAATTCACTGTCATCCTGAAAATCTGCTTTAAGCTGTTCCAGGCCTGGAGATGGATGTTTTTCCACTATCTGAAATTAATTTCATTTGTCCAAAGTTTCCAGACAGCAAGAACAGATTGCACTCATGCAGCTATGGCCCAGTCTATCCTGGTAGGAGGTTAGGATTTGCTTAAAAGATTTGTCCTTGTTCTTCACGTGGAAGAGTGGAAATGAATGACCACTCTCTTGCAGGATGTCTGAGCAGATTCACATTGTCGTAATGCTCTATGGGCTTTGGGAAGCAGAGAACCACCCCTGTATTTGGGACAGTTACAGCATGTGTTTGAAACAGAAATTCAGGGTCAATAAATGCAAAATAGTGGTTTATAAGTATCTATAATCACTAAGATATTGTATTGAGGGGAAACCAATCTGGGACACAATGTGCAGACTACAGCAACGTGGATGCAGCTCGAGTGTGCACCAAATACAGACTTAGTCTATGAATCACCTTTGCAAAGTATATCAGGTATACTTATACAACACTTCATGTAAGTCTAGATTTTTAATTAGGCTTTTCATGTTCATTCATATAATCCAGCCTTGGACTACATATCTCAGGACCTTTTCCTTGCTTACTTTTTGAGCCTTCACATTATACATTGGAGGCTTCCTTTCCAAGCAGTCATGCACAGATTCACACCAAGATGGGAGAATGGTACTTACATTTTCTACAATTAAGTGTTATGATCTCTATGATAACTTATATACTTATCTCTCTTAAAGCAGTAGGAAAGCCTTTATAGTAGTAATAAAGCTAGTATAAAGCAGTAAAGCTAATATAGCAGTATTAGAAATTAAATTAATATAAAAGTCAAATAATCAGTGTATTTTCTAAAATAAACCAGAAACTGTGTATAAAGTAAAATAAAACAATAAATAAATTAGCAAATCTAGTATAGCTGTAATAATATAGTATTGACGATATATACTATAGCAGTAAAGAATATAGTAAATTTACAGCAGGCTACTCTAGTAGTAGTAAAGCTAGTATAGCAATTAAGAGCTTCTTGGTATGGAGAGTGAGTTTAAAGTTTGTTTCGGAATTGGAGTTTGTACTGTCTGGTGTCTGGAAAAAGATGAAAAAGGCTCTTTTTGATATTATTCTTTTTAACTTCATGGGGTTGCTGGAATACCCTGAAGCAACCTGAAAATATGCAAAATTATTTCACTGTCACAGTAAGAACTACATTTTTAATACAGTTTCAGGAACAATTCCTCCTATAATACTTTTGCTGCAGAAAATTATGTATGTTTACTCTTCTAATTAAAAAATATATCTAATGTATTTTTTCATGATAGAAAGTATATCGGAGTAATCTTTGCCTTCAGGTCATAACACTTGAGCCAGAACTGGAGAGTTGACTGAACTGAAATTCTCCTAATAAGCCACAGAAACGTGACTAATACAATGATAATCTCTGCAACTCTTGCTGGAACCATCAGCACTATCTGAGGCTGAATATTATTACTATTCATCATCAATATCCTGTGCCTCAGGATGTCATTTCTAAGGTGATTTTCTAATCACTATTTTTTTGTTTGTTTTTGGTTTCTTTTCTTGTCTTCTTCATCTTTGCCATATATTTATAGCTTCCACACAGGAACTGTAATTAAACATTTTCTTTCCTCTATGCCTTCAGCCTCTAATGCATTGTATAATGTTATAGTCCTAAAGTAGAAGAGTAAGAATCCACTAATGTAAACTTTTGGGAAGGTTTCCAAAAGTACATTCTGATTTGAATCATGTAATAAATTGCACTGACATACTGTTAAGCTTATAATGATGTACTAAGATCTTTCCACAGATATAACAGAAATATGGGACTTTTGTGACTTGGAATTTCTAAAATGAAGCTCTTAGTGAAAGAACACAGGTAATCTGAAGTCTGAGAAAGTGTGTGATCAAAACTGAACGTCCATTTTCTATTGATACCTAAATGTAGGTTTAATGGCTTAAATAAAGGTCATTCTGATATTTTTCTGGCCTTTATTCTTCCTAATGTGAGAGAGATGTTTGGGTATGGAAGTACAGGGGTTCTGTTTGCCTTTTTTATATTATTTTCCTTTCCATGTCTTGTTTGTATTTAGCTGTATAATTTTACTCCAAGTTCTCTAAAGTTCTTCCGCTCTTTTTCCTTCTCTAACCCTGTTTGTAATATTTAAATTGCATTTGAACTAGACTTTCTATATATGACTTGTCATATGCAGATTGCATTATTTAGCCTAAATTTTCCATTATGAAACTCCTCAAGAATCCATTGCTCATAAAATGACTGACAGGTTTGGGACATGTTCTTATTGTTTTCCATTTGGACATTTTACTGGTCTCAAGGCAGATTTACCAGAACCCACATTTCTTCAATTAGAACTAATTTAGGAGTGTAAAGCTAGTTTGATCTTTGAATATCCTATCTTCTCAAATTCAAACCTCTCAGTTAAATACCCTCATTTTCTTCTGTTTCTTTATATATTCACTTGATGGCATTGACCCCAAGAATGCTGGCCCTTCTCTTGGAACATCCTATTCTAGCAGTCTAATTTAATGTCAGCCTGGCTACTCAGAAGCTGCTGAATATACTGAGTGGCTACTCAAGAGATGCTGAATCTTAGGATTCTCCCAACAAATTGCCTGTGTATTTTTGGTATCCCTTGACAGATATCTGTTAATGCATTATTCAGCTTTAACCCAATGCTTATAGCAAAAATATAGTAATTTTAAATTTATTTTTATGATTTGCTTTAAATAAAACTTACTGCTTTTTTTTAAAAAAATTGAGGAAGGTCAGATGTAGATGAGCACAAAATCGCTTGTAACAGCAAAAAAATTTCTAAAAGTGGTTTCACTTATTTTCACATCTCAAGGATTCAGGTTGTCTCTTACCTTGGCAGAACCAGTTTGCTGTTAAAATAAGGCAGATTTGAAACCTGCCTCCCAAAACCAGAGATGTGTGCTCAGAGAAAAGTCATCGTGCAGTGGGAAACAGAACCACAGTTTTCCACAGTGTCAGATCTACCTAAGAACAGAGATCCAAGATGCTTTTATTGATGCTCAGTCTCTACTTAGTTGAAGAAAGATAGCCAATCTCTAGATGATTCCCAGTGGAACTGTGCTGGAAATACAAGTTGGTAGGGATGTGGAGGAGGACACTGAAGATTCTATAAATTCAGATTACCATATTTTAGCTGTGTTTGTGCTAGGATGCCCTGACTAACAGAGTTTTTACTGAGGTTCCGTTTGTACAGTGTAGGTAGGGCTCCAGGTCATAAACTGTTCTCCTGTTTTTGGGTTTGAGAAAGTGAGCCTAAACCCATCCATTTCCCAGGGTCTTGACTAAGAGATCACATTCACATCAGGGCTGTGACCCCTTCAGACTGCGTCTGCCATGGCAGGTGTAACAGGAATGCCAATAAGGAAAGATTTTTTAGAAGTTTTAAAAACTGATTTGTGTGAAACCTGTCCTAGCAACTCTCAGTAGCTCCCATGAAGACTAGAACCATATAGCATCCTGCTTATAAAACAAACACTCAGATGTTTCCTGTTATTAAAATGCTAGTGATCTCCAGCACTAGAACACATTTAGCATAATTGTTTTGCATTGGCATCCATAATTTCTGATGTATGTCTGTTGTGCATATCCTTGTTTTTGATTCCACCACACAATTTCGGTCTTCTACCATTTTTGTTTTTTTCAATGATTCATTCAAGCTTGCAGTTTGAAAGTCCATCTGCTTATTTTAAAAGCAGATCTGTCTCTTTCCAATTAGGAAAGAAAATAGCAGAATCAACATAGTGTAGCTGGAATTCAGGTAATTACATATATATTTACAGAATGCAGATGTATTCCTTTCCACAGTCAAAATTTGTAAGCCAGTTTAATAATGACTGCATCCCAAAATATGCATGCTATCATTGCAGGAAATAAGTTGTGTTTTGAACAAATTATCTGGAATGATGCAACATGACATGAGTCATGCAGTTTAAACTTCATTCCAAATTAATATACCACATTTCATTAATTGGTAATTTTTCAAATGCACAGTTTTACAGAACCAGTAGATATTGGTGTTGTAATTTGCCCATAGTAAAACAACAAATAGAAACAAAAATTCTGAAATTCTGCTTCAGACAACTCATTTTCTCTTGGCATTGAGCACTCTTCTCAGTTCTACTTCGAGCTTTGGGATTTTGTGAACATTTCAGATTTGTTTTTTCACTCGTTTTACATTTGCAGCTAGCTTAAAAACATTATGCAGTAAAGTTTGAAAAAAACAGCAACCAAGTGTCAAATAACACAGAGGAAGTGCAATCCCCAAATTAATGTATTTTTCTAAATTTAATTTTCAAGACAGTATTTTAGGATTTTGATTTTTTAAAATAGTTGTAGTACTAAAGAGTCTCAAATTCTCATCAATCTAGTCACAATACCAATGCACAAGAATGGACATTAATTGAACTTAGAACAAATTATCAGAAAGGAAGGATGAACAAAAAGTTGTTTGGCTTGAATGGGCCACATATTTTGGCATATTTATTACAAAGATTAATTTTTCAACTCAGTTGAATGTCAGAAGGACAATTTTTATGTTTCTCTCAAGAAAAAAAATCTGTAAGATTTTCTTCTCTACCTTTCCTGTTGCATCTCAGTAAATGTGACTGCTTTCTTGTGGTTTAGAGTTTTGGTGCTTTCCCTGGTTTGAGGTTTTCTTCTCCAGTTTAGTAACCTGTTCTTGTGTCCCTAACTGTTTGGATTCTCATCATATTTGTTTGGTCTAGAATTCATGAATTTCTAAGGAGTCTTCACAGAATCTGTAAAATACAGTTGACAGGACTATAGATTTAGACTATATTTATCCTTGGGTTTGCATATATCTGTAACGGTTCTTAACCATTTGCCTAATCGTTGCAATGTCCATTGTTTCACTTTGCCACAAGCTACCTATGAGTTGAGCTGGAAAACAGGCAAGATTCTTCGCTGTAATCAAATTAGATTGTCTCATTAACAAATGTAACCTCTTTCACTTTGAGACTACTAGAACACAAAATTCTTCCCTCGATGTTGATGATTTGTTCAAAAGATTAAATTGGTCTTTCTGAGGAAAGCAAATGCATCAGCACATCTATACTCAAAGGATCAAAGCAGGAAGCTCCTTAATGAATGATTTTGAAAATTCTAGACAAAAAAAAATCTCAGTGCAATTAAAAGGAATGCTGGCAGTAGAAAAAACAAATGGATGCTTATAGACATATACATCAGAAAGTGTAAGAATAAGAAGATGAGGGAAAAGCTAAAAGAGAAAGCTCTGCTGGCTACAATAGACATCCAGGGTCTTGAGCCTAAACTGGGCTCTGATGGATTTCTGGCTGTAAATGCAGTTTTCCAGATTGAACCTGACTTTGATAGCTCAGTGAATTAATAATCAGCTCCTTCGCTGATCAGGTGTTCACTGGTGAGCAGAATGTCTATTGGCCTTGTAAGCAGGACCAGTGTTCAACCAGGAATGCTCTAGAGATATTTTTAAAAGGGAATTTTTTGTTTCATTTCCAAATATGACTTTATTTTGGCTTATCTACCTTTATCTTTGATCCCATGCCATTCTACTCTTTTACCCTTCCCATTTTCCTTCTTTGAAATAATTTTTCATTAGTGTAGTTCCCCGAAATATTCTTGATTCATTGATGTTGGCAGAAAATGCTGATCTGTTGTAATCAAATTCTATAGAAATGTATTTGTTTCAGTGAAACTACAGCTGAAAGCAATTATGGGCTCCAATTCTGAATCCCTGTAACAAAATTAAAATTTAAAAAAAATCCCAGGAGCTTTTCTAGCTACTAGGTTTTAAGTTAGTGGCACTCTCTTGGGAATTGAGGCTACAAGTTCAAGTCCCTGTTGCATCCAATTTGCAACTAGAATTGGAACAGAAAATTGGATCTGGGTCATCTGCATTTCAGGCAAGTATCCTGCTCAGCAAGCCAAGAAGTCAGCATCCCTTATCCAAAAAATGTTTTCCATTTAATGAAGTCTTGAATAGGAGTGATTTAGCTTCTTCCATGCTATGCAGAGGAGACACTGGTACCCACTCCCCCATGCTCCCCTTCCTGTCCTCAGCCATGTGGCAGTTCCAGGAACAGACTCAGTTTCAATAGACCCATTCCTTTCTAGTAAGTGACTATCAAAAGCCTTACTAAAAAGAACATTTACACTCCAGTTGGCACTCCTGGGCTGCCGCTCTCTGGCACTGGAGACATGTTCTGTCTTGTCCAGAGATAAAGGCAAGAAACATGGAGAGGTAACCAAGGTTTCCCATTCCCCCTTGATGCCTAGCCTAGTAACAGCCCAACCCTCCATTCCCAGGTCCAAGGCTGGAAAATAAGAGGAGAGATTTGTGCCCTGATAATAGGAGCAGCAGAACTTGCCTGAAGCAGTTTTTCTTTTCTTAAGGGAAAAGGCTGGTAAATGGAAATTTAGAAGTTCGACATCTATTTGAAGTATTGAATTCCTGTGTTTACTTCATTCTCTCCCTGGATTTACAAGTATGAGCTATTTTCATCCAAACTAGAAGAAAAAGCAAGGCAAACTGGCAAATGTAGTAACCAGTGTCTTCCTTACTCATATAGGCCCATTATGAAGGCCTATTTTAAGTTTCCTTTTTCTCCCAAAAGACATATTAAACTAAGTTTTTAAGAGCTTTACAGCATAATCGAACCAGCTTAGCACAGCAGAAATTCACATGTTTTTTCCCATATTATTATAAAGTCTACTTCCAAGTGTTTTTGTACACCATTGCATTTTGGGAATTCTGGAGATTATAAATAAAAGCGTCTTCTTTTCTTGAAAGAACCGCCAGGCAAGTTCTTTCAACAGAAGCTTCTCTTCACAACATTAGAGAATTTAGTGTAAAGTTCACTGTTACAGGAAAAATATTCCTCCCATTTATCAAAAGACTGTTTTAGACACATTATTTTAAGACATACCTTTAAAAGGATAAGTGTTTAGAAGGCACAACAAAACCCTTTATTTTTTTGATTTGTAAGTTTGCTTTGCCACTTTCAGGCTATACCTTCATAGTTTTGTTCCTTGTTTACTGATTCCATGTACTTTCTAAATGCACACAGATCAACCTGGAAACACCATTTATACATGACCTTATCTCAAGGTACCAGATGGATATAGACAGGTAGCAAGAGAGATATGTAAAAAGTAAAGATTTTCATTTGCACTTCCTGACAAGTCTGAGAGATGGGAAGGTATTTGCTTAGTCCTTCAGTGAAAGTTTGATTCATATTCTCAAGCAAGTCCAAAAAGAAATTCCTATTAGGTCTGCCAGCTTTGTCTGCTGCATGAAATGACAGATTTGTATTCGAGTAAGACCATTAGGATTTCAAAGAAAACACTAGTGATTCGACAAATTTAGCTGAAAGTTCTTGGCTAACTCTGAGGTGTTATATAATAATTTGTGGAGGGTTGGTTGTATAGGACTCAGATTTCTAGAAAAAGGTTCACCCAAATGTAAAGGTTAATGACATATTCAAAATGTCAGCTAAATTATTAAACAAGCCACTTTTCTCTAAAGTTTTTTAATGTATGACACGTGTCTACCACATTCCCACAGTGGAATGAAGACCAGTACAGAAAATGGGAATTGATCACAATTGCTGCTGAAATGGAAAGATAATGACCAATGACCTTCTTCATTGATGTGAACAATAATGTTTACCATGGATAAAATATATACTTTCAGGAATGTGGCTCACAATCAGAAAATCAATAAGGAGAAGGTTCAGATTCTGCTGCCTGTGTACGAAATGTTTGCTGACTGATATGAGAGCTTAACAGGCAGTTCTGTGAGCAGTTGAGTTTTACAGCCTTGCTCTTTGAAACTGGTGAAAAAGTTGGAACTGAGACTTACTCTTCACACTCATTGTGTAGTTTCACAAACAAACAAGAGAAAATGAGAGGTTTTTTTTTAAAAAAAACCAAGAGAAATAGTAATTTAGTAAAAGAATGTTTCTTTCTCTGAAGAAGTGTTAGCTCTCAATGATTTTCAGAGATTTCAGCAGGAAATTAAACACAGTTCAGGTAGTAAAATGAGTGTAACTATGTCTCTTTGTATACAGATGTTTACAAAGAACCCTTTAATAAAGAATTTATTAATTTGACCCATAGGATCAAAATGTAAGAATAGGTTTTAAAACAGCTGTGTCTTAATTCAATGAATATTTATCTTGTGCCATATAAAAGCACATGTAGCTCTTGCCAAATGCCATTAAATTAAATATACATAACACTCTTATTTTTCAGAATCAGTGGCTTCACAGAGTATTACAACAGGAACTCAAAGAACCCACTGAGTTGTCTTTTAATTTTATAATATTTGGTTAATAATGTCTATTAAAAAATCCATTAAAAAAGCATCATGCTAATTTAACTGGGAATATATAATAGATGCTGTTTAATGCTCCCATTAAATTAATGCTAAGACTTAGTGTCTTCAATAGATGTTGTTATTAATGATATCCTAAATAGATGCTATTATTAAAAAGAGTAATGCAACATTAATTAAAAGTAAGCTAGGACTTCACTGTCAAGAGAAAATCTCCTTACCCAATTGACAACAAAATATTAGCAGTAGCAAAATATTTTCTTCTTTGGTTCACTGTCTTCTACATTCTACCATTATTTTCCTTTTAGTGTGATGACCTCAACTGCGCATTGTAATCACATGAGATGTCAAATGGATATAAAATATATGCTTCCACAGTGATGGAATGCTTCATAGTTTCTTTCTCTTTCTATTTTTAAATTAATAAATGCAAAGTTTAAATGAACCAGAAAATATAGATGTCCAAATATTATTTGATGGTAATTTCTGTATTTATAGTCTGTATTAAATTATGGATGCATTTTTTAAATATGTGTATGTATTTCTGTGTATTTGATGGCATAAATGTATTGTTTTGAAGACCTTATTTAAAAATTCAGTCTGATTCATAAAGCTCATAAGGCTGTAAAGCTACTGAAAGGCAAGAAATGGACATGTTTTCTGTGAGACAGAAATATAAAAGCAGGTCTCATCACACATGCCATGATGGAGCTGCAAAAAGTACAAAACATGGAAGCCAAAGGCCATGGTTTGTTGCAAATACCACATAATAATAAACTTTAGGGATTATATCCATGCTACTATGGCTTTTCTCTACCTTGAAATGCAAGTTAAAGTACACTCATCACCAGGGTTGGAATAATATAACTTTGTTTTTAAGCTTTTCTCTGTCATCAAAGACTAGAAAAACACCAAGCAGAAATGAATACATGAGAAACTAAACATCCTGAAGATAATGCTCATAGTCACATCTCCGATAGGGAGCAAGATTCACATCACTTTGTAGACTCATATTTCCTGACATTTGTCCTAGCAGATTATGATCAAAGAAATAAATCAGTGGCTGGGAAACACCACAGGAAGGATTAAATTAAAGGATTATGTAAACTTCCAAAGGAAGACTACTTCCATTTGCATCCTGACTGCTAGAAACCTTTTAGAGTTTATTTAGAGATTGACTCTTTTTCAACATAGCAGGGTCTTGTTCAGGAATCCCCTAACAACTTCAGCTTGTTTTACTGGGCATGCATTGCCCTGCAGTTACTGTCTCCATGAACAGAACTGGCTGTCAAACCAGCAGCTGCTGCCTGTAGCCTGTTCACCAGTGCCAGCCAGCAGGAGACCATGACTGAACTGCAAAGAAGGATAATACCACATACAAAATCCACTAAAGTCATATTAGGTTGGTACATGATTAAAAATCTCAGATACAGTGCTAATGGGAACCTCTGTACCAAATCCTTGTATTTCTAATGAAGAATTATTTCAAGAAATTAAGAGAGCTTTGCATTTAAAAGTGAAAAAATAAAAATTACTACCCTATTTTAACCCCAGATGCTTGATATATTTCAGGCAGGGAATTCAATCAGCAAAAGCTAAGTGAATTGAACACTGAAAAGATTTTTAAAACAGATTGGACAGGTTTATAGCCTATGTAAAACAAAAATAATCAAATCATATTCATGTGCTAAACTGATTACCTTCAGCTCCAGTACTGCACAGCAGGCCTGGTCATAAGGGAATGGGAGGAGAACTGCAAACAGGCTGACACTGACTGGGATTTTTGCCTGATAGAAAAACAGGGAGAAATGAGTGTTGATGCTCACCATAATAGGCCTTTCCTTCAAGAAAAGGATTATCTGATGTTTGATAAAGATACTTTTTCTAAATTTCAATTTAATTTTCCTTTTGCTTTTAGAATTAGTCACAACCCCGTTACAAAAACGGGAATAATATATGGGGTACTATTTGCCAGCCATTAACCACAAATCTTTCTAAGAACTCTATGGTTTTTGACTTATGGCCTCTCCCTTCTCTTCACTCTCAGCAGAAGAAGATAGCTTTTTAACTTGTCCCTATCTCATACAACCCAAGTTATCCAAATCCTTATATTGTGTGGGATCAACTGCTCAGGGAGCACAATGTTGATTGTGTTGGTTTCAGACTTTGCATCTGTTTTGAACACCTACCTGAATGAAAGTAATGAAGAATCAGATTCAATAACCTTTTACATGCAGTTTATAGAGACCTTTTTTCCAGTAGGGAAAAAAATTAACTCATACTATTAATGATTGGTTCATAACTTACCTGTGCTGCCTGTATTATAAAAGGAGGTGTATGTAGATGCTGCTGTATTGAGAACCGGTGAGTAAAGTTGAATATCATTGCAGAGTTAAAAGGTATATTAAATTAGTCTCACCAAGATTTTCTGAGATGACTGGCTGAGGAGCACATTTTATATTTAATTAAAACTGAATGTTTTCTTACTCCTTGTTTACCACATGTATTCCTAACTTTAGAAACAAAGCAATAGGTGCTGAAAATATATGAACTAAGGTTAATTGAAATTTTGTAGATTTGTGATATTCTCATAAAAATTTGCAAATGTAAAGTTTTTGTCAATAATCTAAATCATTATTTTGAATCATGTGTAACCAACAGCATGCTTTTGCCAAATAAAATATTTCAATACAATTTTTGGAAATATTTTATCCAGACATGTCACAAATAATAACAACAATTAATTGATTTTATTTAAAATTTTGTCTCTTACAAAGAGAGGAAAAATTCCAATTTGGGTGTTGAAAAGCTGAAATAGTTATAAAGCTCTAAAAACAGTAATTTTCAGCTTTGAAGCCAGTACAGATAGTAAAAAAAGCAACACCTTATGCATTCTCTTTCTGACAACAAAATGCCTAATGTGTGGTACATTCTTAGAACTAAAAAGCTTCAGCAAATGGCTTAGAAAACAGAGGAGTTCCTAAATCTGATGGCTGAGTCATTCGTCTTATTTCGTGGTTCCTCTCAGCATTAAAGCACACTGCTGATCAATCTGCAAGACAGGGATTTGCAATGCCAAATCTTTCAGGACAAAATTGATTGCTTATTAAAGAGTCCTTAATTTTGATGGTCAAGCTGTTCATGAATCAAGAGTTGGAACTTTGAGGGTTGGCACTGTAGAGCAGCATGGCTGTTACAGAAAAGCTGACCATGGGAAATAACCTTGGGTTGTATGATAAAGGCATGATTCATCTTGTATTCACAGATGAAAAAAAAAATACATTTAAAGATAAAGAAAATTTTATTACAAAATGTATTCCCTCTCCAGAGGAGAAACTTGGGTAAATTTTGATAAACGGAAGATATTTCTCAGTATTAAAAGTCACATTGAGGACACCAGGACTCACATGCGAAGGAAGATTTAAATTCCCTCCAGTCAATGGATATAAAACTGTCTAGGATTTATATTACAAACAGCACAGGGGTTAAATAACCTGCAGGCTACAGATCTACTGGCTGGCTGACTACTCCATGAAGGACACTTTGGAACAAGGAGAAAGCCTATTCAGAAAGGAATAAGGCCTGATCAGCAAAGAAACACTTGAGAGGTCAAAAAGAAAGGACTTGAGAAATATATCTAAATAATAAAAGGTTCTCCATCCATACAAGTAAAAAGAGAACAGAAATATCCAGGATTCCAAACAGTAGGAGGAAAATATGAGCTTTGGCATCATGCCTTTATTAGCACAAAAAATCTTTTGCTTTTAAAAACTGAACAGTGATGTGAACAGGCAGAGCAAAGCTAGAGGGTAATGCAAAGAAAATGGGTATAGATACTTTCCACCCATTTTGATAGAAATGCCATGATGAGCCTAAAAAGTCAATACTGTGTCTTTTTAGCAAATCTCTTCAGTAAGAACTGTTACTATATGGTTGGAAAATAAAAAAAGTAGCAGTTATATTTTCAATGAAGAATAAATGTGCAAACTTGCTCTTTTGTGCAAGACAAGTGCAAACTTGCTCTTTTGTCTGTATACAAGATAACAAATGGTGAAACAAACCTCATTAGAGACATTAAGGGTTAGAGAATATTTGTTAAATATCACAGGAAATTACCAAAAGTAGCCTGGTAGTGAGTGTATGTTCTCAACAAATCAACACAGGAAGTCTTACCTACCTTAAGAGGTGAAGCACCAAATAACTGAGTCAAATGTAAAACTGTGGGTGAGGTTCAGTAAGTAAGCCATCAAAAGCTAAACCACAAGTGAATAAAAAGATTTGTCCAAGTCCGAAAGACATGGGTAGTAATGAAGAGCAGCAGTAGAGTGCAGAAGTTCTTTACCACTATGTCTACCTGTGTATTTCTCTGAAGACTTCAATAATGAATGGCACCAGCAATATGTTAAAACTTTCTACTGGTAAAAAAGCCAAACAGTTGTGAAATAGATAGGGAAGGATCTAGAATAGCCTTCCCATCCTCTATGCACCCTTCAGGACTACACAAACTGGTTACTAGATTTGGATCACTTGACAAAGGGCTCTGAATCGGGATGCTTCAGAAGCCCATCTTCAACCTTTTAATTTGGATTTCAAAAACCACATGCTGAACTGGCACAGATATTGCTTCTGTTTGATGCATAAGTAGTTTACATGTTCTTTGAACAGTCTGCCCACAGTATCCAGATGCTCTGGAGTCAGAAAGATAGTGCTCATGAATCTGACTGGATCCACTTGCCAGCTTTACAGTGCCAATAAAACCTATAACATATGCACGGGAACCCAACATTCATATCAGATCAGTCTGAACAAGAAAAAGCTTGGTAAGGTGTTTTGGCAAGTGAGTAAGGACATTCACTTGTGGAGCCTATACAAACAGTACTTAAATCTTTACCATTTATTATGGAATTCTTAGGTTAGATATAAATGTACTCCCAGTTTTTACTTCCACATTACCAAACCTTATCTGCTGTAGGTATTTTACTGATCATATCCTCCTCTTTAGGTTCCCTAGATGCTGTGTCAGCTGGAGAAGACCACTTTTATTAGCACACTTATGAGATCTCTTTTTGATAGCTTCAGACCACCTTCACAGAGAGTTTCAGCTGTCTGTTTCAGGTGACAGATGAGCTTAGCTGCTCATGAAGAAAGTAATGTCTTATTTCACCAGGACCTTCTAGCTGATTCTTCTGTCTTGGGAGCAGCACAAAGAGTTCATGGAGTCCATATGCATGTCACTACATATGAATAGCACAAACAAGTGAAATCTGATGTCTGCAAACAAAAGTGTTAGTGTAGGTAGGCCCTTGCCTCTTTGTCTCTCCAGGTTGAGAATTATGTTATAACTGAACTCAGGCCTGAGTAGAATTATACATAAAAACATTTTCTTTAAGCATGTTTTTAAGCTGAGTTGGGTGCACAATAATTCTGTTCTGCTGGAGGCATAGTCTGTGGGTATGACCACTCTCTTGTGTCAGTCCTTCAGTGAAAACATAGCCTAAAAAATCTATCTTTGCTGCAGTTAGTTCCAGTGACAGGAGTTCATTTGTTAAGAACTAAGTGGATTCTTGCCCTGCTTGTGAGCAGTGCATTTAAAAGACGTGCTCCATCCCTGACCTACATTATAGGTTTACAACAAAGCATTCAGAAACCTAAGTGGAAAGGCTGCCTTGCTGTTGCCTGTGGCACAGATCCTTGCTATACCTTTTAAACTGCACCATTGTTTGGCTTTCTCTCCTTGATTATATATTCATACACAGAAATAAGTATGGAATAAGTGACTGCTTTATAAATGTGCTCTCTCAGAACGTAGCGGCGCTGTCTGCAGAGAACATTTATTCATGGAGGGCCTGCAAGGCCGCTGTGTGAGCAGTGATGCAATCTGACTAGGGCTGCATGTAACTGAGGGCAGCCACGCTGACCTTCGCAGTGCTGTGTTTACAGCAAGTCACAGAGAGGCACCAGAACCAAGAACAGGTGGCCTTGAGTTGTGCGAACAGCCTACGGGGCTTTAAACAGTTCTGATTTATTCAGTGTGACAGTCCCTGTATAATAAGGTTGGGTTTGGAGATTGCAAAATAGGAAGTTTCCACGTGTTTCTTGGTGAATATGATAAAGAAAATGGGCTATAGCTTCTCATGTAAGTGATTGACATTCACTCCATCATCACTTCTAAGATTCTGAACCACACTGCTTGTGGATACATCTTGTGTCCCTTGCTGTTGCCTGATCTCTCGGTCAACAGTGCTCAGGCAGAGCATCCCATCTCTTGAACACCAGTCAGTCCTTCTTTATAATTTTCTACTTTACCATAGTGATCATGTTCCTAATAACTTCAGACTAAAAAGATAAGTATTATTGAAATGATTTGTTGAATTTTCTATTTTTTTCCTGTTATATATATTTTTTTTTTCCATGGATTTTGTCAGATTTAGATCCTGATCCTTCAAACAGGCAAATTATTTCAGTGGATCTGTAACAACAGATAATCAAACAGGGATACCAGTGCCCCCACAAAAATCAAAAGTCAGCTCTCTTGAGCAAGAATATTTCAAACTTAGGTTTGTCAGATTACCAGATATATCACACATCTCACTACAATATACTTTCTTCTGGTCCTCAACAAGTTTGTTCTTGTTTCAAAACTGCCCATTGCAGTCAAATATTTAGCAACTACAGCTTGTATTTTGAGTAAGTTAATATCTTTACAAATTCAATTTTATTGTCAGGGTAATGTGACAAAACTCATAGCTGAATATAAATAGCCTAACTCATTCCTATCTCTTACAACTAAAATATTAGTAGTTGGGCATTAAAAACAGAAAATGTGTACATACAAAACTTTGACAACTCTGCAAAAGCATGTCTTTATGGAACTGTTTTGTGCTAGATGTTTCTTTCAGGGAAAGTCACCTGCACTGACCTGGGGATGAGGATGTGACACAACTATACTGAACAGGCACTTGCACCTTCTGCTCTAAAAGGGCTTCCTCAGAGCCTCCAAGTGCAGTTTTCAATCCAGTCATGAAGATGCCTGAGCTTTGCTTTGAGCACTATAGAAATTTTTGACAAAAATAAAATCTCCTTCACATTTGCTGTAGATTAATTTTCATTTACATGTACCTTCATAGCAAAGGGTTGAGTCAGAATTTCTCTTGAGGAGCTAATTCACAGTTCCAGTCCTGGGGCCTTCCTAGATGAGCATTCTCATGGCCTCTCAGAATTCTCTCTCTGTTTCCCCGCTCGTTTGTGGGTTTTTCTGACCCAGAGTAGAAGTAACCTATAACACCCACCTTCACTTAGGATAATGCTGCTAGTCCCCACAATTTTGGCTGTAGGCTGTATCCTGTACTGGCCTTTTGTCAGGCACCTAGTTGATGGCCAGCTACAGGGCCTTGGAATCATAAGAAAGAGCCTTTTTTACTTTTTTGATGAGCAGCGGAGTTTGTATGTCACCTGAAACAATCAGCTGAAACTCTCACTATGTAGACAGACAGAAAACATTAAAAAGAGGTCTCACTGGTGTGTAAAGTGACCTCTTTCCAGACAAATTATCAGATACCCTGGAGAGCTCTTGTAATGATTACTAACTAATGCACTTACATATAGCAATGGTCAGTAAGGCAGCACAATGATTTTACAAAGTGGGGGAAGATAATATTGTATCAACTCTCTTTTCTGTGAAACTGCAAATATACAGTGAACTTTTGCAGACTTCTGTCATTTGTCAACATGATTTTTTCTTACAGAAGGCAGAAACTGAAATGGGCAATGGTTTTCCAGATGGTATTTACTTTTCATTTTACATAAAGTCTCTGTTACATGGCCTCTTTTATCCTATCAATTTTTGTTCACTGACCACACTCTGTCACCAACTTTTAGAATCACAACAATACTAGCAGCACCATTATTGTCCTTATTCAGCAGAACACATAAGTTCCAAAATTTCCAATGCCCCTGCAGCAACAATAGTTATAGAATGATCTGGGGAAAAAAAAATCTATTTTTTCTTGATATTCTGTCTAACACTGTACTTTAGATTTGCTGAGGTTACAACAATAATATGGAAAATGTGTTTTGGCTTTTATATTATTTGTTATCTTGATGAAGTATTAGTAGAAGCTCTCTGTGCCAGATAAAGAGATGGAATCACATTTATATTTGATCCAAGAAAGGTAGATGAAAGCAAGCAGAAAAAAAAGTTATGTTAAAAGCAATCAGGTGCTCTAGAAAGATGACTTTGTATTTTGAAACGCTATCTATATATATCCAGTCAAAAGATGGTGACAGAATGAGAATTTGAGCTGCACCATTTCCTCCAGCAGTATTCTCTCCACCTACCCTCTTCAACTGTTGTTCTTTTCAATTTAACTTGACTAGTGGGAGAGTAGGAACTAAAGGGTGATGCAGAAAGTTGAACAGAGTATTTTTGTTCCCTGGAAAATCAGTATCACTCTTCTACAAATAAGGATGCTGTAGCTGTCTGGGCTCATTCTGCACATCAAACTAAACTCATGTGCAAATTCTCTTCCTCCATTTGCTTATTTTAAGCTCCAGCTAATTACAACTGTTTCATAGTCTTACTAAAATCACCCTGTGGGAACATTAGAATAATAGTCTTTTTCTCAGCATTGTAACTACAAGGTATTTTTAAGGTGAACCTGGAAATGCCCATAATGCACATGAGCATAGGTTTCTCTGTGTGTGCATATGTGTAGTGCATACCTACCTACACAAGCTGACAGACACCTTATGGAAAGAGGAGAGAAATAAAGGGCATTTTCCCTGACCTTGGGGTCAGGAACTTAAGTCTTACAAAAATAAATATCTTTGGGATTAATATAAAGGCTCCTGCATAAGGCAGCTTTTTTCCCATGCATTTTACTTGGGGAAAGAAAAATTTTGGCTTTTTTACAATACTCCCAGATGTCAATTAACTCCTTTCACAACAGCTTTGTGCAGTAAATTTCTCTAAGCTACTGGTTATCTGTCCTTTTCTTAATGGATTTATACAGTGCCTAGCATAATGCATCACTGGTGCCCAACTATTCCTGTAAGTGAACACTGAATAAGCTAAGGAACTGAGTAGATGTTAACTGCTTCAAAGTAAATTAGATAGTATTTATCATGGACAGAGTGTTTTTAAAGTTCTGTGGGGAAGGGGTTTCTTTCTTCTCCTTTTTCTTCCCTTCAAATTTTCTCAACTCAGAGATGCGTGAACTACTTAATTGAATTACAACCTGCTGTTCATGAATCACTGATACTGGCCCGATTAAATAATAAGACCATTTCTATAGAAATTGACTCATTTTTATGTTACTTAAATTTTTTTTAGATGGCAGTTACAGAAAAAAAAATCAAAAATACCTTTATTTTGGGATAGAGGTTTGAGGCTGGGAGGGAAATAGCCCTTCTGCACTGTGCTAACATTATTTTAGTGTTGGAGATCCCGTGTACAGAATTGGGATGCTAATTTGTAATTTTTCTTGTCCAGGATAAATGTTTGTTTAACTAACTGCTGATTATAAAGGAACTGCCTCTATTAACACATAAAGCCCTGAATTTTATTGTTGTGGTTTTTGGATGTATCTTAAACCAAGATGAAACCCCCAAACACTTGAAAAAGACTAAAAACTACTTAAAACTGAAATAAAATATTTGGTTGTTCCTAAATTAAACTGTTTCCTTTCCAATCGTTGTGCAGGCAGAAGGAATTAATTTTGAGCTGCTGCCACTCTGAACTGCATTACCTAGCAGAGGATACTACCACTAACCACTGGCATTTAGTAGTGCTATTTTGCTTTTAGAGTAGATTTCCTGGCAGGAACGTGTATTACTTAAGAGTTAAGAGGTACTGTATGTACGAAACAGCTTTGGTAGAAGAGTGACCACAGTCATACCAAACCTGAGTGATTGTTTTTTAGTAGTCACAGATAAGTTGCATGAGCAGAATGAAGAAGTGTTTTAGTTTAAGAGACATTTTAGATAAAATATAATTTCAATTAGCATATTATGCTGCTTTCTCTTATCTGTGTGTTTCTACTCTAATTCAATTGTGAAAAGCTTCAGAGATTTTTGGGCTTTTTTTGTTGGAAACTAGTTATCAGCTTCCATGCAATTCAATACATCTTTGGCTTTCTACCTCAGTTCATAATTTTTTTTGCTTGTATCATTGAAATTAATTGCAGTTTGCTACCTGTCTAGAAATTATTCATATTTTAACAAATTTTCTTGCTATGTTCAAGTCTGTTTCTACAAGGAAAGAGGATTTTTCCAGCAAATTTGAAATCCATGAATATGTCACTGCCAGCAAGCTTGAGAATTCTGTTAGGGTTTTAAGTTTAAACATTATACAGTTATGAACCATGTATACATATGCATACAACAGTCTTTCAAAAAATCTATCTCATGTCAAAGTTTCAGCCCTTGAGTAGTTTATGCAGTAATACAACTATAAAATAGTTTAGAGTGAAAAAGGCATCTAGAGGCTGTTTTGTTCAATGTCTCACTCATTGGGTTAATCTGGCCCTTGTCCCAGCTGAGTTTGAATATCTCCAAGGAAACAGAATCTGTAGTCCCTCTAGGGAGTATCTCGCAGTGTTTGCTATTACTGTGAAAAGCTTTTTCTTTATATCTAGCCACAGTTTTACTTGCTGGAATTTTCATTAATTCCTTCTTTCCTTTTCATTGTGTAGCTCAAAAAAAGTCTGTATCCATCTTATCTACACCCTCCTATTAACTAGGTGTATGCAGTCATAATGTCCTTCCATGGCCACCTTCTCTGGGTTGAACAGACTCAGCTCTCTAAGCCTCTCCATGTGCTCCAGCCCTCTGACCATCTTAGTGGCCCTCCTGTTACTGGACTGCTTTATCATAGTGCTTCTTTGGCTAGAAGTTCTCATTACTTTGCCATTAATTTGTTGTCTCTCAGATTCCTGGCATCATAAATAGCAATGACTGACATCATAAGAAGCAGATTGTGAAAGCAGATAATTAACACTGAAAGTGTTCTTCTCTTTTCTGGTTTGTGTCATCCTTGGAAAACACCCAGTTGCACACAAAGGTGCACATGCTAGTTCTAAAAGTCAAATTGTAGAAATACCTTTCCAGGTGCCAGATGGACAGAGAGCTTTCTTGAGGACTCATCTCAAGAGCTCCATATATTCAAGGAGGTATCAGCCTCCTAAGATCTGAGCTGAATAAATAAAATGTTGAAGAGGTTTATAATTTTGAATATCATGTAACAAAGGTATTATATAGCATGGTCTCTAAAGCATTATTTGCTGCATATTTGGTATATGAGCTGGGCACCAATTGTAAACATTCATTTTTCATTAATTTGTAAACATAATGTCCTTTAATATTCATCCATCAGCACCTGCACTGTCAAAGTTACATTTTCTCACAGTTTTAGTATTTAGTTACACCATTTTCTCCCATTTTAAAAAGTATCAGGTAGATGACACTTTCAACAGAATATTCAGACAGAAGATGTCTTTTCAGTGACAGATGAAGTAATTTCTCTTCACAGTTTTTAAGAGAAAATAGCTCCTTTGATAGTAAATGCCACAATAATGTAAAAGTAATTATATGTAAAGATGCTGCTGCTTTTTGCAGTTTCTTTGGGGAAAGAATATTCATAATTATCTTAATCACTCTCAGGTTTTTGCCTTTTCTGGATGTATTATGCTGTCTTCAAGTTGTTCATGTTGCCAGTTTGCAGGGAACACATTTCTCGTTACAGTTACACTAAATGATTCTCCTTAAACACTCTCCTCAACAAATCAGTCTATACCAGCAATATAAAACAGTAAAGCTTCATAAGAGATGAAGTACAGCTATTTTTATAGGATGCAAACTGGATTAAAATTTGCAGAGTCCTGATATGATCCCTACTTAAAAACTTACAGAGTTTGTCAGAAGAAAATGCCTTATTACTGTTCTTTCAAAGCTCTCACTTTCATGCATTACACAGCCTAAAAAAGAAATACTAACTCTCCTGTGAATCATGAATAAGAAGCAAATTCTTCAAGATGAAACTTCAGGAAGGCTTTGTGTTCCAGGTCTTATTTTAATTCAATCTTACAACAACAGAAAAGAACAATCATAGCCACTTTGTGGCTGGCTTTTGCTAAATGCCTGGGTTTCCCCAGGATGAACCTTACAGCAAAACGAAAGTTTAATCAACAATTATGTTCCTTAATATTTCTTTGAAAGGTTTGTTTATTTGACAAATTTCATTCTGCTCTTTTTACAGTGACAAATGAACCAAAGCAAGAGGTTGCCATCTCCACACTGACCTTGCATCCAAACCCCTGGCTACCAAATTAAGCTTGCTGGTGTAATACTGAATTTTGCCTCTTGTGAGTGTGATCAGTTCAAGGAGTCTTTTGGGAAAGGTGGGGAGCTCTCTGTTGGTTGCTATGGAAGAGACAGGCACAGCTGTAGCTTCATCTCATAATCTGTCCAGAAAATGTAACCTCATTGAAAAGAACAAATTATTAGTCTCAAAATGTCTGGCTACTGATCATAAACTTCCCTCTTGGTAATCTCTAACCAGAAATGCCCTGAAATATTTTTCAGTGAGAGAACTATTAGCAGTCAAGATATCTCATGATGTGAGGCAGACATGAAGAATCTTGCATCCAAACTACTTTACTGTTCCAGCAAAACTGCTGAAGTGGGAACTATAATTGGTCTTGAAGGACTACCACCTCTGTTCTCAATTTCCTATAGTTCATAATATTTTCAAACTGAGATTGTGGATGGAACAGAGTTCTTTATTTGCAGTCATAATTTCTGTTGTGGCATAATCCATGGATGGATTAATGCAAAAAGACTGGATGTTTACACGATAATCTATATTTATATAGTTTTTTTCTATCTAAAACTGCCTTCTCATGAATCACAGTTGTTAGATTCCACCTGTTGTCTAATCACTATGTTAGCAAATAAACTTCAGCCTCAGTGTGATTGAGGTACAAAAATCAATCTTTCTTCACTGTGCTGTGTCATTATCTTGCTATTGACTGGTTTTGCATTTACAAATTTCCAGTTTCATTTCTGTTTCTTTTCACAGTTCATGTTAGTAAACACCATGTAGAGCATTTTTTTTTCTTATTGCTTTGAAGGCTAGAAGTGTCTCCCTGTCCCTGCCCCCAAATATGACCCTTATGATGTGTTGTGTTTTTTCAATAAAACCAACAGTGTCCATATATATATTTGTCCTACGACCAATACTTCAATTAGATGTGGACTTTTAAGAGAAGACCTTTGCTAGTGTGCAGTTTTGAAGATATGATCTCCATACACTGAAGTCCCAGACATATTTTTAACAGAACCTTTGATGCTCTGGGAAATGCCTGCAGGGCTCTAAATTAATGTCTCCCACTGATAATTATGGAGTTGCCAAAGTTAGCTAATACTGACATAGCAGAAGCATGAAATTAAATATTTTTGTAACCTTCCATAGCAAGGCAAGAGCAGAAGTCCAGGAAGAAAATTTATCTGCAATACACTTGAATCATATAGGTTATAGTAAACAAAGAACAGGGTAAAATTACTTGTTTTAGGTGTGATTGAAATTTCAAGAAAATAAAAAGACATTTCATTTATCAAAGCACATAATTACTAACTATCCAAATAATGATTTTTAAAATTAGTAAACAACTTAAAGAACTTGCTTGAATTTTTTTTATTATCTAAAGTATTGCTATATATTTTTAAACCTAATGGTCTACTTTCTGTTTAGAGAATAATTTATTGTGCACCCTTCCAAATAGTATGGCTGTTTTGTAATTGCAGGCATACTGAAAGCAAGACAGCCTATGACTAAGCAAGAATAATTCAGCCCAGTTTCCTCCTATCAATTAATTTTCTTTAGGATGAAGACCCTATACTTTTGCTTGAAAGAAGCAATAGAGCTTGCCTGCTTCCTTTGACAACAAAGGAATATTATCTCAAAACGAGTCATCTGCTCTATTTTTATTGGCCACTGCTGTGTTCCACTTTTACATCATGAAGATATGATCCTGTATAGAAGCCTGTTAGGAATGACAAGTGTCATCAAATGATAACAAGTGCCTTGATAAAACAATAAGCTGCTAAGAAAAAAATGGAGACAAGAGGAGAGGAAGGGACCAAAGATAAGAAAGTATGATGAAAAAACACCATAGCAACAAATCCCCCCTGCCTAATTCAATAAAATGTGCAAGAGAGAATGATTCTTCTCTATGAACCCTGCTAAAATTTGAACCTGCTGCCTCTCAATTTGGCTGCTGGGACCAGGAGAAAAAATACCAGTGGGAGATTTCTGAAAAACAACAGCCAAAAGCATCACAGTCACACAGAGAATGTGGGCAGGGGTACAGATAAAGATGGTGAGGAAGTCAAAGTCTCTGGAGACTTAAAGTGAGCAGAAAGCTTATGTTTGTTTTTTAAGGTAAAGTGTGGTCGCATGAAGTAGAGAATAAAGGACTAAGGGCCCAGTTAGGTCCCAAGCTAAAGTCAGAACACCTTTCCTAGCCTCACATGATCTCCCAAAAAGCTCCCATGGTTGTTGTTAGCCATTACACACTCTCCCCTCTCCCTGTGCTGTCTCCACTACTGACCATCCTTGGCCAGAGCTGTAACCATACAGCTGCCTGGCTGGAGATGTTCATTCTTCACTTCTTTCAGCATTGGAACTGAAATAGCCTGACCTGAAACCATTGTTATCCCTGAGAAGTAGGCCATTTTTGGCAGTATAACAGAAATGGACATATATATGCAACTATATATATTCTTACTAGCACTTCAATTAGAAAAGAAGATTCATCTGCCAGAAGGAGTGTGTGTAGTAATGTTTGAATAAACACTGAGTACATTTTCAGTGGAAATATTATTTTTGATTACTGACACTTAAGTGCCTTAGTGAATTATCCCCATAATGTTTTCTTGGGGAATATTTAGTTCATGTAAAAAACAACTTGCTAACTGTACCTCTCCAAACCATTAGGGTGTTTTGCCATACAATAGTTACATACAAGTAGTAAGACAGTGACAAGACAAATGGAAAAGGTTTTATCAGAATAACTATTGCTTGAAAGAAAGAAAATTACAGTGAGGACTGCAAAGAAGAAAATTACATGTTGTCACCATTTATTTCACACAGGAGAAAAGTTGTGTTTTTCCATGCTAAGTGTAACTGCAAATTTGAAGAGCCTCATACAAACTGTATAACTCCAAATAAATAAAGCTGCATTATAAGCCTCAAGATAAAAATTCAAAATTATGAACCACGATCATGATCCCTTATTTCCTTGTGACTATTGAAGCAATACTGCCTAAATCAGATACAGAACATGCCCGCTCTTATACCTAGAATATAGAATAATAATTATCTAGGGCATAAGAAAAGAGTCCTTTCAATCATCACAGGCCTACCCAAAAATATTGGGTAGGGAGGGTAAAATGAATTTCAGGAATTATAAAGGATCAAATAGTGCTGCTACAGCTCTATCTCTGGAAAGTTACAGCCAGAAAAGTAGAGGAATGTTTGCACCTTAAATTTAGATGTTTAGCATGCCCGTCATATGTCTTGAAAAAAAGCTGTGTCAGTGCACTTACATGTTGAGCCACGTATGCCTTTTCTAAAGTCATAAATTACATGGTTTAATTGAAATCTATTTTAAAATCAATTCTGTTAACTCAGTGCCTCTGAATTCACTGACGCAAATAGAACAGGAAAAAACAGGTTTAAGCTGATTAAAGAGACTGAACATAAAGACTGAATACAACCCCTTTTTTCCTGTAGCCTGAGCACATGCAGATAGTGTGGATTTATTAATGAGAAACTTAAAGCTAATGCTACAGAATTTTGTTTTTCAGGACAAGGAGGATAACCAGAACTTATTGGGACAGTTTGCTCTGTTTTACTTCTGTTTGCATCATGCCTCACTTACACAATTTACTCTCACAAGCATTAAATTCAGAAAAAAAAATTATTTTAAATTCCATTTCAATGCACCATGAATCATTTTCTCTTAAGAAATGACAGCTTAGAATCACATGAAATTGCTTCCAAAAAGAAGCATGATACCTTGCCAGGTATTAACTAATTTAGACTCTCTTAAATCCTTCAGAAGAATCACTAAAATCTCAGATGCTCAGCTCAGCATCATGTCCAGAAATTGGTATGAATGCGAGAAGATTAAAGAGGGTCCTTGGGCTCTGATCTCACACAGCACAAAGGGAAGGACTTTTTCCTTTCTTTGCTTCACGTGTTCTGTCTCCAGCATTCACTGTGTATCAAAACCACCTACAAACTCCTACAAAAAGGAATATTCATAATCTTACACTCCATAAAATTCAGCAACAGCCTTAGGGTTTTTTCTAGAGCTTTCTGATGCAGCCAACATCAGCAGGCTTGTACTGTGATTATATAGTTGGATTTTCTCTCTCTTTTTTTTTTTTAAGTACTATCCTTCTGCAAATATCCCAAATGTTTTCAATCTTATCCAATTTCTCATCAGCAAAATCCTATGCAGCATTCTTTTATGGTTATGACTGTTTTTCAAGTGTGGTCTCCAGTGTAGCTGATGATTCTTATAGGACATTTCAGTACTGAAGGCACCAGGTACCTACAGATTTCAACTTTTCTCCTCATATCCTCTATTTCCATTAAGAAAAAAGGATGTATAAATAAGAAAAATATTTTCCCCTATAGTATTTTCTTCTGTTGATGCATACAGAAAAGAATCAAAAAGTCTAATTTCATATTTGGCTCCTTACCTATTGCCATTCAAGTTCAATTGCTAAAAAGTTTCTTACTACAGCACCTTCTGGCTCTTTGATAATAGCAATTTGTGTATTGACTTCAGCAGAAACAAAAAGCAGGGCTTTGATAAAGTTACTTATCTAGATACAAAATACATTTTTTAAAGTTTGGCAGCAATGAGGTAAAAAGCATACTACCCTTCATTGTTGCCAGGCCAGCACACTGGGGTTTTTTAAGATCAAGCTCAGCAATAACAAGCGAATGGGCACCAAATTACAGTAGCATGCATTTCTTCTGCTTCCTCCTTTCTTATTTAACAGTGTTTCATTACAGATTTTAGTGCTTCATTAGCATACAGAGAACAGTTATTGTCACACTCTGTTTTGCTTTTCATTACTAAAATAAATTATGGTTCTTGAAATTCACAAAGCATTGCCACTTCCAGTGGTATAAGTATATTAAGCTGTCTTCTTGGGAAAAAACAATAAGGCCACATCAGCAAGACTGACATTTATTTCAATCTCCTACTCTAAAATCTGTAGTTAACAAGGTCAAAAAGCATTGGGTGAATTATGGGACAAGAATTCTTAAGATGATTTGCAGCAGGGATTTATTATGAAGCCAAAATTGTATTGTCAGGGGGAAGCAGATATTAAGTGAATATGAGCAAAAACCCAGTCCATCTACTTTACATGCTGTCAGGTGTTAAAGGCAGGAATGATTCACAACTGCACAAATGGTGCAATTCTGAAACTATAGGAATTATTTCCTCTTGTATCAACCTTTGAGAAAAAATACCTTTGCATATGGCTTAAGTGTGGAAATAACTAGCTTTTCCTCCTCTCTAAGACTGGAAAGTATTACCCTATGTCCAATTAAACTTTGCAATGAATAATTGACATACATAAGAATAAATTTGCTAATCAAACCACGTATTTTAAACTTGCCTACAAAGGATTTCCTCACTGAGATTTCCTTTTCTCTCTTCCAAGTAATGGAGGTTTCACAGGCCTTTTTTAAAAAAAATTATTCTTACATTCTACAGGAGTAGGACATCTTGCATGTAGCTTCACATTCCTCTTGAAAAGCTGTTGCAATATGGATCAGGAGTAAGAGAATATTCCAAGAGGCTAGAGAGCAGCCTACAGGGTTGGATGAAATGCCCATCCCAAACTCTCCAAGAAGAAACTGAGACGCTAAAGGGAGGCTTCTGTTGTCTGTAGGCTTTTTTTGATTTTTGGCCTCATCCAACATAAGTCGTTTGATGCCAGCTAAAAGCATGTTCCCTGCTTATTGCACTTCAGTGCTAAGTGATGTAATAACTGGTCTGAAATAGTTTGCAGTGTAAAGCAAAGCAAGCTCTCTGGAAGTCCTGCTTCACTGTTTCACCAAAGCCCCCAAGAGAGAATCAGGGAAGGAGGTGCTGCAGAGCACGTGCAGAGATTGAGAAGTGGTTGAGTCACCCTGTTTGAAAACCAATCTCTGTCTAATTAGTGACTCCTTGTCACAGCCCTGAAAGGTATATAAGTATTGCTGCTCAGTTTTACAGCAGTCTGGGGTGGAGAGGAACAAATTCTACTCTGTTACTGTGTTTAAAAATGCCTTTGACCAGCTTAGTGAAGGCAAATTAGGCAGTAGTAGCTGTGAATGTGCCTTATCAAGTACAACTTAATGCCCCTGCTGGTTATAGTTGCAGTCTATATGATACAGAAGCCTTATATTTACTGTTCCTTCAATGCTTTTTGATTTTATTAAATTTCACATCCACAAACTGCTATTTCTTGGAACACGTGATGGAATATATGCTGGAAAGCTGCTAATGGTTGGGTTACTCATACCAAAGGGAGATTTGTATTCAAGTATTGTAGCCTGAGTTTGATGGGTCTTTGAGCAACTTGGTCTAGAGGAAGGTGTCCCTGTCTATGTGGTGGGAGGGTTGGAGCTAGGTGGTCTTTAATGTGGTTCTTTCCAGCTCAGGTAATTCTATGATTCTTTCATGTATCTTCTTATGAGAGAGACTCTGTATGACATGTAAATAGGTGTCCACTCTCTCCTAGCTCCTGAGAAACATGTGAGATGAATGACAACACAAAGCATCTGAACACAGCACAACAGAAGTAGCAGAAATATAGGTTTTCAAAACATACAATGAATTTTCTCCTCCCAGAGTCCAATTCCTTTACACTACTAATATTTACTGGGTGAGTGGGGATAGCAAGGAGGCTCCTGTTAGAACAGAAAATTTAAAAAGTTAGCCTTGTGCCCTGAATTAAACTGGACTCAGCAGTCTCTAGATTTATTATATGTTTAGCTGATAAATATACTAATCATGACAAAATATATTCCTGACAAGCGGAATAATATTATATACACGTATTCTTTTGGGGATATCTGCTGAACCTGGGAATCAGATTCAATGTCTGAGAATACCATGTATATCTGGTCACTGCTTAAAGCAATCTGTCCAGAACACATTATTTCTTTGCACTCTAGGCTTTTATTGTTTAGCAAGAAGAAACTTTTTTTTCCCCTTCTGAGTAGATGTCACTTGAATATAACCAGAAGAGCCGAAACTGATTTTGAACATCTTGAAAGAACCTATTACACAAATAAAGTGCACTTTAGGGCTTCCATACTGATGAGCTGAAAGAAAGACACTTTCAAATTGATGCATGCTTGGGAATGCTAATGAGCAGTCTTGGACATATGACTAAACAGCAGCGTTACAATGCTGTGGACTAGTCATCTTCTCCTGGACATGTCTGCCAAACAATAGCTACCAATTTAATTTTTGTTACAGAATCTTCTTCTGTATACTGTATTCCTTCTTTTTTTTTTTCTTATTTTTTCTCTTTTCTCTCTCTTTCTTTTCATTGTTAATTTAATTTATTTTTCTTCCTCATTTTCTGCTAGCTGAATATTAAAAAGAACCCCTATTAGTAAAAAATTCTTGTTTATAGTCAGTCCTTATATTAAAATCTCTGATTTTTTTTTTTAAGCAACAGAAGCAGCAGCAGAAGTTCAGAAACATTCTATAGGTTCTCTAATATGGAACTAGGGCATGTAAATGGGGAAATAACTTCTTTGATAAGAAGTACTTCATCCTTGGTTAACTGATTTCTTCATTAAACTGCAAAATGTATGTCAAGACTGTTTCCAGATATAACTATTACAGCTGTATTACAGAGAATTCTGAACATTTCAATAGTTCTGGCTAGAGGAGTACATAATATTCCAAATATCTCCAGGTATACATATTTGTCTGAAACCACTGAAGTTTCCCCACTTTTCTAAGATCCAGTCTGGATTATTTTTAGCACCCTACTTTTAAGACCTGCTAAATGCTCAGCCTTGCTAGTTAGTCTCTGAGCCTTATTAGGGTGACGCCTGAGGTTGTAATTTCAGGACTGTATTCCTTATATACACATTCTTTCCCCGCTCAAAAAGATGTTACCAGTCTGTAGGAAAATAAATACCCTAAGATGCCAACAACAGGAAAAGCCCAACAGCTTACAAATAAAAGGGGTGGTATGCTGTAACAGATAGAAGCTTTATGATACATTTATATTCTCGATGCATATGAAAGGTTAGGGGCCAAATATGAGACTATATGGCCAAATACATTACGTTAGCACTGACAAACATGACATCATGGAAAAATTACAGAGAAATTCAAAGATATTTAAAACATTAGGGCAACAAATAACTAAGAGCATGGAAATTGTCTATTTCCTTTATTAAAGAAGCTTATATTGAAAAAATACACCTTGAGAAATGCATAAATGAACCAAGAAGATGGGCACTAAAGACAAAACTGCTGAGTTCAACTAAGCTATAATTTCTTGGTCCAGGGACCATCAAAAGGAAAAATCAGTATAATCCAAGGTTAAATGTGACTTAAAGCTCCTAAACAGCAATAACTGTCCACACAGGAAGAAATGACAGAGTTGTTCCATTACACTGAACATAAATTAAAACCATTTGTCAATGAGTTCTAATGGCAGGATAGAGTGACTTTTATGCAAGTGAAGTCTCTTGAAGAAGCAACTTCTCCTATATATTGACAATAAGTTTGAATAACAACCTTTATGTTAAAATTTCTTTCAGAAGACAATATCACCTCACATTTTTATTAAAATCAGTTCTTCTAAAAATAATAGCCTTATTTTGCTATCAACAAAGTAGTTCTTTAAAGGCATTTAAAGACATTTTCCAGATTTGGTTCTTTATGTACAAATACATGAATAATTTATGTGGGTGAATGTGATTTTACAAATCATTAAAAGTTTGCACAGCCAGAAATGCATTCCTGAAATCTACATTTTGCTTACATAAAAAAATTGTCATGTTAAACAGTCTGTTAAAATTGGTCATGCTGATCTATCAAAGTTTATTATAGTTGTCTTATGATGTCAGAACTGTTTGTGCTAGTTTCTTTACTGTCATCATGTCATTACTTTATAAAAGATATATGATAGGCTTAAACATTCTGCTTATCTAACTCATGATTGACAACTGGACTTCTGCACTGCCAGATAAACACTTATCTTCAAGCAACATATTATTCAAAAAATTTAACAGGTTGCAGTTATTCATAATTACATCTGCTGAAGCTGTAGCCTAAAATATATACTGTATTTCCTTAGAAGATGGTGTCTTCTAGAAAGGTGCTTTTTGGGGAGAAAGTGCTGTGTCATTGTTGAGGTAGGAGAGTGGGCAGGTACTGCATACACCCACTGCCTTATCCAGGGCTTTCTATCTAACTACAAGGCTTTTGTAGTGTGAGTCAGCTGGGTCCCTGAGAAAAGAGAGGGTGAGAACAAGAAATTATAAGGTAGGAAAATCTTGCTCTTGAATTACTACATACAAGAGTTTACTGAAATTACTAGTTTAAAATCCAGTTACTATAAGTTCTGTAGTCCAATAAAGTATGGCTAAAGTATGTCTGTTTCCTAGCCATCGTTGCTTTAAAAATACCTAGTCCTGCACTTCAAAATATCACATGGGATGTATGTACTTTAGCCATTAATGATGACTAATGCTAAAGCAAAGATGTTAAAGGTTTTAAATCATAAGATCTGAAATGATATTTAGGAAAAGGAGAAAGTTCAGCTTTCACCCCTTTGAAAGGTTAAATGAGAATTAAAAAAAAAGTCCCCAAACTTTTATAAAAGCAATAATATCTTGCCTTTGTATGGTGTTATTTTTCTGAGCACTGTATAAACATTAATAACAGCAAAAGTTCTGCTACCAGTGGAGGCTCCATTTCACAGATAGGGTAAAATAAGAAATGAAAAAAGTTATGGTCTAAACTCTCAGCACTGCCACTTAAGTCAATCTTAGAAAACCTTGCTTAATTTATGGTATTACATAATACTCAGAATTCCCAATAAATTTACAGAAAATATTAATAACTCAGTAAAAATGTAGCCAAATCCAGAACTCCTGAACATGTACTCTTAAAAATTAACTGTGTTTCTTACAGCCACACATAGGCAGCAGGAATGGCACCAGAAACCTCTATTTGAATTTTTACCTCAGGATTAACACAGGGCATAGATTCATCAGATAGCAACCAGTGAAACTGGTAATGTTTCCTCTGTATAAAAACAAAAACAAGATCAAATTGCAGTTTGGGTTTTGATTCTTTAGGGCAAAATCAGTCTTAATTGTGTATTAGATCTTGTCAGCCTCTTCAAAGCCAGGTCAACTCACATTTTGGCTTACACCGTGCAAAGTGGCAGTACTTTCATCCTGCTTACTAAGTGGTACACAGAACTCCCTTGCACACATCTTCTGAATCTAGATTATAGATGTATTTTTTGTTTCTAGAAAAATCACACATTTATACCATGTGGCAGAACACAGTGTAGGTACACTTCAGTTACGCTAGAGCATGTGTGCCTGTCACTGTGAACATAAGAAACTGTGCATCACAACAGCGTGTCAGCATCAGTGCTTGGCACCAATTGACCAAATGACAGTTTATCATTTTACTGTAAAACTTTCATACCTTCTCTCTGTGAGTCCTCACGGGCAGCTCCTTGCAACACTGACTCCTTTTCTTTCTTCTGCACAGCTAGCTGGCGGACTTCTTCCCATCTCTAACACAACTGCCTAACCCTTACTGTCCCTAGTACAATTGCCTGACCCCCTGCTCCTCACAGCAGCACAGCCAGCTGACTCCAACTCTCCTCTCAACCAGCTAACCCACTCATATTTTATAACACCCATCCTTATTGGACCACCCTTATTGGACACAGCTGTGATCTATTAAAGGCAAGGCTGTTCCTACTTCTTGGTAATTAGCACATTGCAACTCCTCAGGGGTGAGATTGACTTCAGCACTGTCTCTAGTCTCTTACAATCCATTCTCTCACAACAGTGGTCTGTCCAGTTGTCTACCACTGGGAAGAGCAACCCTGGCCATTTCTCTTGATTGTCTCCCAGCATCCACAATCACTAGATGCATATTGCTAGAGGATACATCCATGACCATCTCCCTTTAGTATCTATTTATGGATTTCGTGACCATTAATTTGTCTAATACCTTCATGAACATGATGATGCCAATATTCTCCTACTCATTTTCTGAGTTTCATTGGCTGTTACCTAGTTATTGTCCCACAGAATTTGTTGAATGATAGACTGTATTAATTTCACTCAAACAGCACCTTCATGTTTTCATCATAGACCCCTGTGCTGGTTTTGGCTGGGGTAGAATTGTCCTCACAGTGGCTGGCATTGGAGCCATGTTTTGTATTTGTGCTGAATACAGAGTTGATAATACAGAGATGTTTTTCTTATTACTGAGGAGGGCTTCCACAGAGCCAAGGCCACTTCTGCTTTTTGTACTGCTGCACTGGCAGCAGGAGAATGGGAGTGCCTGGGAAGTTGAAAGGACACACCCTGGACATGTGGCCCCAACTGACCAAAGCAATACTCCAGACCATATGACATAATGCTCAGTATACAAATTTGGGGAAAGAAAGAGGAAGTGAGGGGCATTTGGAGTAATGGGGTTTCTCTTACCAGGTCACTGTCACACATGATGGGGTTGTGCTTTCCTAGAGATGGCTGAACACCTGCTTGCCCATGGAAAGTGGTACATTTTGTTGTTGTTTGTCTTTGCTTGTGTGTGCATGTTTTGCTTTCTCTATTAAACTGTTCTTCTCTCAACCTGCCAGTTTACTGATTTTCCTCTCCATTCCACCACATTGTGGAGAAGAAGGAGATTGTGAAAATGGCTGCATGGTGCTTAATTTCCAGCTGGCTTTAAACCACAGCACCCCCTCCAGATTTCCTTCTCCAAACTGAGAGTTGTAATTGTCTCTTTATATGGGCAACTGCTCTATCTTTAATCATTTTAGTTACCCTTCTCTAGATCCATAGCTTCTTATGAATTAAATAAACATGCAAACATGCAGTGCCAGGCTAAACAGCTCCACTCAGCCTTCTGGATTGGGCATCCCTGCCCTCTTTCAATGTCTGGTGTAGTCCTGCCACAGAAGTGTGATTTTATATCTATTGACTGCAACAGTAAGACTGCCCTACATTCCCATCCCTGTGATTAAAATAGGAACAGAAGCTCACATAGCACGTGGAAACGGTGCTGGTTTTTTTTTTTTCCCTTTTAATTGAAAGAATAGGAATAGAAAAGGAAGCTATTTCATTATGCTTTTAAAAGGGATTTTGAGATGCTGGCAATCTCCAGAAAAGCTTCTTTTTACTGCATTTTATGCCAAACCTCACAAAATTACTGTTCAGCTATGCACTGACTGCACAATGCAGATTTGCTTTCTGGTTGCGTGGGTTAAATCTAGTTTTAAAATATATCTTCCAAACAAAATCCAAATTCTCAAGCTGCCTTTCATTTATAGAAGTAACAAAGTCCTTTCAATTTTTCAGTGTTCTTTAAAAAATGATACTTCTAAAAGGGAAAGGAATTTCTTTGTCTTAAAACTAGGAAGATACTTAGCAGCTTTATTAAACTAAATAATTAAATGTTTTAGAAGAAGGAAAGAAATGAGGTGATTATTGGCTTGTTGGACTAAATAGGTGCTGCAAGTTCATCCTGGGGTGATTAGTGACCTCATTCTGGTACACAGCTTTTACAGCTGGTAGAGATATTACAGGTATTTTACAGATCATAAGGATATCACCTTGGCATTCAAAAGTCACAAATTCCTTCTGTCTTCTGCCAGCAAATGCTATGTGAATACAAGCATGCTACTCAAGTCACAGATTTTTCTAGCAAAATTCCATTAGAATAAAGACCTTAAATCAATTTTTAAAAATTTATCTTTGTTTTCTCTAGGTCTAAAATCTGCCTGTAACAGAAGCATAGTATTACTAGTGCATCAGCTCAAAGCATGGACAGCCCAGGGCAGCGTCGTGTCACTCAACCTCATAGGTCAAAAGTACAGACATCTGAGTGATGCAAACATCTTTCTGTTCAAACAGCATATTAGGGTGCCTTCAGCCAGTGAAATGTGTGACCTATTTTATATTTGTGCTGTCCTGTAACCCAGTTTCTTGGTTTGTTGCTGGGTCCTGATGAACAGGACTGATTGCAGAAGAAGGGGTCATCTGGCCTCTTAGGGTGTCTTCAGAATGAATCCAAGACACAGAATCTGAGTGTGGCTCTGATAGCTTGTGGCACGTTCTCTCTCCATAGATTTGCAAACCTTGTCCTGCCGAGTGTGCTGTCTTCCCTTAACCTCAGAGCATCCAACATATCCTCCCACTGAGCATCCTCCCATATCCTCAGTCTCAAATACACTGTTCTGTGGGCCACTTCTTTTCAGGTGCTTCAAAGCCAAAGACATGAATGTGAGGTCTGCAGTGTGGGAGGTTACTCAGAGGCACACAGGTCACTCCTTGCTTCTGCCAGCCAGCCAGTTTACAGCAGATGATTCTCTTAGCACCCCCCTACCCTCCTTGGGCATACTTGAGTGCTTTATGTAGGAGATTTAGTGGTAGTTTAAAATGGCATGTTGGCCAAAGTGTCAATGGTGTATGTGTTCCTGTTTTTAATGTCCTGCATCTGTTTACCCAAGTCCTTTTCCCCAAAGCTGTTGCTCACTAGAGTGTAATAGTTTTGATCCCTTCATTCTGTCACTGCTTCTTGGTGAAGCTTGAAAATATCACAAGGCTAAATGAGATCTTTGTTTACCTTAAAATAGACTCCAGCAGTTCTAAGACAAATGTAGTTTAAATATGGAGCAGAAAAAGGTCTGTCTGGAAAAAAACACTTGGATCTCTGCCGAAGCCACTGCAGAGCTGCCATTTCTCAATATTCAAATGCTAGACTGAAAACGACTCTTGCTCTTCCTCACAAGGACTACTTAAAAATGAAAATTACTCTAAATTGCCAGGCAATAATTTCTCTCAGGGGGTCTGCTACATTTTAATTCAACTTACTTCTCTCTTTTCTCCTATGTACACCATCCCTCAAATGTTCTATTTCCTTAAGGCTGTTTATACTCCACCATGAAATTTCTGCACTCTGTCTGCCAGCAAAAATAATCAAAAGTAGGTGATTAAAAAAACCAAGGGATGCCTGTCTTAGCTGGCACACCTGGCTACAGCATTTATGCAAGGTTGGGTAAATTGACCATATGTGAAAGTCCTCCCACAGAGTAAGTACAACAGAGATTTTTCATGATCAGGATAAATGGTTTATTATTTCTCAGATCACAGCTAATGTTTTACAACTGCTCTGAGTGAAATGGGGAAGTAGTGACTCTATAACTACCACTTAAATAATGGAGGGAAAAAAGCCTCTATGCCCAGCAATGAAAGAGGCTGGAGAGCCAAACACAGGTGGGAAAAGCCTGCAGAACATGGTAATTGAGAGCTTTCCTTTTGAAGCTCTCAAGGACTCTCCTCTGTGCAGGAAAGATTCACCTGTTCATCTCTGTAACTTCTGCAGTCTTGCTTTCATTTTGGTCTGCTCCTGAATTATCTACCTATACACATATGCAGCACACAAGTGAGAAAAATCCTGCTGAAATTTGCATGCCTTCAGTACTTAATACAAAAATGCCTTTAGAACTCGATACAACAGTGCAAAACTTCAGTGGTTCCTTAAATCAAATGATTGACATGAAAATGTTTCTAACAGCTGTATACTGGAATACTAGAATTGCTGAGAGTAGGAAGGGCAATTTCTTGATTTTATAGTTATTAGAAACTTCAAGAGGGAGGATGATATTTTCTATGAGGGAAGAAGGATCAGATCATCCTTTTCATGAGCACACATGGAAAATGGTCAGTGAGCAATTCATTCTGTACAGAACAACAATTTTTTTTTTGCCATACGTTCTGCAATGCTTGAAACCCATAACCTGGAAAGAGCTGAGTCCAGCAGAAGCACGTCCTTCATAGTACTGCATCTCCTTGCATCCTTACACATTTCTGGTTTATCTTGATCCACTGAAGTCCAGAGAGTTTCTATGAGTTGATGGTGAGGTGGATAAACCAAAAAGAGGAAAGGAGTACCAAATTGATGTGGAGCTGTAAGACATAAATCAGTGTCAATCAATATTCTATGCTTTTGGAGACACTAATCAATAAGAGGCACAGTATTGCCAAGAATGCCTTAGTTTTCATTAACATATGAAAAAAAGCAGTCAGAAAGAGGTTTTTTTGCTTTTTTGTTTGTTTGCTTTAGGTCAGTATGATGCATTGTGTCTCACAGAGAAAATTGTAAGTTGTAAATTATGCAGAGCTAGGCAGAGGTGGTCTGTTGTGCATTTTTCTCAGGGGTAGAACTATAATTATTTATTTTCCTTTCTGTTTCCTAAATGTCTGACTATTTAAAAATTGTAACATGAAAACACTGATAGGGATTATGTTATTTTATAGGATAAAAATGAGTGACAAGAAGGTGCTGATATTTAAGAATACCAAGATCTCTATTTCTTTTCTGATGTTACAGGTAGCAACCTTGGCAGTGGTGATCCCTGAGGATTTTGTAGGACTGGCCTTATTCTTTTCTTACACTATATAAACAGTAGGCAAAGACAGTGTGTCAATTTGCAATTAATGACACTAAAACAAGGCTGAGCCAGATAAGAAAGTTGTGTTTAGCCTTGAATTTTTATAAAATTTGCTCAGATAATCTGACCTAAGCGTTGCTATTAACACAGCTGAATGTATAGAGTGTATATTCAAAGCAGGCTTTGATATTGTAACTAAATTAAAATTGATTTTGTAGTGGGAGTATCTGGTATTTTTTCTTACTTAAAAATCTCACTTCAAACTAAGTGGCTTGTGTTTGACAAGTGAAGGAAATCAAATAATTTATATGTGATGGCAGGCAAGATCATAATGAAGATATATATGGACACAAAGTTATCGATAACAAAAAAAACATGTAGTACTCACCCCATACTGTTCTTTACTTTGAAGCTGTGCCATTGCTAGGCAACTGAAAATGGATGAATAATAGATTTCAGATGTGTATCTATACACTTAGATTAGGCTTCATTTGCAGGCTCATGAAAGGGGTTTGTGAAAAACTATAGTCTTTCTGATCAGGTCCAATATGTCTTTACTGCCAATAAGGACAAGAAAATAGATGATTTTTAAGAGGATCAACTTTGGTTGATAAGCAACACAATAGACTTTGTTTTTTTCTTTTTAATGCTCTCTTCTGTTTAGTAACAGAGCATTTTCTCAATTTTTCATGCTTCGTTTTTTAGTCACCATATTGTGACATTGTGCAAACTATGCATCCCATAATTGATTAAATCATCATTGGTGAATAATCAGTAACTACATTTTAAAATATTAGTAAAATTTCCACCAGGAGGGATTAGGCATAGTTCTAACAGGTGAAAACATTTTTTCCTGAAGTAAATAATCTAATGACCTCTGTCATTTAAAATCAAGTTACTCAATTCCAATTGCATATTCTACATGCTTCAGCAAACACCTAAATTCTTATTTCTACTTATGTTTCACAGTAAGGATAGAGAAACTGCTATATGAGTATTAAAAGTAGCTGACAATTCACATTTTCTCTATAGCCTGCTGCTCCTTCAAAAAGGGGGGAAAAAGGAAAAAAAATCTAGTCCCTTGATAATTAGTACCCTTTGTCAAAGCTTCAGTTACAGTTTGATGAAAAAAAATCCTAAATGTCAAGAACCATGCAGTCTGATAAATATGGATGACATTTAAAAAGCAGAGGAGGCTGTTTCTAGAAAAGCAGAAGAGACAAAAAGAAATGTAATACGTATTTATATTGAGAAATATTTTTTTACCATGTATTCTCCTCCTATATTGACTATTTTGTACTCCTAGTTCTGTTTTTCATGATAGCTGTGATCCCTTTGTCTTATATCAAATGCCTCATCTGCATTTTGCAGTGTTTCTTCAGTGGAAAACAGTATATTTGTATGACCCAGGCCTTTCTACTTGTAATCACTCAGTATAATTGATTGAAAAGACAGAGAACCCTCCAAATATTTTAATTTTTCAGTCTCGCTTAAATTTAGCAAAAAAAAATGACACCCTGAGAAAATGAAATGGCATGTACTCGTAAATTGCTAACTGTGTGATACAGATCAGTCACAGCCCTCAGTGATTACTCTTTAAACAAGTCTGTCTCACCCGCATATTCAAAGGAATTGACTTGCTGAATGTTAACAAACTGAAGGAGAAGATCTTTTGCTTCTGACAAGTTTGAAAACTTTCTTGTTGGAAAGTGTTTTTCAGCGGGTTGAAGCAGAGAGCTGGTTCTCCTGATTGCCCATGCTGGGTATGACAGTACTCCTACCACAGTCTTTGTCAGACAACTCTCAATAAGCAAGCTGTAACAGAATGGAAGATTGTTATGGAATAAATAGCTAATTGAAAAGTAATGTGCAATAAGAAAAGATTAGGTGACCAAACTTCTCAATGACAGGGTTAGAAACATGCGTCAGTGTGTTGCAGTGACAGAATGAGAGACAGGGGCTGTAATGAATTCACAATCTTCATTTCCTGGTTTATCATCCTGCCGGAGCCAAGAGTATTAAAAATGTAAATGCTGTCACACAGTAAGATGCCATCTCATCCTGCATTGACAGGATCCAGGTGCTATGCCTCTTCTGACTTATTTTTTGAGAGCTAGCAGTAGAAACAGCCAGGTCCCATCCATACCCTTAGTGGCAGCATATCTGAACTACACTGTCTAGTGGCTACCTGTTACAGCAGCTCTTACTGCCGGGGGTACCTGTGAGCTGCTCAACCAAATCTACTTTTATCAAAATTCAGTAGCTATAAACAAAATGTAGCCTACCATATTACAAAAATCAACTGAAAAATTTTATTTCTGGGTCAATTTTATAATGTCCAAAACTGTGATTGACTTATTTATGAATGTCAAATATGTGTCTTTTTTATTTAATTGTAATATATGAAAATCTAAAAATAAACATCTCTCAGATTATTTTAGCAAGATCTGTCTTAACAGATCTTGACCCTTATAATAAAGAGATTCTGAGATAGCTTTCAGATGAAGGCAGTAATATATAGTAAATTTATCTCAGATATCAAATCGCACCTTTCATATATGAGTTTACTTAATAATCTGAGAGCTTTTGATTAGCTCATTAAAATTTCTGTCCACCATCTATTTGATTCATTATCTCCAGCACTGACTACTTGGACTCCATATTACTTTGCACTTCTGAACTGCTATGATACCAATTCTACAGGAACAAGGACTGAGATACCTGCACAAAAATAATGTGTGAAATCTGCTATATGAGCAACTTTATTCCATCCCTAAACCCTTCAGTAGCTCAATCCATTTGGTGCCAATATGCAGATCACAGAGGTTCCCCTTTTCTCAGCTTTGCAAGGCAAATGAATGGTTTTCAGCTTATTTCAAGACTGTATTTCTCCCCAGACTTCCTCACTGATGCATGCTGAAGGGAAAGAGGAGCTGTTGTCATAGTAGTAGTCGTCTTTGCACCAAGAGGGATACAGTCTGGCCTCAGACAGAAAGATAATGCCCTACCAAAAACTATCCTTTAAAAAAGGGATTACAGTACCAGCCCTGAGAAAATGCCCAAAACCCTATGTAATGAAAGATACCCATACAGGTTGATATTATTTTTAACTGATAAATGAGAAGGAAAATGCAAGAAGAGAAAAAAATATTGGCAGTATCGAGTTTGTGGAAAGACACAAATCTTGAAACCCTCTCATGAGGCATGTGTCCAGTCGTTGCTCTGTGGAAGAACAGACGTTCTGCCAGCAACCCACTAATGTACAGGGGTGTGACATTTTGCTGCAGTGCATGGTGTTTCATCATCTACACACTGAGAAGGTCCTGAAATAAGGACTCCAGCAACCAGTTTCAGCTGTGCTCCTAATTACTATTCTGTCTGGTTTCTGGTGAAATCATGGAGAGCATTGCCACTGTTTTTGGGATACCAGGATAAGGCCTTTTGTGACAGAAATCCTGCAGTTAAACGGTACATCTCTATATTCAGGTCATTTTTGTTTTCAGGGTTAGTCACAGTATGGCTAATTTAAATGTCCTGCAGAACAGATAAAACACTTTCAGGTTATCTATCAAAAGCAATGACATACCTGCACTCATACACATCTGCTACAGCAGTTGTTCAGAATATATATACAGTATTTTAAGTCATAACCTTGCTTATAAAAATTTCCTCTGCCCTTCTGTATTCTGTTGTGTTGGTTGTGGGCTTTTGTTTTTGTTGTTGATTTCTCAAGTGAGCTTTCCTTCTTGCACTGGACTCTTTGATATGCACAGCTCAACAGTACCTTTAACTGGGATGGTAGTTATACAGAGAGAAATGTGGTGTTGTCATCTCCCTTCCTTCTGGGAGGGCTTTGCAAAAATTACTTTTCATGAAAAAAAATCATTGAATCTTCTTAAGGGTGTTGGAATTCAAGTAGCAAAAGACTAGACAGAAGGCTATTTAAAATGCAATCCCTTTGTTTAAATATTCACATCCCTTAAAAAGAAAAATTCATAAAAGTGATGCATGGTTAAAAATTAATAAAATTTAACTTCTTCACATGCCATAGGTTCTGTTTCATAAATATATGTATTTGAAAATGAAAGCCATGTGATATTTTTAGCATTGTCATTTTTTTCTAAGGCAAATGTAAGAATATCTTCGTCTTCAGGAATAGCACTTCAGCATGAACTTTGAATCCCAACCCCCAGCCATCAGCTTCTTCCTAGATTAGCTGAGTGCATTGGGTCTATTTAACCATTAGCTTTTATTGAAGGATAGATGAATATCAGTCCCTGAAGAATAGTGAATTAGCTACTGCCTTGTAGCAAAGCATTTTCTCTTTTCACTCTACAATAGGTCTGCTATAAGCACAGCTTTTCATGATACAACTGGCAAGTAAAGTGGCAGGTCTGCAGAAGAAAATGGAAATCTTTGGGAAAAAAAGACTCTTAATGTGCAAGGGCTTTTACTTTCATTTTAGTAACCTTAGAATAAGGTGATCTTTTGAGAATAGAGTTTTATGATAAAAGGATTTTAGTAATGCTTAACTGGTCAAAAATATATTCTAGTGAGTTTTAAACAACATATATTTCATTGCATATAGAAATGTCATAGAATCTCTTAGGGAAAAAAATACTCTAAAATCATTGAAATATGAAATATAGCAACATAAATCCTAAAACGAAGAACAGCAAAAACTTAATGGAGAATACTTATGATAAATGAATTTATGAATTTCTGTTGCTGCATCTTATGTTTATCCCACTTATTTTCTGTTACTCTTTCTCTCCACAGAAGTCTAGTTGAATTTACATCAATTTAAGAAAAAAAGATAAGTCAGAATTACTGGCTTTTTTCCTTTATTCAAAAATATCTGTGTTTACACTGAAAAAAAAGATATTAAGGCCATATTCTTTTCCCTGTTAGCTCTCAGCTAAAGCTCATTCAGGTCTTGGATTTTTCTTTTAAATTTGAACAAGACAGCATAAATAACTCTCCTTGTTTTCTGCAACAGAGCGCTAACAGAGGGAGGAAGGGAGCTACAGATGCTTATGCTTCAGTCCCTGATAACCACAGGACTAAAAACCTTCAAGGCAGACAACAGATGATGTATTGGTCAAAATACCCGAGCTCTGTGGGCATTACAACGTATTTTCCTACCTTTAAATTGTTGTGATGCTTCAAATTTAATCACCTTGTATTTTAGAGGAAAAAAAAACCCGGCAGGTTTGATAGCCTACATTAGAGGCAAACATGAGACAGCCTCAGGAACACAGTAGAGTGCATTTTCACAGACTCCACCAATGATCAAGAGAGTTGACATCCCAGGGGGGGAAAATGGGGATTCAGAGGAAATTTTTGGGAAGGAAAATAGACTGATATCCTGGGTTTGTTTCTCCAGCAACTTGCCTTCACACATGACAAAATGTAATTTTTTCACTATAAAAGTTACCAATCTACCAGCTTTTTAGAAATCACCATTCAGGCCTGAAAGAGAGAGGAGAGCAATTGTTCATCTAACCAGTTATGTACTCAGGGATGCTGGGTGGAATCTCACATAATATGAGAACCCTTCTGGTCCTAGCTGAAATGCCAATTGCTGTGTCATTTGCTTTAATCATTCACAACACTGGCCAATACAAAACAAATAAAATTTTTTGCTAGTCACTCCATTCTTTCCTTCTTGATCAAAACACTGAAAGTAGAAATCTCTCGAAGAAATAAAGAACACAAACTTCCAGATTCATAGTGGGAAGGAAATGATCTCTCTCTGGATGTAAAGAGAGAATTCCTGTGGCATCCTAAGGGCTTGATCATTTTCTGTAATCAACCTAAGGTCAAAGACCTGGGCCTAAACCACTTGGTCTTCATGGCCTTGGAATTTAAGGCCCAGTCTAACACAACAGTTACCTTCTAGAAATACTTTGCTTTCTCTTTCTCCATAAAGACTTTATTAACCAGAGGCTGCTGATCTGGTGTCAGAAGTAATGTGTAGGACTGGCCTGCTTTCCAGGTGAATAAAGTTTGAGTTAAACTTTATAGCTATAGTGCTAGAGTGAAGAGTATCCCTTAAACATAAGGATAAAGAGAATATAACTACCCATGGAATTAATATTACTGTATCAGAATGGGGTATCACAGATTAAGAAGTGTTCAATGCTTTCCAGAATGTACTTGTGTTGCCTTGTGATTGACTAAAACCCAGACAGTGAATAAAGCAGACCTTCTTTGGACACTGGCACTGTGATTTTGGGAGTTTCTGAATGCCAGAAAGTTGTAGTAGAGCTTTAATTCCATAAAGGCTCCAAGGTCTACTTATTTAATCCTCATGGACAATCAAAGAGTTACTAAACGATGAGATTAGAACATATCCAGAATAGAATTTCATTTCATAGTATCAAAATGGTTTGGGTTGGAGGGGTCCTTAAAGAATATATAGCTCTAACCTTCTATGGGTAGAGACACCTTTCACTAGACCAGGTTGCTCCGACCTTGCCTTGGACACTGCCACTCAAATTATTACACTAACAGCTGAGAATGTACAGTAGTAGTGACTGACAATAAACAATAATTTTAAGTGCTAGAAACTTCACTTCCTGACACACATAAACATGTTTAAGCTTGGAAGAAAATGCAAACACATTAAAATATTTACTTCAAATGGCAGAAGAATTTCAGTAGATTGGTGCCTTCAGACTGCTAGACTGCTAGCCTTCAGAAAAATATGATACATTATCCCATTCCTTCTCTTGTTTGATAGCAGCCACAGGACTGATCAGGTAGTGACAGAAATATTCCTAATGACATGTGGATCCTTGGCACATTCCTCTGGCAGCTCTGGAGTCACCTTTAAGCTCTGCAAACAGTTATTTTGCTTGTGGGCTGCCTACTATTCCTAACTACTTTGATAAAAATCCTTATAAAACACTGGACAGACATGAAACTTTTTAGAGTTGTATCATAACCCTTTTGTCCAATGCAGCTAACGTTTCTAAGCTTGACTACATGTTGGAAAATTCTGTGTACAATGTGTCACAGATTTGTGATGAAACATGGCAGGTTTATGTAAGTGCATTTCAGCTGTGCATATCGCTTTTCTCAGCCATGAGTTGCTCTGCAGTCAGTATTTTTGTCTAAGAGCTCTGCTGCCCAAAATACAGTTGAGACAACATAATGGAAAAGCTTAAAGGGGCTAGATTGCCAAGCAGCTAGAACAATCAAGTGTCTGTGAAAAAACAAAAGGCGCTGGGTTAATCAAAAAGGCAGGCACTGTGGTAACTAACAGAAGTGACATTTACTGTTATCTCTGTTGTGTTTGGTGAACACAGTTTGTGACTTTTCCATCAATTTAGATACCAGCACATGTTATTTGCTCGTGCAGGAGCCACAAGCCCATTTTATCATCTTTTCCCTGAATTTGCATTCTCCTTTGCAAGCTTTGATGAGTTTCGTTAATTCCAGGGACTCGGGGGGGAAAGAGAAAGGCCTTCTTGAAGAATTTGCTGGCAGCCTGTATGTCTGAGATTCCCCTCAAGCAATTGCAAACAACTGGTTCAACTTCCTTGGTGTTTTCAAAGTCAGTTGTTCTGAGTCCTTGATCCTAGCCTTAGGACTGCAGAAATTAAACCTCTCTATCTTAGAAGGATCCAGGTAGGAATACTGGCCTGTTATCAGTGCCTCACTACCTGAAGAGTTTAATCTTTTATTTATTTAATGTTTTCCATTTTTCCTTATTCTTCTCTCTAAAAAATACCTAATTTAATTAACCCAGTGCCATCTGGAAAAATACCACCACACTGATAAACTCAGTCTTTGGCATAATACAATGAAGTCTCTGAAGCTGGTAGTTTGGAACAGGAGTATTGACGTGTTCCATGCTGTACTCCTTGCTGGACCTTGGTATGTGCTCTTTTAATATGTGTGTTTGGAGATAATGTCTTTTAAATGCACATTTGAACAACACTCTCAGGCACACATTGTGATTAGTGGTGCTGTCCTGTGCAGGGCCAGGAGATGGACTTGTGGATCCCTTCCAACTCAGAATATTCTACGATTCTGTGTTTATTATTCCTAGAAACTGACATAGCTTCCATTTAGTGGATGTGCAAATTACAAAGTCTGTATGCTTTTGAAAGATGCAAGGAAATATTAAATCTACTCAATATAATTTGTTTAACCCTGCAGTCCAACATAAAATGGGTTAAAATTTGAAAACAGTCAGAGCAAATCAACTGAATGTAGCACTGTGTCTACCAAGGCAAGAAGACTGACCTGCTGACAAATCAGTTCTAGAGCAGCAGCATCCTGAGGCATTATGATACCCCTCACAACAGTAATATGTATCCCCAGTCCCCTGTCCTGTCATCCCTGCAGTTTTGTATTTCATGCTAGCATGGATGCTGAAGGCTTGAGCCACTATAATGGCATCCAGCAAAATACAGACTGGGAAGCTCTTCCTTGGTAACAGAGTTCCCATTCTGCCCAGGGAATTAAAATCTGTAGGAACTGCTGCTCATCTCTGAATTCACAGCACATACTTCCAAAAACAGCATTTAACAGAGCTGTATTTTGGATTGTGCTCCAAAATTAATGGATTGTGCTCCAAAATTAACTGATGCAAAGTAAATCCATACATATTTATTAGTTTTGATAAAACTGACATAGCCACCAACATTTTTAGAAGTAACAGTCCAAATCTGAGACTTTACAATTCCTACTCATCCCCCAAATCTATGCAAAGCAGCATCATTAATTAGCCTGTCCACTGCAACTGCAGACAAGATTACTGACTGATAACAGAGCATTCTCAGTGTAAGCTTTGAAATCTGAAGCATCATTTTAGGAAAGATCAGATGGACTATATCCCTCACTGCCTTCTGGTCACTGTCAATCACTGTTCTTTGCCAGTGCATTATTTAATAATCTGAGAGATTTAGAAATGTTTCAGTAATCTAAAAGACACAAACCACAGAATCACAGAATGTGCTGAGCTGGAAGGGATCCACAAGGATTGTTGAGTCCAATTCCTGATCCTGAATTGGACCATCCCCAAGAGTCACACCACTTGCCTGAGAATGTTGTTCAAACACTTCTGGAACTCTGTCAGGTTTGGTGCTGTGACCGCTTCCCTGGGGAACCTGTGAGAGTGCCCAACCACCCCCAGTGAATAAACTTTTAGCCTAATATCCAACATAAAACTCTCCTAAAATGACTTCAGGCCATTCCCTCAGGTCCTGTTACTGGGCACCAGAGAGAAGAGATCAGTGCCAGCCCCTCCTCTTCCCCTCTTGAGGGGGTGTTGCTGTGATGGTGCCTTCCCTCAGCCTCTTCCAGGCTGAACAGACAAAGTGACTTCAGCCAGTCCTCATTCAGCTTCCCCTCCAGACCTCTCACCACCTTCACTGCACTCTTTTGGATGCTCTGTAAGAGCTTCCTGTCTTTCCTATATGGTGGCCCCTGAAACTGCGCCCAGCACTTGAGGTGAGGCTGCCCCAGTGCAGAGCAGAGCAGGACAATCCCCTCTCTTGTCCAGCTGGTGATGTTGTACCTGATGCCCCCCAGGACAGGGCTGGCCCTCCTGAAAACAGTTCAATGAGCTCTGTCTCTCTAAAATTATACTTTTTCATTTTATGCAGTTCAAACTGACATGTTTCGATATTTGGAATTTCAATAAGATCTTTTTGAAAATATACGTGCAATTTTCATTCAATAAAACACATGAAATAGATGCTAAAAATATTATAAATTTAGTTTTTAAATTCTAGCATATGAGAATATACTTATAGAAAACATTGCAGTCACTTCTAAATTTGTGAAAATCAGCAATGTGCTTGAATTAGGGACCTTATCAGAATAAAGGAACAGAAGAATTCAAATGCAACCTGTGAAACAAATGTCCCTCTATCTCGTTCTATGTGAAAATATAAGATGAGGATTCAGATTAAGACTAATATTAAAATCCTGTCCTGATTTGTACCCCCTATTTTCCTGATCAAAGGAAAACACCTTCATTAAACAGGCAGCAACCCTGGAGACTTGCTCTTTCCAGTCCCTTGCTCCTTTTATATCTGGCTTTGCCATGACCAGAAGACATAAAGACATGAAGGCTACTCTAACTGGTACTCAACGAGTAGTAAGTAGTAAGAGAATCTGTGATTTTAATAAAGATATAATTCTCATCAACAAGTATCATGTACGCATAGACAACATCAATCAATCACTTGTAATTGGTCTCATTTTCAGCTAATTGCTGTATAGTTCTCAATGTAAAAAAAATAAGCAGATTCATGAGAGCATGGATGTTGTGGGATGCCAGCTAATAAACTTCCAGGCAAATGGTGAAAACATTCGGTGGAGCAGTTCTAGAAGTGATTATGGACACAATAATCTGTGGAAACTATTAACTTAAAAGCAGTGGGACATGAACTGGTCATGATCTCTATAGAAATACATGTGGCTATTTGGCATCCCATCTTTATTGAGGCTCAACAGTGACATCTGACAAGACACTCAGAATGTTACATTTCTGGTAGATCTTGACAATTTTGAAGGTGTTTATCTACCTAGCCTTCAAAGGTATCCATTTTATATTTGTTCTGTTTAAGTCTTTTCCCCATTGATTGCAGTCTCACTGGCTCACACTAAAAAAGTGTAGTGTTTTGCAATCAAAATATAGAGCCATAAAAAGGTCAAAATTACAAATAATTACAATAATTTGCAAAATTACATTAAAACTTCAAATCCTGATGACCTATTCAGTGAAAAAACAAATTGTAATACTAAAATGCACAACAGGATTCCACTCTCTTGGCAAGAGGCAGCAAAAGATTTTCAAAAATGATCCAGTAATTACAGAGTAAGATGTAGTACAGAGTTTTATGTAAGAAAAAAAGTAAATTGGGAAAGTTGGTCATTCAAAAGTAAAGAAATAAGAGTTATGTTCCTGCATGGCCCTGGAGAACCAAACTGTAATTGACCCTTCCCTGAGCAAGGGGAATGGACTAGATGACCTCCAGAGGTCTCTTCCAGCTTCATCTATTTTGAGATGATGTGATTCCTTCAAATAAACCCCTTGTGTGCAAGCTTTATATATTATGAGTTAATTTCAAGGTCTCGTGCTATTATTTTCCACAAGAATCCTGACCTGTTCAAGAGACTGATCTAAACCTCACTGAAGGCCACAGTAGTTTTTCCAATGATCTTAAGTATGCTCTAAATAAAGTCCATAATTCATATGATGGATGGTATCTCTCAAATGAGGGGAAAAGACTGACTTTTGTTTTGAAATAATAATTATCACAGCAGTACAGAGCAAAACAGCAAGAAGTACAATTGCTGTCAATGCAAATATTATTTAGGAATGTATAGAACATTAAACAAATTAATTAATTGGTAGTTAAACAATATATTAAATAGTTTTCTTATTCACTATTCAGTAAATGAAGCTTTGCATTGATGTCTGAATTCAATATATGACATTATCTGATCTTCCCATTGTGAATCAGGGCTTGTTCTGTCTTACTACAGTATCAATGTAAAATAACTTCTTTACCTTCAACACAACTGTTCAAAATTTATGTTGATCTGAACTGGCCCATGATCAGGGAGGAATAAGCTGGGTTGTTGTCTCTGTCATAATGGTTTAGTGAAGAAAACATGGAAGTTGGTCCTGGGATTTGTTCAAGATTTGCACTGCTTTGAGCTGACAACAGAGTATTCAGTGCTGAAAAATCTTTGCTTCTGTGAAAGGCAAAAGAGGATTGCTTCTGTGAAAATAAGAAACAATAAAATATTTATAATATATAATAAATATTATATATTTATAATATATATAATAAATATATATATTTATTCTTTGATAGCTGCTTATTTTTTACTTTACCCTTTGATTATTTTGCTTACATGAAAATTCTTTTTCTGCCCACTGTTCTTATGTGACATCTGTTCTGTCTTTTGGGATCCACCTCTGTCCAGTGAGTTACATTTTATGAAATTGTGTTTTCCCATCGGTTTTCCTGTCCATAAAACATCTAGTTTAAATAATATTGTTTAAAAAAATAAGCAAGCAGTTATGCATGCTAGACTCCAGGAAACTGGGGAACTGGAGAGCCATTACTGAGCCTTGAAAAAATATTCCTTACTGCAGAAACCACAGTATTCTGGATTTGAGTCAAATTAATTTGTTTTTATCTTTTGGCTTTGTAGACATCTTGTGGAAAGTCTGAGTGAAGTGTTAAAGATAAGAAAGCGCCTTAGCTTGCTTCAGACTCATCTCCTTCTGTTTCCTATGGTTTCTTACACTGACTAATTGAGCTTATTTCAGCTCAGGTATTCTTTGTGGAGAGACAATCAGTCTGGCCTGTAACTTTATAGGCAAAAACAACAGACCCTCAAACCCCAACTGTGGTCTCTGGCGGGTGTGTAGAGTGGATCTGTACTAATGGGAGCAGATACTACAGACTGCCATTATCACAAAAAGTTGGTATTTTATACGTTTATCAACAACTTAATTGACCTTTGGAAATTACACTTGATGATACATAGAGGCACCAAGACCAGGTTAAAGCCTCAATTGGGGCAATCTTTAAAATTTTAATACTGTGAGGAGGCTGTGCATCTTTTGCTAGAGGCTCAAGACTTTTTTTTCTTGAAAAAGAATACAAGTTTTTATCTTCAGGATATCATGATTCTAGAAATAATGAAAGTTTTAAAGCTAATGGTCTTTTGTCTAGAGGGAATATATTTTGCTTCTGTCTTGTATAAACAACACTTATATTCCAGTTATATAATAACTGAAAATTTCTGACCAGAAGCGTCAATGCTCTCTAGTTTATCTCACTTTCAGACAAAGAGGGTAAGATACTGAAATAGAATTCCCTGAGTAGCAATAAACTTAAACTGTATCACATTTTATTTTGATGACACATTGTATTATTTTAGTTGCCTTTTCACCTTCCTAGCAGAGCCGTTGTCTTTGAAAGACTGAATCATATGGTGAAAGCCAAGAAACATATGAACTCAGCCAGAATATAGTTCAGAGTCAGAAAAAAAGAAACAAGAAATTGCATTTTTCATGAATTACAAACACGAAACTATTTCTGCTATTAAATAGTTAAATCTTAATCTTGAACACTTACAAAATTCTAAGAAACTGAGAGGTAGAAAAACTGGAAAATATATTCATATTAATTTTTGTAATTAATTTTTATTAACTTTTTGTATTCGTATTAATTTTAAGTAAGTTCACAGATCCACTGCAGTATTTTAACCTGCTGTCAGAGCTTCAGCCAGAAACAGAGCTGTTGGCTCAGGAGCTACAGGAGCCTGCTAGCTTATCTTTTGATTTTGTTCCTACACAAAATAACTTCCATTACCTGGAAAAATTAAGTCAAATTTCTTAAAATAGGAAGTTTTAAGTCTACAATAGGAAAAAAACATGAGTTGTTTTCAAAGTAGGGTAGTAGTGGGTTATATAGTGGCACTTTTATGATATATGTGATAGTTGCTCTGTCCCTCATTTTGCATCATCATGTCATAGCAACACCTTTGCAGAGAATTTCCATTTGTAAGAAGAAATATGAGAGGAAATAGCTAGACACTGCTCTTCAGCATCTCCCAACCCCTCCAATAATCCTTCCAGATTGATTAAAAATATTAAAATATCACCCTTACATAGACTGCAGCATATCCATCTGCTTGAAATCCTAAATATAGCTAAGAAAAACTATAATACATATATCTTTATGTTTTTACTAGTTTGGTCCTTCCCAACCACTGTGACAAACCTCACTGATAGGCCATAAGTCAGGTGAAAAAAAGGAAATCCTGATCTGTGTCTGCACCATGGAAAAGAGCTGATAAGTAGTAGTCTTGGGTTAGTAAAGAAAATAAGAAAGCAAGAAACTGTAGACAGTAAGGTCTTCTCAAATCAACCAAGAGCTGTGATGGGTGATGTAATTTAGTCACTGGTTTAGACAAGCACTGGACAGAATGTGATTTAAATTATAAGTAATTTAGACAATACAATTCTGCCATGTCTTCTCTTTCTTATTAACACATCTGAATGCAGGGATACCTCCTAAGTTATATGCTTGCCCTCAGGAGAGGCATGCTCTTCTGACAATCCATGCTGCTTGGAATTCTCTTTTACTTCCATGTTATGGAGCAAGGATAAGGTCAGGACAAGTGTCTTTCCTATAGCAGTCTCCTGCATCTCATTCTCAAATAGGAAACATCTCCTAAATCATAAATGGGATCACAGACTGCCACTGCAACAGGACTGCCCTGTCCTGTCACTTCCACTCCACCACTTTTTCCTGTTGGAAATAAGAGAATCTTAGCAATATGTATTTCTATCTCTTGTGAAGGCTTTATGTGCAGTAGATCTGGTTCTCACAGGTGTGTCTTTGGTAGTGCTGACTCTCATGAAAGAGCATAAGCAGTCATTAGTGATTATATATACTACCTCTACTCATCCATATGCTCAAGACATTCCTAAAATTGGTTAAAATAGTAACAAGAGATGTGGTGCTGCTGCTCAGAATGTGAAATTTCTTTCCCTTTCCCTTTCCCTTTCCCTTTCCCTTTCCCTTTCCCTTTC